>JASCZW010004507.1:0-220322 GCA_034211315.2 Aedes japonicus
GAAAAACTATGAATGAGTTTTCTCCGTAGAGAATTCGATACCTAGCTCTAGAGTCTACCATGTGGCATAGTTGGATATTGTAGGAGTCTTGGGATTCGCGAAAGATCGATGTTTAAAGTTTAGGCCCTAATCTTTCAGCTTAATGCTTCTAGGCACTAAACATGAATTACTCGATAACTGATCTGCAGAAGAATTTTCTTAATGTTGAATTTCACCCCAACACATCCCGAACTAACTTCGCAACTACTTTCGTTATCCGCTTTTATCGAATAGAATCTTTAACTAGAAGTGTTCTTCGGTAAGCTCTGAATTTTTTTTTGTCAAAAATCTTGTTCATCAAGAAATTAAAAAGTTATGTACATTTTGGTTACACAGAGGCTGCACAGAGGCTAATTAACATGATGATGTTTTGTTTTCTGCCCATGTTTTATTTTTCATTCTCTTCCTTAGGGAACGTCCATTATTTACGTCACGCAAAAAATGACTTTGTATAACCCCCCAACTTTCACGACATTTTTATGCTATTTCTATAACTTACAAAACATATCTTGTGTCACCAACCGATAGTATCAGAACAAGTTGCGACATAGATTGATGTCGCTCAGAATTTCGTGGATAGCTAGCCTAAGGATTGTATCGAAAATAAATTGGCAACGATTGAGGGTATTATAGAAAAAAATCTGCTTGCAACCATTCTTTTACGTGACCATTAAAAGCTGCTGTAATCCGAGAGCTACAATGGAATAGTTCTACTGCAGATCCTGCCACCAATTTCAGAATGTCTGGAGAATCACGTCCATTCTGTGGATTGGATCGGATTTTGATATTTAAGAGACTTTCAGCCTTTGGGTTCCATTCTGAGATTATTTTCAAATTAAATAAGCCCCGCATATAAACATCAGCGATATAATTTTGAAAAGGGTACTGCAACACTCCTCTGGATCCAGAAATGTAAATTGGCACGTATTTAGTTGTAGAATATAGGATTTTTTTTATATACTTACTAGCTGAACCCGGTGCAAGCGCTGCTACGCTTCCAACTAAAAGAATAAAAACTCGCACGTATATGGTCGTTTTTTGGAATGAGTTTTTTTTTCTCAAACCACCATACAATCATTGCCTTTATAATCCCCTTTTCAGAGTGTGGAGGAGTCTCAAACTACCGTAGAATCAAACTATCATACTTTCATTTTTCTGCTCCAAAAGCCTCCACATGCCAAATTTGGTTCCATTTGCTTGATTTGTTCTCGAGTTATGCAGAAATTTGTGTTTCATTTGTATGGGAGCCCCCCCCCCCCCTCTTTCCTAACAGAGAGAGGTGAGGTCTTGAACTACCGTTTATTGCCTTCAAAATCCCCACATGTATGAGAGCTCCTCCTTCTTGAAAGAGGAGGGGTCTCGAGCCACCATAACAACATTTCGTGCTTCTAAAAACTCCCACATGCCAAACTTGGTTTCATTTACTTGATTATCACTCGAGTTATGCAGAAATATGTGTTTCATTTGTATGGGAGCCCCCCTTTCAGAGAAGGGAGGGGTTTCTAACTATCTTAAGAACCTTTCCCGGTCCTAAAACCTCCTCTATACAAAATTTCACGCCGATCGGTTCAGCAGTCTCCGAGTCTATAACGTTCATAAAGACAGAAATTCATTTTTATTTGTATAGTTAATCTGACTGATCTCACCCATAGTTGATCTCAAAACGATACTGAACATTTTCTAAGTTGATTCGTAATTAGTTTCATGCAGTTGTATGACTAATGAACAGCTTTCTAGTAGTTCCACTTCAACAGTGGATTGTTTCGGTGATCCAATGGGTGGCCATGATCATATTTCCCTATTTGTGAATTTCAACTCGATCTTTTTCTAGTATATCACTTCTTACAAATCGAATGAGAATCACCCACAACGTATTCAACGACTTCAAACTGAACTAATAGACTAGATAACTCCACTTTTTACGAAACCGAGACGTAGTTTTGAGTAAAGTGGACTTTCACATTTAGTTCAGCTTGCGCGAGACCATTCACGAGATAATAAGATTGAGATAAGTTGTTTTTAAATTACAACACATATTTTATTTTGAGTAAACACAGACAACAGACTCAACAATCATAGGTTAATAAACGAACACTCATTCTAGGATCAGATTTTTTAAAAGTTGGTCAGTTGGCAGTAATATCAGCTATTGAAAGAATCCCTATGCTTCAATAGTCTTTCCCATCCATAATACTCGACTTGCCTCGACAGTACATCCGCATCCTTAATTAATCTGTAAACCTTAGCCGTAACTTATGCCATTTTCCTACCAAGACCGCACATTGTAAAAGTTTTAAACAAACCGCAGCGACGATTGCACTGTACAAGTGTGACTTTGCAAAAATAGAAACTTACTTCGGTAGCGTGTCTAGCCTGCTCTTCCCGCCCGGTCGTCTTCCCACTGAACCATTCCTCCCAACTACTGGTAATCTTCAACTGAAACATGACTTTGTCTCCCCAGTCTCCCACCGCCCCACCAGAAAAAAACTTGTGCTGTGTAACACAGATAACTAATTGCATTTTCCTTATCCTTTTTTTCTATCTTCTCTCTTATCGCAGGTCGATCTGGAGCCGGAACTACACATCAACAGCAACTTGGATGCGGAAGGCTCCGAAACAATCCCCCTGTCAGAGGAAATCGTCAACCCGGGCCGGATGAAGCTCGGTCCACAGGACTTCGAGCTGAAGAAAGTGCTCGGGAAAGGCGGCTACGGAAAAGTCTTCCAAGTAAGTTTCGGAGGATTGACAGTTGAGCACTTTGCTGGGAGCGGGTTGTTGTTAGTTCTTGTCCCAATTCAAGGACACACTGTGCTCGAAGCGCGGATGGGATGAGCAACAGAGGATTGCAGTAAATTACACAATCCGCGCGTGGCACCCTGCTGGCGACGGAGTGAAGATGCACTCGTCTAAATGCGGTTGCACAATTTCGCATTACGTGTGCGAGATGCAATTTTTCCACTTTGTCAAGTGCACTATCAAGTTAGTCGTAATGGTTGTTATTATTGTAATCAACATTGAACGAAAAAAAAGGGGAGGGGGGGTAAAACATTGTAGAAGACCGTGTTTCGCTTGCAAATGTATTGCTGGTGTGATTTTCAGACAGTGGCGGAAAGGTTAGTGATTTTATTGATGCTAAATAAATATTAGAAGTGATAATTACGACCAACACGCGCTGGCGTGCTTTGTGCAGCAAGTGCCGATTCCTCTGCCACAGAGCTAGACAGTTCAGTTGGCCGTTAGGAGGTAATGGTTTTCAGCGGCAAACTACTAGTGCCGAGATGCACACGTTTTCTCTATAACTATTCGGTTTCAAGTGGTATTTATGTACAGCAGGGTCGGAATCGTGGAGAGACGGAGACGGTTTTTTACGACCGGAGATTGAAAGGGAACGTCCAAAGAACTATGCGAAATGGTGTTTATTTGCATGGAAGCTATTCAGAATGTTATATTTATCGTCGTATGAATTCGTAGAAGCTGACTTTTGTTTGAATTGGCCGAATTCAACCATATCTGCGTATGTCATTGTCTAAAGGCTAGCGACTATAACTTACTTGAAACTTTCGAGATGGAGATATTATTAGGAATGACCATTGGTATGAACATTTTCTCTCAAAAAGAAGATCCGAATTTTGCTTCCACTGTGTAACAAATCACGTTATGGCTATAGAGTTATAGTGATGAGATTTCCTCAAAAATGTTGTGAAATGTTCTCAAATAGTCAGAGCAATACGAACAACGACTGCCTTATCATCAAGTAGATGAGCTTTGACCTTCTTCTTCTGTTCGGAAAATCAGAAGATCGTCGACACAGGTGGTTACAAACATCAGTTTCTCAACAACGGCTTCCATCTATCGATGGAACCTCTGAAGCTCTGCAGTTTTGTTTCAAGTTGAAAGAAACGAGAAAATTGTTGTAAAAATTCAACAAAAGAAAAATCCCGGAAGATTTTGGAAGAAGTTTCCCGTCGATGTTGCTAATAATTCCACTTAAGATAGTTTTCGTTTTTCAACAATTCAGCTTTGTTGATTGAAATCGGTATGGGGTCCACTATCCGCTTATGCTTTCTGAAACTGTCAAACTTGATGTGAATATTTTTCGAAACCCTCTGTATGTAGCCTGAAAGCTTTCTTAATTAGTTTAACTGATTCAATGCGGATGGGTCCTATAAGACCTAATTTTAAAATTTACTGTAAAAATTAGGCTTTTGGAGTTACACAGGGCTGGTAGCAGGTCACTTTTTAGTGACTTGGTCACTACTTTGAGTCTAGTCACTAAAAAGTCCCTATTTGCCTCCAAAAGCCACTAAAGTCACTATTTTTCGGAAAATGGTCACTAAAGTCACTATTTTCATACCGCTGATTGTAAAAAGTTTAAAAATAATCACTTGTACCTATGTTCAATAGTCAACCAAATTAAGCGATCTGGCCACACTATATAATGTCGAGAAATATAAGACCTACTTACATGATGGCATAATCTTGGGATATTCTATGCTAAACAGCCCATAAAGCTGTTGTTACAATTGTAGACCTTAAGTTTTGAAGTACAGTTTGAATGAGCTGAAACTAACAAGGTTAATCGATGATATCTGTAGACGTTTCAGAATATTAATTGAATATGTTCGAATATTTATTGTAGCTTTGTATAGCCCAAAAGGCTACGGTTGCTACCGTATATCATAAGTTCTGAACTCATGGTCAGTTTTTATAAACCTGTCCCGAGATAATCTGATAATGACTGGTGAGCTTATAGAAGCTTCACTGAATGTGTTTAATTGAATAGCGTAACCTTTCAAAGATTATAAAGCTAACTTTACAATCCTAAATTCTGAACCCAAGGGCAGTTTTAATGACCTAGAATATCCCAAGATATCTCATTTTATCGGTTGACCTTCAAAAAGACTCACTTAATTTGGTCAAATATATATTGTTACTTTCTTTAGTCCAATAAGCTGTAGATTTGAAGCTACAATTCAAAACTTAAAATCTACAGCTGTAGATTTCATGTTTCGAATTCCAGGAAAGATTGGAAAATCTAGAACATTCGAAGATTATCTCATAATGTCTGTTGTTCTTCCAAAATATTCAATGAATATTTTTCAATACACATCGTAGCTTTGTATAGTCCAGAAAGCTTTTGTTACAACTGTAGCTACTCAGTAGCAAAAAGCCGAGCAAATTTTTCCAAAAACGCTGCAACCTTCTGTAACCTTTGTCAATAATCAATATATTTGGCTGATATTTTGACAACGTTGACAACTAATATTTTGCTCTATGCGACCAAAATTTTATGTTGATAAAATTTATAATTTGAAATATCATAACATATGTGAAAATATTATTTTGGGCATACCAATTTTAGAAAACTGTCATTTCGTGAAAAATTTGGGTAGCATATATAAATTTCTCCATGACTTAAAAAATACTGAAATTTATGTAGACAAGATTTGAACTGTTTCATCAAGTGGGTTTGGACTACAGCTGGCGTCAAGTTGAGGCTTCCAACATGAGCATTTTCCTTGTTCACCCAATATTGACACGCTGAACTATCGGTGCAAATACAAAGCCGAGGCAAATTCATCTTATTAATTCGGGCCAAACCTGTATGATGACAACGCCTCGGTTTTGTTTTTACACCGATAGTTCAGCATTGTAAATATCGGGTGAAAGCGAGAAATACTCATGTTGGAGCGTCAACTTTGACGTCAGCTGTAGTCCAAACCACTTGATGAAAACAGTTCAAATTTTGTCCAGCATATTTCCCAAGTCATGGATCATGGATTTTCTGTATTTTTTTAAGTCATGGAGAAATTTTTAATATGCTACCTAAATTTTTCACAGAAATACGGTGTTTTGAAATTGGTATGTCCAAAATGACTTTTTTTCACATATGTTATGATAACTTCAAATCTTATATAAATTTTATCAACACAACATTTTGGTCACATAAGGTCGAAATCATTAGCTATAACGTTGTCAAAATTTCAGCCAAATATATTGATAATTGACAAAGTTACAGAAGGTTGAACAACGTCGTTCATTTTGGAAGAAAAGTTTTGCTCGGCTTTTTTTTTTTGGTACTGAGTGTAGGTCCTATGTTCTGATACTCAAGGATTGTTTGAGACCTGATCATACTGCTTTATAATGTGTTTTGACTTTAAGAATGTTAATTGAATATGTTTGAATATTTTTTGTAACTTTGTATTGCCTAAAATTTACTGTTACAACTGTAAATCTTAAGTTCTGAATGCCAAGACAGTTTGGATGACCTAGACCATCCCAAGATTATCTTCTTGTGTATTTTTACGTTCGAAAATATTCACTGAATACACTTGAATACGTGACGTAACTTTGTATAGCCCAAAAAACTACTGTTACTATCGTAGATTTCAAGTTCTGAACTCCAGGACGGTTTGGATTACATAGAGGATCTCAAAGTTATAAAATAATGACTGTTGACCTTCCGAAAGGTTCATTGAATATGTTTAATACGTATGGTCACCATGTATAGCTCAAAAAACTACTGTTACAACTGTAGATCTTATGTTTTGAACTTAAGGACAGTTTGGAGTACCTAGAATATCCCAAGATTGTCGCATTATGTATGTTGGTCTTCCACACTATTCAATCATTATTGTTAAATACATATTGTCCCTTTGCACACTCTAAACACCTACTGTTACAACTGTAGATCATATGTTCTGAACTCAAGGACAGTTTGGATGATCTAGATCATCCCCGTGTATCTCATGATGTTTTTTTTACGTTCGAAAATATTCACTGAATATGGTTGAATACGTAGCGTAACTTTGTATAGCCCAAAAAGCTATAGTTACTACTGTAGATCTTAAGTTCTGCACTCAAGGACAGTTTGGATGACCTAGAACGTCATAAAGTTATCAAATAATGACTGTTGACCTTCCAAAAGGTTCATTCAATATGTTTGAATACATATCATACCCTTATATAACCCTAAAAGCTACTGTTACAACTGTAGATCTGATGTTTTGAACTCAAGTACATTTTGGATGACCTAGAACCTCTCAGAAAGATACAAAAATATATAACGTTTATCAACGAAAATTTAATAATACGTATGCATATGTACAATATTCTAAAACAACGCTTTACACTATTAATAAGGCATTTATTTTTTCTTCCTGAACTTCTTCATATTCAGGATGTTCTAGGTCGTCAATTAGGTCAACTCATATACTTTTTATTTTTTCCAGATAGAAAAATTGATGGAAAACAAATTTGCCGAAGACAGTGTACACTTTTATTCAGTCTGTGTGATTTTATACAGCCATTATCCTTTTGGGGTCACATATGACCCCTTAGGCCTGAAAGAGTTAATATACTTTTTAAGGCAAGGCTTAACATTTATGAATTTTTCAATAGTATGTGGCCCGAAATCAACAATGTTCTCTATTGAAATTGATGCGTAGAAATATTTCCGATGGATTAATGCAAATTTTTTGAAAATCTTCTATGAAATTACTGAAATACTAATGCTCAAAACCTGACCACTTTTCGTGACGGTCGCAATGCGATTTCTTTAAATTGTACCAAAAACCACACGAAAACAAAGACGTAGTCGTACGTCAAAAGTCTGGTTTGCAGAACTCGTTTATAAAATTTTGCCAATGCCTCAACCCACCATCCGTTGCATCCAGTGAAAGCTCCAAGTATGTTGTGAAAATCGCCAAGTTACTTCCGATTCAGGTCAACTATGATCTTCTTATTGACGAATGGAACTTGTTAAAATGCTAGGTGCTGACCTTGAGTACAGAGTACAGAATTGAGGAGTATTGGAACCAGTTGTTTACTAAGAAAACGGCTGTAGGTGAGCCTAAATACCCTCAGGTGATTAAGGTAGTGAAAACAGCTTCACATGGCAACGGCTCAAAAAAGGAATTGAGAAGCAAGATATGTCAGAAGTAATTCTAGCACAGGTCATGCTGGAAGGCGTTCCAACCGTGCGTATAGACCCACCAAAAAAACCAATAAAGTCAATACTGCGCTCGCAAGTAATAATTCATTTTTGCAAACGGGGTGATCACTTAGTTCATTTTTACTGTACTTATACATCAAATGTATAAAAGATTAAAAAATACTAAAATTTGGAAATCACTTTTTAGTCACTATTTGGTCACTATTTGGTCACTATTTTTATTATTTTAGTCACTAAAGTCACTATTATTTATCCATAAATCCGCTACCAGCCCTGACTTACAGAACAACTCTGTTCTTCAAACTTGCTCAAAAATAACCCTTTCAACAAGGAGAAATATTGAAACAAAGCTATGGTTACGGACGCAATGATGAGTCAAAGTTCTTTCAAACTGTCCTTGAGTTCAGATCTAGATCCTGAACATGATCGACCAGGAGGCAGTTCTAAGCTGGAAAAAGCTGCACAGAAGATATTAACACCCTTGCAAACATATTATAGTATTCTCAGAATATCTACGGTACTCCAATCTATTCTTGAGTTCAGATATTGGTGTTTTGGAAAATCAACAAGGCAATTTACGAGGTCTCCATCGTGCCTAAGAGTTGGTAAAGCTCCATGGGCTATCATTGCACAATTATAGTCATATGACAGTATTTTCAGAATATTCAAACTGTGCTTGAGTTCAGGTTTTGGTGTTTTGCATGATCAATAAGGCGATTTACGAGTTCAGTGAAGATACGTAATCATGTTGAACATCAAGATCTCGAACTCAAGGGTTGTTTGGAAGGTCTAGAATAACTTTAAAAAACTTTTATCCTTTCAATTGTTTTAAACACTTGTTCAAGTATGTAGATCATAAATTATATTGAAACACGGTGTAGAAAAATCCGTATTGAATAGGTTTTCAACGATATCTTTCAATCTTGAAAATGCCCCCTTGAAAACAAAAAACGGGAGTAAAACAAAATTCACAGTTAGTTGACATGGTGCCGAAACACTTCCCGATAGCTACATTTCTGATTGCATCAGGGTTGAATAAAGCAAAGTAAATTTCCTTCTTCATTCGCTCCCACTATGCAGCTTAATAAAGAAGAAGCCTAATTAATTTCCGAATCGAGACCCCAGCGAGCCATCCAATCTATTCAGCTCTTGTTCAGCTCTGAAGTTAAAGTAGAAGAAATTTGGCTAAATATGTTAGCTCCAATACTTCTTCAGCTCTTTTAATCGCCGCTTGGGATCGAACAAATCGCATGTTTGCCTACCAGATTGGCAATACAATTCGCTAAGGATTCATCTTGGAAATTGATTTCGATGGCGATTCGTTTCAGTTTCTTCAGACTACATTGACCAGATGAGCCAGCCGTTGATGCCCAAGCTCCATGCAGCTTAAAAAAACATTACTTATCCTGTCGATTAACATCGGTGACAACAATATCGCCACTCTCATCCTAAACTTTGCGTTTGTCCTTGGTGAAAATCGCGGTTTTTCCCTTCTTGCAGATTGTACTCACGGATAAAAAGTTGTTAGCTAGATCCAGGATATTCAGCATTCCGTTGATATCGATTCGACCATTGTTGCTGCCCAATGCGGACGGAACTCCAAATTGCTACGGCCTCCATGCTGGTATAGTTGGCCGTTCCGATGATGTGACCCATCTTCACTGCATCGGCAGAATTCTGATCAGTAGATCTACCGACTGCAATGGTTGAATGTTAGTTTTATTTGATGTCTAACAGCTAATAATAACTGCATGTGCGACGCAAATTGTCAGTGCTACTATGATCGCAAGACGTATGCTTCCAGGTATCCGAGGTGCACAATATTGGAATTTGACGATAAATAAGGCTGAACAATACATTAGGTCCTAGGTAACATTGAGAGATTAATTGGAAATAATCGCTGACGCTCTTTGCAGTGGCTTTTATAATAATGTGCTTTCGGCCTTACAACTCGCCGTCATTTTTCCTCAAAATCACGTGAAATTGACTCACCACTCCTCTTCTGTTGACGGCATTTTGTAAATAATATAAAATTCTCAAATAAATCTATAATATCATTTTCCTATAATTTTGGCTACATTCAAATAATTTGAAACCTCAATGGAATGAATTTAACCGATTTCCCTGAAGTTCTCTGAAGAACTTCACTGAACTTTGCCCGAAGTTCCCTGAAGAGCTTCCCTGAATTTGTCTGACGAACTTCCCTGAAGTTCTCTGAAGAGTTTCCCTGAAGTTCTCCGAAGATTCACTGAAGACCTTTCCCGAACTTATTTGAATTTCTCTGAAGAATTTCCCTGAGCTTTTCTGAATTTTTTCCCTAAATTTCTTTGAATAATTTCCCATAACTTCTCTTAGGAAATTCCTTAAACTTCTCCGAAGAACTTCCCTGAACTTCTTTGAAGAGAACTTCCCTGAACTTCTTTGACGAGACCTTCCCTGAACTTCTATTAAGAACTTCTACGATGTTCTCTAAAGAACCGAACCGAAGTTCTCTGAAAAACTTCCCAGAAGTTACCCAAAGTTCTCTGAGAACTTTCATTGAAATTTTCTGAAGAAATTTCCAGTACTTCTCTGAAAATCTCTGAAGAGCTTTCTTGAACATTAATGTTTGCAGCAACTGCAGCATTTTTTTTTCTTTCTCTGTCCATAGCTACCGAATGTGCGTATGACTACCTCCGGAATATATTTTTTTTAATCACACGACTTTATATATGGCACCCCGATTAAATTCATTCGTGTAAACCGGATAAATTGACGTCATAATTCTGCGTCAAAGTTTTCTCCTACATAGCTACTATTACTTCATAGCTAATATTTTGCAAAACCGTTTCTCGAATATCATAGACCTCATCTCATAGATATCTATGAGGATATATTATTTTGCCGATGTTTTATTTATTAGTAATCAAATTCAAAAACGGCTTTATGTGTAGAAATCACTGTTGTCGCTTTATTACGGAAAAACTATAATTTCCATCAAAGTGCAGATACATAGACATGAAACTGGTGCATTTTTTTGACGAATACCCTTCATTAGCCTTTCCACAGTTCTCTGTCGCCACCTTTCGGCTAGCCAGATGATCACATGTTTTTGAACTCATCGACGAGATTTGTACCTCTCTGTCATCCTTTCGAGGTGCCGCTTGATTATCTCTCCAGTGCAGCTCGATCGGACGCAATACAGGACAATTTGGTGGGAGTATCCTCTTTCTTGCACAAAATTGATACCGTGCTCCTTGATCAGATCCAGCGTTGCAGAAACGTAGGGAGCGGATACAAGATCAGGCCAGTGTGGGGACGTTGTGTTCACGATACAGACGAACAAGGCGCTTTTATATGCCTTCCTTACTATAAACTTCACCGCCTGTCACCTTTTTTGCCAAAATTTTGAAATTCAAAATTGAACTTATCTTTCATGTGGTGGCGAATGGGTTTGAAGTTTGGCGAATTGCGTTTGTAAGGGTGTTAACACATGGTGAAAGAAGAATTTGTGCTCAATGCCGTCTGACGTTGTTTGCCGGATTCCAGAGAAAAGAAAATGGTTTGGACAAATTTTGGTTAGAACCAAGAAGGAGCTACCAAATTTGACAAAATTTGTCGAAAATTGGCTCATCCTGTCGCACTAAAAGGCGTATTTTAAATAAATGGAAAGTGTCTGGTTGAATCCTAGAGGGTTTGAGCTGTTTAGCGGAATGCCTGTAACCAGAAATTAGTACGAGAACTTAGTATCTTCCATTTAACTCCAACTACCTTGCTTATCTTCGAAGATACGCGTAGTTTCGTCTATAATGTGTAGTGTTCGTACTGCAATAACTCGACTTGCGACTTAGTCGAGTTATTAGTACGTGACACTGAACGAAGTCTGCACATTGTAGACGGAAATACGCGTATCTGTCGAAGATAAACGAAGGCAGTTGGAGATAAATGGAAGATACTAATTTTTCTTCTGACGCCTAGTTGAGTATCTGGTTGTAAATCAAACTGGAAAAAGTTTGAGGCTCAGAGATTTAGCTACGAGTAATTTATATTAACTCATCTTAACGGGTCTAGTCGGGAAAATAAAGCAAAAATGCGGGAAAAATTCGGGAAAATGCGGAAATTTTTATATTAAGATTGTGTGGCCACCCTGCAATAGTCATGTAGCAAATATCTAGACTCCTGAACCGTCAACTGCAGTAACTTGCTCGATTTCAAAACATTGAAGTTTACTGATGCTTTTTATGATTGCTCGAATTGAGTTGCACTTGTTTGTCCAATACTGTACGCGATACAAGCTTGGCTTGGCTTGGCTTGGCGCGATGCAGCCCATTACGGTTCGATAAAGTTTTCACCTTGAACAACTTCATACCTTGCCGGTGCTTGGACGTATGCACAAAAGTTGGGAACATTTTTATTGTTCTAGCCACAGTACGTACCGAAAGATCTGGTCTCTTCTGCAATATTCGCTTCACCTTCGCGTCCTTCTGGTGGTTCCTGAGATCCGTTTTTGTTGCGCTCCCAGCCTTCCTGGCTGTTTGTCAAACGTGTATCGAAAGATTTAAGAACGTTATGGACAGTTTCCTGCACCAAAGCCAAGCTTTTTGCAAGTTTTCTGACTGACAGATCGGGATTTTCATTGCGACCGCACACAATTGCTTTTCGCACTTGCTCTTCTTTCGACGCCAACTTCGATCTGAAAGCTTGTAGTATCACCGAAAAATGAAGTTACGCAATGAACAGACATACGTCCATCAGTCTTCGAAATATTTTACGCGTTGATGAAGTATTTCCAGAGATATACGTATTAAGGGATATCCAGATTTTGTCGCGAAAAAGCCTTATATCAAGTGCCCAACAACATCCGGACATAGCTCAAGGGAAGTGACCAGTTTCGGACTTAAATACAGATGAATCGATTAGACAAAGCATTGAACCTAACCTACTTTTAAGTGTTTCATAATACTATTAACCCATATTGTGTAGGCTTCATCCCAGTAGTGCGTAAATAATAGTAGCATCTCTTCCGGGAGCAGCCAATCACTGTCATCGTTGAATCCGCAGAGAGTGACAATCAATCTGCCGTTTAATGTATTTGGGATGCATTGGCGAAGAAATTTGAATTATAAATTTAAACACAAAATGCTTTCAAGTTTGGCTGTAAATTGAAATTGCCATAACTCGTTACTTCTAGCTTCAATTAGTTTGAGTGAGACACAATTCTTCCGGAACCGTTTTCCAGCAGACGATGGAGCAGCCAACTGCCATGTGTACAAACCTTTATCGGTTAACCGATACGACGACGATAAACTGATCGAACGTCTCTTGTGGCGGCCGGCCGTGCGAGTTTGAGTGAATGTATATTTTAAATTAATTGCTATGGGATTTATTACCCAACGAAAGCTACCGGTGCGATACCGTACGAACAGATACGAGTACGAACGAGGAGGGTGTAGTTCCATTGGAGGAACACACATCAAACTTTTCAATTAGCTTCCCGAAGGCCCCTGTCAGTAGGTATTTTGAATTATCACGCTAACTATACAAGAAACGACGGTTTGCGGTTGTGGCGAACCCTCAATATTATGCTTGATCAACGCACATCAATTGTCGATATATGACGTGGTGTGTCATCGTACCTGGCGCGGAAGAGGGCAGAAATGTAATAACTACCTACACCGATTATGGGTTATTAAACTGATAATAGTCGTTGGCACTTTGTTCTTCACAGGATTTAATGGGAAACATGTATGCGGACTTAACTCAACTTCCCAAGCAACTGCATTTCCTACCGTTACCATTTGAAATAACCTTTAGCCCCTCATGACTAACGCAGACCATTTGTTTATCCCTCCAGGTCAGAAAAACAACCGGTGCCGACTCAAACTCCTACTTCGCCATGAAGGTGCTGAAGAAAGCCTCGATAGTTAGGAATCAAAAAGACACAGCCCACACACGTGCAGAGCGAAATATACTGGAAGCGGTGCGGGTAAGTGTCACGTTTCTCTCCGGACCGGATCCTATTTTTTCGCTGTGATTTCATCATCTGTCTCTCTCTCTCTGTTTTCCAGCATCCATTTATAGTTGAATTAGTGTACGCCTTCCAGACAGGTGGAAAATTGTATTTAATCCTAGAGTATCTCAGCGGAGGCGAGCTATTTATGCATTTAGAACGTGAAGGAATATTCCTAGAGGACACCACGTGGTAGGTGGCACGAGCCCATGGCTTCCCTTGCAAAACTAAGTTGGAAATAATGGTCTTCTTCTCTTCTACTTAGCTTTTACCTGTGTGAAATCATCCTCGCGCTAGAGCATTTGCACAATCTGGGCATCATCTATCGGGATCTGAAGCCGGAGAATGTACTGCTGGATGCCCAGGGTCACGTCAAACTGACCGATTTCGGTCTCTGCAAGGAACACATTCAGGGAGGAATCGTCACGCACACTTTTTGCGGTACTATTGAGTATATGTGAGTATGCGAGCTGGTAGAGTGCCTGAAATCGAATATGTATAGGGAATTTTTAATTCGCGATAACGTCATTCTCGTTTTAGGGCGCCTGAAATCCTAACAAGAAGCGGCCACGGCAAAGCAGTCGACTGGTGGTCATTGGGTGCTCTGATGTTTGACATGTTAACAGGAATGGTAAGTAACTCTCTTAACTGAGGTAGAATATCAATCCTAATCAAAATCCCCCACCCATCCACAGCCCCCATTCACAGCAGACAACCGCAAGAACACGATAGACGCTATTCTCAAGGGTAAACTGAACATCCCCGCGTACCTGGCGGCAGATTCACGAGATCTCATCCGCCGGCTTATGAAGCGTCAGGTGTCGCAGCGTCTCGGTAGTGGCCCCTCGGACGGACAGGCAGTACGATCACACTCATTCTTCAAGAACGTCAACTGGGATGACGTTCTGGCGCGACGATTGGATCCACCGATAAAGCCCGTTTTGGTAAGAGTTCCCCCGCCAAAATCACCCAAATCGTTAAGACTAATCGATTTACCACCATCATTTCAGCGAAGTGAAGATGACGTCTCACAGTTCGATACCAAATTCACCAAACAGATACCGGTCGATTCGCCCGACGATTCAACGTTGAGTGAAAGTGCCAATCTAATTTTCCAAGTACGTACCAACAGACTTTCCGGTGTTTCGTTTTCTCATCCAGATTGTTATTTTTCCCCCCGCAGGGATTCACATACGTTGCCCCGTCGGTCCTGGAGGAGATGCTCCAGCCACGAGTTGTGACGGCACGATCGCCTCGCCGAACACCGCGACAGCACCACGGCGGCCACCATCACCACATCGGCAGTCACAGTAGTCACCACCATCACCACGGTCACAACCATCGACTGGGGATGGAAAACGGTGCAATCACGCTGGAGGACGAACAGATGCTGAGTATGCCTCGCTCGCAAGCGATGCCCGGCCATGGCAATCAGCACCAGCACCCACAGTCAATGACGCATCATATGGTGTTCCAGTCACAACAGCAGCAGCAGCAGCAGCAGCAACAGCAGCAGCAACAACAGCAACAGTCACAACCTCAACAACAGCAACAGTCAGCGTCAAGGAGTACGCAGCAGTTCGTGGCCGGACCAAACGTGCGGCATACGCCGGTCCATTTACAATCGTTTGCCCCACGACCTTCGCCTCAGGACGAAATGATGGAGGTGTACCCAGAGCTGCCGATTTCATAGTGAGTATTATACGGAGGGGTTTTGGTGGGTCTCAGTATATCATAGTATTTCAGTAGCGTGAGTTGATAGTAACGACCAACGCGCTGTCGATTTAACTAGAGGAGATTGGGTCATCGGAACTGATTTAGCAGCACCTAGATCGCGTTCAAAACAGTGATCCAGATGGCGGTTCTCGATCGCGATGGAGTTGATTTCTTATAACGTAGTAGGACTCTTTCGCTGCTCCCAAGTCAAGAAAAGAGCAGTCGTGATAGGGGTGTTCGGAACGAGGAATCTCTTGAAAAACATGTCATTAAAACAATGGACTTTTTTCGGATGATGATGAAAAACAAAGCTAAGACAGGTAATTGCTTTTGATAAGTTTTTGAGTTCTTTCTTCGTTTTACGCTTCCGGGTCGAAAGAAGAGCGCCTTTGAAATCCTCTTCTCGCTGATGGCCAGCCACAGCAGCACCTTCTTGGGGAACTTGGTGTGTGAAATGAACTTCACCGTGGAGCTCACTTCCTTCGTGGGGGAAGTAAAATACGAAGTGCCTTGCCAGGATGGCAACCCAGGGTGAAATAGGTCTCGTCGTCCATCACCACCGCCACGTCGCGATTCGCAGGGAAAATCGAGTTGAACATCTTATTCAGCCGCTGCCGCTGCGTCATTGCCTGCAGCTCCGAAACCAGTGGACGTGACTTCGGCTTCCTGACATGTGTGTTCATGTTCGCCAGATACATTTTAACTGTTTGGCCGGTTGAACCGACCTCCCGGCCAAGCTCACGCTGCGATGTATCCACTTTTTTTCGGTCTTCCTCTTCAGCATCCTTTGGCGCTTCTTGCCGCTCAGGGTCGACGGCCGTCCGGAACCGGGCTTTCTTTCGATGCTCGATTTTTGTTTAATAGTGCCAAGATGTTGTAGATGTCGGAACGGGCGTATCCGGCGTCCACAAGGTATCGCACGATGTCCGTTTTCGACGGACGCGCACTCTTCTGAACGAAGTTGCTTCACTGTTTTTGTCATCACGGTTAGAGTTCGACTGATAGAGCTGTCAAATTTTGTCTGCTGACTCATGGATTACTATGATTGATGATGCATGGGTAGTTGGTTGTTTAGCGTAACCGTCCAATGGGCTTCACAACGCTTCAACGATTTCGTTCATTTCTGTGTGGGATCACACGGGACTTGTGTTGCAGTCGGTCATCTGGAATCGTAAAAGCAACTCTTCTTGCTGTTCCAACATTACAGCATCCGTCTTCTACTCGATTCTCATAGCTGCCTACACACTTAGATTTTTTTACAGAAAGCTGTGCAATTTTACCGAATTCTCAACAGCTGATCGAGCGGTAATCCAATTTAACGAATTTAGGTAAAATTTAAAAACTCCGGAAATTTTTTTTAGAGAAAATAGTAAAATTTCACCGAAATCTGTTCAATAGGATTACCGAACGTTCAGCTATTGAGAATTTGGTCAAAAAAAATCAGATTTCTGTAAAAAATCTCAGTTTGTTCCAGGTCTTTCATCCGGATCATTGACATGAACCGATTCTTCACGTTGGTGACCCCCTTTTGATCGTTCTAAAACAGCAGGAAGTTGTCAACATAAACTGCTATCACGATTATCCGATCTCCATCCACATGGTAGTAGACACAAGGATCGAAACAGGAACGCTTGAGTTCTATCTTTTTCAGTTCCGTATCGAGCTTTTGGTTTCATACACGACTGGCCGTACAGCGCCTTTCGTAGTCGACAAACCTTTCGTGGACCGCCAGCATTCTCGTATCCTTCGGGAAGTTCCATATCAGTCGATTTGCCTTGCAAGAATGCCATCACAGCATCCATTTGGGAGACATCCAAATTCAGTTGGACAGGCACAGGAGATAGCGAGCTGAGGCATATCGCACCACCGGAGAGTACGTCTGATCGTAATGCATGTTTTTCTGCTGCGAAACCCCTTCAATTACGAGGCGAGCTTTATAACGCATTGGTCTTGATTTTGTAGACCCATTTACACTTCAGGGCTCGTCGTCCTTTCGGTAGCTGGCAAGGCTCAACTTCAACGCTACGAACTCAGCATACATGGGTTATGCTGTGTTAAAAAATGACTTTATACTGCCAGAACATATTACTGGCCATACCAGCACTTTTCTGTCATCATCTAAAGTGTACATGTAACTGTTTATTGTTGATCAAGGTAATGTATATAAAGGTATGCTATAAGTTCACCCTAGCAGCACACTTGTTGCAAATCAGTTGAGGTCTCTTGAATGCAACTCAATTAAGTCGAAAACAAGTTACTGCAACCAATTTGATCAGTATTGTGTTGCTTGGATAAGTATAAAGGTATTTGAAACACAACACCTCCTCCTTCTTAAAAGTATTTGATGTGAGGAACAAATGAAAAGCAATCGGATTTTGTTGTGTAACGAAATCCGAATATTTAGCTGAAACTCTGATCTCTTTTTTTGGTCGTCCATCCCGTGTTGTCATACTCGCAGGCTGTTCGCGTGCCTCCGAATGTACCTCCTCACCTGTTGTGTTGACTGCGTGGTTGTAGTTTTCCACAAAAGATGCTTTATATGCTTGCGGTAACTGCGTCTCTCGAATACATGTTGTGTTGAACATCCTTGCGCACCACTATCTCGAACATGCACATTTCGACCGTATTTTACGTTTATGGCACTTCTTTGATATATTCCACCGTCTTGTGTTTCCACCTCGCATGATCTGTCTGGATGCTGCCTGAAAAGAGTAGCTTTCTCCCAGTCTGACATCACATCTGGTCGGTGATGCACGACAGCATTGTCAACCACTCGTAATTCTGGTGATTCCTTGGACCGCTTGTCACAACTTGCTTTAGTCACTTGTCTTTTCTCCGTAATCTTTTGCTTCACTGTTGTGGACCTTGGAGGTTGCAGCTTATTTACGATCCGTGGTATTTCGCTTCTTGCATCCCTGCAAAACAGGCGTTGGTTTGGACTGGATCCAATGGCATCAGGAGTGTTTCGGTATTGCAATAAGGCCTTCCAACAATCCGCACCACTCTTTTCACATTTTCGGTACAATTGTTTCATTGATTTGATGGCTGATTCGGATTTACCATTTCCGGTGCTGACGTGATTGTACGAAACTCCAATCTCTTCCAAGTTGGCGCCAATCCGCATTGTCAAACTGTGGACCATTGTCCGTAACTATGATCTCTGGCACTCCATGCCTAGCAAAGATATCACCAACATGGAGACTTTTTTCCCGGCTTTCTTTATTTTGCCGAGGCAGATGTTCACGCGTTGAAATACTTCACAATTCCGTACATAGTTCGTAATTTGCACTGCCATCCCAGGCCAATACAGCGATTCATGAATGCCGCGCGAACAGTGTTATCAACTCCCAAGTGAGCTGACTGAAGTCTCCCGATGAACTGTTGTCGAAGGCTCCTTGGTACTAATAGGCGGTCTGACATGAAAATTACTCCTTGATCCAGCGACAGTTCAGTCTTGATTGTATTATACCTCAGTAGATCATCATCTAAATCCTCCTTCCTTTCGGGTCAACAATTCAGCAGGGTACGTAAGATCTTGGCAAGTGTTTGATCCGTTTTCGTGGCATTAGCTATAAGCCTGAACCGCTCATCCGACATACTGCTACCGACGAGTTTGTGGCCGTCCTGGATAATAGGTCAGTAATATGCATCTCCATACATTTCTTGTATTTCACCGTGATATTGTAGCGTTGAAGGGTGATCTTCATTCGTTGCATTCTCAACGAAGCCTCGGTGATCGGTTTTCTGAATATGTACTCTAATGGTTTCTCAGACTCCACCAAAACTTGATGTCCTGCCACGTACTGATCACATCTCTTACACGCAAAAACGATTGCCAAGCATTCTCGTTCGATTGGTGTGTAATTGCTCTCCGTCTTCGTTGGCGCTTTCTACAGCAGGACACAGCCCACACGAAACTTGCTTCCATCACACTGTATAGTCAAGCTCTCTGAGACATCATAGTATCGCAACCCCGGCACTTGTGTCGCTAAGCGTTTGATCTGCTGAAAAGCTTCCCCTGCATCCTCATCCCACACAAATTCACTGTTATCTTGAGTCAATCTGCGTAGAGGAGCACTGACATCTGCTAGTTTCGGTAGAAAATTTCCCAAATATATGCTCAGTCCCAGGAATGTCATTTATTCCTTTTATACTTTGGTGTAGGAATATTGACCACTGCTGAAATCTTCGCAGGGTCCAGCTTCACCCCCTTATCCGTCAGTACATGACCAAAGAAAGGTACCGACGACAGAGCAATCTTAACTTTCGCAGGGTTTACCTTCAACCCGCGTTCTCGAAATCGTTGTAATGTTGCCTTCAGGTTTTCGTTGTGGTCTAACATAGGTTGTTCTACCGCATAACCGCATCCGTTGACTACGACATCATCCCCCAAACACCTAACTGACGGATCCAAACACAGTCGAAGTTTGCTTACTCTTTCCATCAGAACCGGAATGCCTCCTGGTTGGATCTGCTTTCGTTCCAGTTCGTTGACTTCTGTCTTCAGCTCAGGCAAGTATGCTAATGGAATCCGACGTGGCTTCCTGGATTTTGATGTTTCCTAGATCTATTGCGGTTTTCGACGACAACAGAGGTGGGTGTTTCTCCTTCACGGCTATGAACGGCAGACGTATCCCTTGAATGCTTTCCTCCACAGTAAAAACATAGGGACCAATTATAGAAGTCGAGTCGACCGTCACTTTGGTCGACAGATCAATATTGCTATTACAAATGTCAAGTTGGTCAAGTTGGACTCAATCGACCGCTGGGAAACTAATGACTGATTTGTCACATTTTGTCGAGTTAGAGTTTGTTTTGATGCGCATTTTTCCTCGCTTAATGGCAATTGGCTAAGCGAGGTAAGGAAAACATTAAACAATTATTGTTTGCAATGGAATTAACAGAAAAACAGTTTACTTCTAGCAAAAATTACTAATCCTATTAAAAACAAAACAAAATACCGTCGGTTTGAATGGCTCATCGTACTGATAAAAATAAATGTGTACATCGCCAGAGGCTTTTCTGTAAAATTTATACTATGCAGAAGTGGTGGGAAATTTACCAAGAGCTTGATTCATTTGGACCGCGCCTTGGGTAGAATTAACAAAAAGTAAATTTTATTTTCAGGTAGTATTTCAAGCAGGAATATCCCAAAAAACTCAAGACCCAACATCTCTGGAGTTCAAGATCATACTTCCCAGAAATTCAGGAGAGAACTCCTTTGAAAATCAGGAGATTACTACTCAGAGGTTCAGGAAGAAGTTTAAAGAAGAGGACCTCTTATAGGTTAAGATCTTTCCATAGGTTCTTGAGTTCTTCCCAGAATTTAAGATGCAGAAGTTCAAGAAGAAAATTGCCAAAGTTCAGAAAGAAACTAACTAGGAAGGACATTATCTATAATTTCTCAAAAAAAAAAAACAGAAACAGACTTCCACAAAGCTCAGGACTATACGTCCTAGAAGTTTTGGTGAAAACTTCTCTGTAGTTATGGAAAAGACTTCCCAGAGATTCTGGAAAAAAATCTTCTCAAAAATTTAGCTGAAACTTTCCAGAATTGCAAAAGAGTTCCCAAAGATCAGAAGAGATTATTTAAGAATTTCAGAATGAGGATTTCTCGAAGTTCAGAAAGAAACCTCTCCAAAGAACAAAAGTAAATTTTCCAGAAACATAGGAACCAAGCAAACACGCCGAATTCAGAAAAAAAACTTCCCAAAAGTTCAGAAGAAGACTTTTTTGGAGAGGACTTTCCCAACATTTCGATATAATTTTCCTTGGAGTTCAGGATGAGCTCAGGAAAAAAAATCCCGGGATTTCAGGAAGAAACATGCCAGAGATGGAAATTCTTTTAAGTTCATGAAGGAATTGCAGGAAGAGGGCCCCTGAAGTTCAGAATCGAACAATTTTTTTTTTTTGGCGTTTACCGAATTGAACATTTGTGGTATACCCCTGTTTACTATTCTAATTCGCATCTTGAAGCTAGATCACCATTTGTCAAGTGACCAACCTAAGACGCGTCTCCCAGTCAGGCAAAATTGAGTTTATAAAACCCACCACCTTTCCAGGATTTGCATTCAAAATTTCTTTAGGTTGCATATAGCCATTGTACAGAAATTTAAGTCTGCTCTTGTACAAAGCATCACAACTGCAAAGCAGATGTTCCGAGGTTTCACGTTCCATGTTACAGAAACGACAGGATTTAAGAATGTGTTTATCGAAGTTCAGGAATTTCCAAAAGTTCAGGTAGGTACTTCTGAGAAAACAAAAGAAGAAACATTCCAGAAATATAGTTCAAGCAAGAATTTCCAACAAATTCAGAAACAAACTGCCACGAAGTTCAGGAGAAAACTTCCTTTAAGTTCAGAAGAGGACTTCTCAGCAGTTCAAGGAAAAACTTCCGACAAATTAAGGAAGATGTTGCAAGAAATTTAGAAAACAAACTTTCTCAAAGTTTTGGAGGAATTTTCGTAGCAGTTCAGGATGAGACTTGTCAGAAGTTTTAAAAGTAACTATGTTCAGGAAAAAACTTACTAAATGTTTTTGGAAGTTAGGTAACGTTGGCTTGTTAGATGTGAATTTTTAAAAACATCAGGAGTAACTGTCAAGAAGTTAATGAGTCAACATCATCTACGCAACCGTTCGCATCGTACTATGAGCTAGGACACAAACTCGTGTAGGAATTACAATTCCTTCTCACCTCGTTTGAGAGATTTGATCCTCGATTCTGAAAAATTTCCCTTTAAGGTACTAGAAGCAAAGGAAAAAGTTTGAATGCTTTACCAGAAGGTCGAAGAACTTCGGGACAAAATCGTTGAAGTGAGATCGATCATCTATACAGCAACCTTTGAATGTTAAATGTTTAGAGAAAAAATTCAATAACTTCAGTATCAGCACGCATTAATTAGGGCAACTAGATAATAAGTCCTCTTCTCAATCATTGTCCACATATTAATTAAAAATTTCCTCGAGCAATACTTCATTTCGCAACTTTAGAAAATCGTCCCAATGAGGTTTTCTGAATAACAAAAACATTGGTGCAATTCACAAAACAAGAGTGGAGAATGTAAGACTGTCAGAAATGACAGCTAAATTGAGGAAGGTTTTGTATGGTGTAATATTCAATGTCGTTTGGAAAAATTTCAACACTAAAGTCAACTATCGCGCTCGGTTGCCTACTCGTTTAGAATCAATCGGCTTCTGTAATGCGCAATTTGGCTCGACTCAATACTGACAAGTGTCGAGTCAAGTTGCTCGACTCGACTTCTATAATTTACCCCATAACTTCTCTAGTTTCCTTGTTGTGGTCACTTTGAACGTTTCAGCCGAGTATGCAGCTGACAAGTAAAGACTTGAAGTAATTTTTGCCATTTTACCGAAGTAATTTTGATAACTGCTTCAGTATGGGTGAAATGTCAGCTTGTCTTGCGGAATAATCCAACTGAATATTATTCCACAAGGAAAAGTGACACCCTCATTAAGATTACCTGGGCACACGTTACTAACGTTACGAAGTTTGTCCTCCTTGTCAGATGCATACAAGGTAAGTAATTCCGACAGTAAAAGCATTTCTTGAACATTACTTGTCCTATCCTAATACACGGTACTTTTGAGCTGCATACTAGCCTTTCTCTCGAACTTGCCTGGCATGTTGACAGCTGCTGATATTTCCTGGCAAGATCCTCGATTTGTTTCTTCGCCATCCACTTCCAGTTTCAGGGGTGTTGGAACAGGAATGTTGCTCATTTTAGGTTATGTCGCAAATGCATCTTGAATTGCTGCTTTCTAGCAGCTTTCTTTCCTAAAAATTCACTGTGCCACGATTTTCTACAGGTTTAACTACGATTTAGCAAAACTGGTTGCCCTCCGCAAAGGAATTGACTGCTTATAATAAATTAACATCTGACACCATGTTTTCAACTAAAGTGTAAATGGTCAGATGATGTTGGCAACTGTTTATTGTTGATCAAGGTAATGTATATAAAGGTATGGTGTAAGTTTAAGTATAAAGATATTGGAAACAACATTTTCGAGCTTACTTCTCCACTTAATCAACCTGTTTGCATCGACGGCAGTTTAATGCTGTGGACTTGGAAGGGGGTTTTGAGTCCTCTTTGACTTTGTTGCTGCGCGTTGCTTCTGTTCTGCGCTTTGGCGATTTACGATTTACTTCTTGTAGGTCTTCAGATTGTCCCGTTTGTTGATACTTTGAATCATTCCGACGCTAGTTCCCGCTTTATTGGACAAATCACGTATCGAGATTGATGTGTTCTTCCGAATTAGAGCTACCACTTTCCGATCCAATTTAGGATTGGAAGATCCGGGTTTTCTGCCTCTTACTGACAGTTCATCTTAAGCGCAGTTTTCCCCAAATTTGGTTATGATGGATTTCACACTCGTGTGATGAATTCCAACGTGCTTCGCCAATTGTCGCATATTTACACCATTTTCACGTTGCCATGTGTCCAAAACCCTAATTTTCACGATTATTTTTCAATGCGAGACATTTTGAAAACGATGAATTCAAACCGTCCAAACAAGTAAACAAACGAAAGATGACAGTCAAACGAACAGCATGCTATGATGAACACCTTAAAACCACCACATATTCACGCGTACAACCAAATTCACGTGGATAGCTTATTTCCGATACATTCCCTAATGTCACAAGTCTAACAAAACCAACGTATTTTTCCTCTCACTCTCATTGCAGGCCTAGAATGGAATACAACAATTTTAGAAGATTTATAATATAATAAAGAATGGAAAGAAAATATTAGTAGTCTAATTCCCCCTCATCCCCCACTTTGGAATGAGAGAACGAACGAGAGTTGGAGCAACTGTTGGAGCAAAACAGCAACACCAGATAAGGCGCGCCTCAACCAATAATAATGCACTAGTAATGATTCAACACGTGAACCGCGAAATTAGCAGCAGCAGCAGCAGCAGCAGAGACAACCGTAACAGTAAGTGCATATTTGTAGAGCAAGAAATTTCTGTACAGAGTATATAGAGCAGCGGATAAAGCAAACGTCAGCTGATACCGTAACTGCACCGTATTTTGGAAATCTTGAGGATTTGTTTTTTTTTTGTATTTGATTTTTTATTTAGAAGAACTATTTTTGATTTAGTCACATCAAACTATCAATGAGCAAAAAACGGTTTTTGTTCCGAAACGCGTGGTTGAAGTAAAATTGTTAGGTTAGCGCTCCCGGAAAATATTGTTACATCTAAATTCGGGCATCTTATACTTAGTTTATCAATGGGCTAACGAGCACTAGCCTGCCTGAGCTCAATCTTTCATCTCTATTAATTTACCCTTACCTATTTGTGTTTATAAACTTTATTATCAGACCCTTTAGGAGGTGAGCTTCCACGATATTTTTTTTTGTTTATTTTTATGCTTCTGATTATTGATTGGTTAATTGTTAAATAAAGATCTCCCAACTAAAAGACAGACATTTGGTACCGACTGGTATCGATCAACTGATATAGTTCGAGATATGGTGCTTTCACGGTAGCTGGGCGTGCGAGTAGATAAAAAAAATTGGAAAACTAGGTTTGGATGAGAGAACAGGAAATATTTTACGCGATTGACCACTATTGAAGGAAAAACCTGTCAGATGAAATACACACATGAAGATAAGAGCGATCGAGTGCGAATGGTGAGGATATATGAATGGAGGAAAACTGTTGAAATTTCCATTTTTTGATCGTCGTTTTCCAATAAGTTCGCTCGACGAACAATTCAAAGTATATTCATAGTATCATTTATATACTCGTGATTGGATGGTGTCTAGCAGAAGCTGTATTACGCATCTCGACTGTTCAAGAGAATGCGATGCTCATCAAACTGGATAATAGTAACAGTTGTTCAAAGCTGATTTTAGGAGAAAAAAAGAGATCTGTCAGCTATGAACTGCGAGTGTTAACAGATCTGGCGGTTCTTAAATTTTCAGTAAATCGCGTTCTAAACAACTGATATAAAGTGTAAAATGTTTGAAATTGTTATAAAATTCTCCTTTTTCTACAATAAATTAAAGGTGTGTAAAAGTCGTTAGAATTAACCAAATTAAAAGGAGGAATCTAGGGTGAGACCGATCCGATTCTATTCACTGTCAAAGAGCATTCGTCTTTTTTTTTTGTTTAAATCTTCTATCTATTGTTTAACAAAGAATCGTGAGAATAATACTAAATGACTTATAACAGTTCAATGTTCGGGCGCGCGAATAAATCCTCGCAACAGATGGACGTACGAAACTATTACTATTACTACACTATGTACTAAAACAAAACATACTATTACACAGCTAAACATTAAGTTCCTGAAATGTAAAAGTATAAAACTGGTATCCGATGGAGACCCCCCAATCGGTGGGCCAATGGAAGCAACGCAGCAACACAAACGAAAACACACTGAAGTAAACAAAATTTCAAAACACAAAGGCGACATGGAAGAGATAGGATAAATCAAGTGAAACTGTTTGGCTACTAGACCAAACCTTTCTCTGATAATTTCTAATGGTTATCACAGGTCATTGACAAGCCTATATCAATAGCAGTGATTGACAGTAGACAGGATGTCCTGGTCCCAAATTGATTTGGGCCCGCTGGCAGCTGTCAAATAGAAGTCTAATCATTTGTTTTGGTTGTTTGTTTTGAGTGAAACATCACAGAAAGCGATCTTTCTGCTTTGTATGGCGTGCATAACGAAAACGATCAACAACAGACAATGTTGACATTGTTTTGACAGCTGAGCTTGCTGAGATGTTGTCTACGTGAAAAAGTGGTCCTTGTCATAGCCTGGGTTATCACCATTGCGGTCGACTAACAACAAGCAAGCATTGGCAACCACGAGAAAGAAGTGGCAAACTTTAGAAATGTCGATGAAGTGTTTGGATTCCTAGTAGTTCACAGAAGTGACTTGGATTGAAATACATTTTAGAGAAAGGCAAAGATCACCTATTAAGAATGGCACGATTGAGATTTTTCATTTCTGTTAATCAAGGCAATGAGCCAGCTGTAGGGGAAAAATCTAGAAGTCGGAATGCAAAAAGGAAAAGATTTATTTTTGTTACATACATAGCAGCATGGAGTAGAAAATAATGCCGATGGGTTTGAATTGTAAAAAAAAACATAAGCAAAACAGCAAAATAGAGCGAGTTTTTTTTTCTTATATAGTTAGGAAGCCTGACAATGTAACCTTCTTTAGCCAAATATCCCTCCAAAAATTGAAAGTAATAGTTATTTTAATCACTAGCTCGAGATGATGATGGCAATGGAGGAGATGGATGGAGAATCGTGCTACAGAGGAACACAGCTAAGAAAACAAAAACACCGCAAGAGTGGGAAATGACCAATAGTTTGATTTTTCTTTTTTAAACCATATTATATGTACATTATATAGTGGAGGAAACGAGAAACATGCTAACTTAATTTTAAAGATGAACCTCTTACCAATAGAACAATGCAGCAGTCTTAATTTTTAAAGATCCTGTTTTGTCTTAAGCTATATAGATAAATTATTGAAACAATAATAAGATACAGTTGGGAAGCAAACTCTGTAACCAACCAACAACCAACCAACCAACCAACCGCAACCGAGAACAACAAAAATGCTACAGTCTGGATTAAAATAAACACATTTGAACTAATTTGACTGATTTTAGGGTAACTTTTCGAAACAATTAGGCAATAAGTACATGGAGAAAACAAAATCCATACCCAAGCACATGCCAACAATAGTGATTTTTTTGTACCATAGACCTGAATATACACGACATCGTAATAGACAAATGAATGATACCAACCAGCCGACAATTATTAGCATTTTAGATCTTCAATTTCGTCAAAACCGCCCAACATTCTCAATCTCTCTTGGTTTGTTTTTATTATTTCCTGGTTCCCCAACCACAGAACACTATCCGTCAAAATTCTCCTGGCTGGGTGCTCCCTTTCCACCAAAATGATGTTCTGTTGTTCTACTAACTTTTGTACGAATTCCATCGCCATCCAGGAGAACTGATCTTGTTTTTCGTGCTGTTGCGTACCGGTAGCTCAATTTCTCCCTAAAACAAAAAAACAAAATACCTTGAAGAACGAGATGAAGACGTAGGATTTTTAATTTCTAAAATAATTTACCATTTTTATTAAACTATAAAAAAAAAGCAAAACAACATTAAGATAAGAAAAGCTGTTCTATTATTACTTACCTAGGAAGAAAAAAATAAATTGGAGTCTAGTTTTTAGTAAAAACTAATCAAACTGAGCGAAATAGAAGACGAAGAAAAAGTGGAAAAAACATGTAAAAATACAAAAAAAAAAACCGAAAAAAAAGATTAAGAAAGATCATATAAAAGTGCTTGATTTGAAATTTCTAGAAGCTTTTTTTTCGATGACATCCTTGCATACGAACGCCGTCTTCCCATGGAGGGAACCAATTCTACACCTCACCGGACGAACGTGCGCTTCACCATGGCAACCGCTCGTTGGTTGTTTGTTGATATCGATTGTCCCACCAGCAGTTAGCAGTTACTCAAATCCCACCGGAAAGAAATGTCCCACCGTCACGATCTGGCCAATCAAAACCTGGTCATCTTTGCACCCGGTCGACCGAAGTACACTCCACGGGATTGGGACCTGAACAACCGGACCAAAAATGTCTTTTCACTCAACCAGCAAACGTTGGCCGAACGCGTCATTTGGTAAGTGCTTCCATCCGATTTGACCTAAAATCCTCATTTTTTCTTCTTCTTCACCTGTATGTCCAGCGAAAGCGAACGGCTGATTGACGAGACTAAGTTCACCACCGAGCTGAACAAGAACGAATCGGATTTCCGCCTAAAGGAACGCATCGAGGACATCAAGTTCCGACAGGAAGAACTGAAAAAGCAGAAGAAGGATGCCCACATCGAGGAGGAAGCGCTGAAGGTGTACAAACAGCGAACAATCGATGCCATCAACACCCTACAGGAGATTGCCGTGCCGATATGCCAGAAGTGCATCATCATGCGGGAGATGCGCCAGGGGGTGGACCTGGTGCTGGATGAAGTCGATAGGGAACTGCAGCAGGAGCTGAGGCTGATCCACGGGGCCATCGAGATGTTGCACAAGCTGATGGAGCAAGGCGTAGAACAGCTGCGATGTTTGAGAGCGGCGATTTATCTGCTCGATCGGGACTTGTCCAACAAGGAGAAGTCCGTTCAGATTGATGCGAAAAACATCGAACTACGGCACAATCAGATGGGAATGAAGGTGTACGACGGAACGGTGCCACTTGATCCGTAGTGAGTATGGGATTTATTTTATTAAAAAGCACTTTTCGATGCATATAAGCATTCCGGATCGTAGTGAATGGTGCAACTGAGGGCAGTAGTATCAGCAGATTAGGACAACACCACCCTCGAAATGCATGGGTTTGTTATAGTGAATTCGTTGTTGATCCAGTTCCAAACTGGATCGGGTATCAAAATTGGGTCGGCTTGTTGTGTGTTAAACGTCAGTGTGTATGATTTTATTTGTAATTCGTATCGGATTGAGGTATGCACTGACAATAAGTTCGGGTATTGCAGGTTGGAACTAGTTCCAACCTAGATTCAAGAACAAATTTGATATTAGTAATCAATTTGATAATAGATAGAGATTGAACTTTGTCAAACGATTGTTAAAATCGAAGCAAGAAACTCATTCTGGACCAAACAGTGTATTCCTTGGTTTCAGAATTTCCTCGACGCGTTCGAATGTGATATTGCAAGACGTGTCCGCGTAAATACGTAGTGTATTTTAAGTTGTAAGTTTGTAAGTTTGATATAGGGTATGTGTCCCTTAACTTAGCCTAATAAGCAACGATCGATGAAATTTTTATTAGAACTCATAAATTATTTTTGCTTGAAGCAATACTGAACTCATATTACATAGTCAGAATCTTTCGAGGAATATGGATATTATGTCGGTCTACAAGCATCAAATTGGGTCTATTCATGGACTTCGTTCCATTTGATCGATTTTTTTTTGTATCCTATAGGAAATGTGAGCTGTTTAGTGGAATACCTGTAACTAGAAATGAGAAGAAAAATTAGTATTTTCCATTTAATTCCAACTACCTACCTTTATGCTTATCTTGAAAGATACGCGTAACTCGTCTACAATGTGCAGACTTCTTCAGTGTCGTGTACTAATAACTGACAGTTATGAGTATACGACATTGAAGAAGTCTGCACTTTGTAAACGAATTACGCGTATCTGTCAAGATAAGCATAAAGGTAGTTGGAATTAAGGAAAATACTAATTATGCTTCTCATTTCTAGATTTTTTTTTATTTCGCAAAATTCAAAACCCCCATGGATAGAAATGTTGCGAAGCCTATTCAACTATTCCCTAGAAGCGCTGTGTATTTTCATGACGGTTATAATACTATGACAATCATCTTCTTCATTGCACCTCACGAATAATGGTCAAATACAATGCCACTCACAAACACGTTGATCTTATTTGACCTTTTGTGACGAAAGCCTATATGACTGCTGGAGAATGTGATATGAAAAGAGTAGAAAAATCCATCACTCACTAATTATCGCTGAGAGTGAGAACGGTACACACAAAGAATAATGATTATTAAAATTAAAAAAACCATTGCCAAAATTGAAAAGTTGCGTTGGTTCTTTTTCGTAGAAAGCGGTTTGCTTTCAAAACAAAAACCCTCAAACCGTCAATTCAAAATTTTGCTGCTCTGTACATTTAAAAGTTGAAATTTTCAAAATAAATTGTAGAACTGTCAAATCGAAACTGTGGCATCGTTGAAAAGGAAAGTAAATTATTTTTATTTCAAAATAAACTTTTATCCAGAAAGTGTCAAGCAATAAAAATAAAAATGGGCTATTTTGATTGAAATAAAAAATATTTCTTCACTAAAAGGTTTTTTTTCAAATTAATAGGAAATTCGTAATGAAACAATGGCATCGTTAAAATTGAAAACATAATATTTTTATTGTAACATAAACTTTCAAGCAATGTTCTCCATGTAAAAATTTAGCAACTTATGGCATCTGCTGCCGTTCGTCATCGCTTGTGGCACCGCTGCAAAAAAGGAGTTGATTAATTCAATAAATACTTTTAAACAATTAAAACTTACCCATCCTTCAGACAGAGATTGTTGGTTTTGTATTTCGGTGATTAGTGCTAACAATATCGAAGTTTTTTTACGAAACGCGTTTATCACGCAATGCGTACGAAAGCGGTCATGAACAAAAAACCACACCACACAGTAGACGAGAACGCGGACAACTATTATGAAAAAATCCAAACGACGACGAAGACGAGGACAATGACTTGCTTTGTGTTGGTGGATATGACAGTTCTACAATTTTCACGGTAAAAGAAAAAACTTTTAAATTTACACGCTGAATCGAAAAAACCCACTTTCAAATCAAATACATAACTTTTGCAGTGGATAATTTTACTTTTAATTTAATGAAAAATAAACACTTTTTAGAAGAAAAGCGCAAAACTTTTAATAAAACAATTTCCCTTTTTTGTGTGTAGGCAAGACAATTTATTTTCAGCATAAGAGGTGTTAACCATTGTGCATACTGAAAACTTCTTCACGCTCAAAACACCCTCTCTTTCATTTGTATCACAGAAAATAGACATCCAAGCTGGAGTGCCCACCGTGTGTTAATTTCTGTAACTGCCATTTTAAAATTACAGCTCGTTTCTGTTAGTTTTGGTGAACCGTATGTTGATGGCGCCACTTTCCCGCTTCGAGATTTGATAGTCTGTCAATTTTAGTTGGGTGAAACCTAGACTAGGGGACATTGTTTTTCCAACGGTTTGCTTTCAAAAATTTATACAGTAAATTGGGAAAAAAGTGTTCGAGCCTGGATGTCTGTTCTCTGTGTTTGTAGTACTGTCCTTTTTTTCACGCTAAAGTTACTCAATATTCGTAAAATGTGGATCAACTCATTTTTGGGTAACAGGGGGTAACTTTTTCGTGAAAAAAAGGGATTCTAATACTTGTAACAACTGAAAGAGAGGGTGATTTGGGCGTGTTCTTTTTACGTTGTTATTTTAATAATAATAATAATTACTATTGAGGTTAGGCACATCATACGCACCAAAATCAAATGATTGTAACTCTGGTAATTATTGATCGATTTTAATTCGAATTTTAATACCAGTCGAGTATTAGTACACGATACTGGAGAAGTCTGCACATTGTAGACGAAATACGCGTATCTGTCAAGATAAGCAATAATTAGTTGGAATAGTTGGAATTAAATGGAAATTACTAATTTTTCTTCTCATTTTCTAGTTACGATTTTAAATCTTTTGGCACCGTTAGACTCAAAAACTCATCCGCTTCATTGGCATGATTGGCAATGTCAGTTTGGATTCATATGTCTCCCGTAAATCCGGGCTTCCTGGGCTATGGTCCAGTACGAAGACACTATTTGGGAATTTCAACAGAATTTCAGGGAATGAATGTTACAATCTTTGGAACAATTCCTACGAGCTATTCCTTGTTCATTGTGGGCAATATGCCGACTTGTTCCTGGAAAGGCCATTCTGTAACTGTTAAGTGGCCATGAGCATATTTAAAACGAAACCTTGGCAATATGGGAATAATAATTCGAGAAATTTCTCCAGTAGGATATTTTATAAACATTTTGTAGCCATCTGACGATTTGCCCCGCCCCGGTTATCCCGGAACAGGATTCTGTGGGGCCTAAGTAGCAAAAAAAAAAAACTTATAAGGAAACCCTGGCAATACGGGTATCAAAATTCATAAGATTTCTCCAGGAGACTATTTCTCAACGTTTCGTGGCCACATTTGATAATATGTTCCTGGATCTGTTATTTCGGAACAGGTCCCGAAAGGCCTTCTTCTGAAAATGTTCATAGTCATATGCATAAATCTGCTTATGGCCCACAATGGAATAGAAACAGTTTCTAGGAATTATTTCAATGATTTTGACATCCATTCCCGGAAATTCATTTGATATTCCCAAACAGTGTCTTCGTACCACAGCCCCGGAAATGAGGATCTTCGGGGACCAGTTGAATCCAAATAATCATTGCAGAAAATATAAATAAAACGAACCTGTTTTTGAATCTAAAGGTTATAAAAGAATTAACATCGGTTAAAATTGCCAGAGTTACAATCAATAGATACACGGGTATCCTCTCGCACAGTTAAAGAGTTAAAAAAACTAAAAAAGTAGTCTGAGAGGATTGAAAAAATCGATCACGTTTCGTCGGAACTCCTGAATTCGGCATTGGTTGAACTCGAAAAAGGAAGTTGTCACTTTCCGGATCCCACAGGAGTCCCAGAATATTTATGACTCAGTTGACGCCGTTGTCTTCAAAATTTAGGTGTTTCTCGCGATCTTCAGCGGGTACTCCCATCAATCAACAGTGGATCATTAGCGCATCACTTATGCAGGTTAAACCCGCCCTTACCGAGCAATAACTGTAGGTCCTCGTCTCGTTCGTATGTAACTCGTAACGTTTCAAGTCTGAAATAGGCTGCATTAGCGGATGTATTATATACTACTCGCAACTTTCTCGTTGAACTATCCGTCTTCAGCACGCAATGGTGCGGAAGGCAGTATCCATTTCCGGATTTCACTTCCCTGGGATCCAACACTTTCACATGACCGAGCTTCAGGCACTCGTGGATAAAATCCGAATACATCCTTTTTCCTTTTAGGCCGTTTCTCTAGCATGTTCTCCAATTCTGAACCTCTTCTCCGCTTGATTCCTGGAGGAGTTGACCAGGATCTTCTCGAAATCGGTGTATCTCCAATCCTCACATCTTGAATACGTTTCCTGCAAGTGATCAATCAGCCAAAACCGTACCAATAGGTCGTAGAGTTGATCGTCGATTTGGGTGGTAGCTGTAACCTGAATAACCTTAACACTGGCGATACTTCGACCAACATTGACTGTCTCAGCACCCAGTCATCCTAGAAAATACTATTGGGGAAGATCTCAGGGCCCGAATTTTTCACGCATTTTTTTCCCGACTGGGAAGATGAGGTAATATGTATTGGATTTATAGATATTTTTGAAATTTATGAAGTTTTTTTCAAATAGTAGTCGCGGGCTTCTTGCGTATTGCATAATCTGCTTTGGTCTCTCATATTGCTATCGAGAACACATAGCTTTATAAGTCATTGATCTTTTAAGTTTCTAGAAGCGATCGCGGTTTTCGAGTACTATGAGCGTTGTGTGCATATTGTATCAAGGACTTCGTGTTTTCAACGTTGTTGACAGTTCATAGACAAATCTCTGGGTTTCCGCATTATTTACAGTTTGGTTCACCACCAGACACTTTCTATTGATTAAAATCCGTATTTTTGTGCGACAGGATGAGCCCCTTTTTAACAAATTTCGTCAAATTTGGCAGCTCCTTCTCGGAATGACCAATCATTTCCAGCCAAAATTTGTCCAAAAATGTTCTTTTCCTTGGAATCCGGCAAGCAGCGACAGACGGCATTGAGCACAGTTGCCCAAATTCTTCTTTTACTTCGTGAGCAACTGCAGCGCTCAGATATTTTTTATCCGTGAAGTGAGTTATAACAACAAGATTAATGCAGATGACGTACCGCGTTAAAGGGAATGTTAATGGAGATTTGTTTAGTAGCTTAAAAAACCTCAGTAAAAAAATCATAAGTCGTTGCGGAATGCCAAAACGTCTTTGTCGGAAATTTAAGCAAATTCTTTCGCTTTCTGAATGACCAGTTTAAAGGCAAAACAAAAATTCCGCATTAAGGGCTAGTAAAAGATTCTATTTCAATCATCGATTTAGCTTTGACTGGCAGACGCTCGAGCTTAACAATTTTCTCCATAGCGTCTAACAAGTCCCGTTAAATTGTCAACAAGAAACGAAGTCATAGGAGATTCGATCTGAGAAACGATTCGACCGTTGATGCAGACGTGAAGATAAAATTCATCTTTGGTCCCATCATCTTATGTACCATCTTGTGTATCGCATCAACCTCAACAGCGAGCACTTTTGATCGGAACACCGACGAAGCTCGGATAACTTTTTTTTCTTCCTGCTTCCTGACCTCGTCCACAAATCTTATCAAATAGCATTTGTAGTGCTCTTCTAGCACCTTGCTTCCTCGAACTCAGACAAGTTCCCTGAACTTCGAAGATGTTCTGTGTACTTCTAGCAAGCTTCATAAATTCTAGGAAGATCCGCAAACTTTTGAAAAGCTTCATGAATTTCAGGACAGTTCTCTGAATTTATGGGAAGTTCTCTTGTTTTCTGAAAAGTTCTTTGAACTTTTGAAAAATACCCAAACAAACCTGATAAGTTTTCTGAACTTCTGGGAACCTCCCTGAATTTCTGGATAGTTGCATGAACGTTTGTGAAGAACCCTTTATTTTTGGGCAGTTCCCTGAACTCATGTGAATCTCCCTGAATTTAGTGAGAATTTCCTGAATTTCGAGACAACAATCTGAATTTCAGGGAAGTTGCCTGAACTTCTAGAAAGAACCCTAAACTTCTAGGAAGTTCCCTGATTTTCTGGAAAGTGCCTTGATTTTTTGGGATGTTCCCTTAACATCAGGAAGAATAGCAAAATCTCGGGAGGTGTCCTGAATTTCTTAGAAGAATACCGAACTTCTGATAAGTTTCCTGAGTTTCCAGTTCACTGAATTTATACGGTTTTTTTTTCTAATTTTAGGGAAGCATTTTCGTTCATCAGTTTCTTCACCTCTTCCGGTGTTGGGGGACGCAAATATTGCGTGCCGTATGTCTTCAGGATAGATTTGCCAAAAATCTTCAAGGTCACCAACCCTCAAGTTTTCATGGAGAGAACTAGCTGCGAAACACTACGCCAACATCCGTTATGCTGCAGTATACCTTTGTAACGGACTCAGGTCAACATTACCAGCTGCAGCGCAACAGTTGGAAAAGGTCATCAGTTAACTCTAGTTGTCACATAATTTCCAGGAACATCTCCCTTGGCTTGTTGAAACGACACAGAAAGTGCTTCTTGTCATAGGTTGGCGTGTCGCTAAAGTAGTTCTGGAACTGCTTCTGATGACCAAAACGGAAATCACGGTCGACATTGGGGCGTTTTTCAGGATGTGACCCTCTCGGTTTCGACTCACCTTCAGCCAAACGAAAGAGCAAGTATTCTCGTCGTCTGCTGACGACGCACTACTGGCAGTAAAAATTGTTTGGTCAAACCAATCCATGGCAAAAAGTTTGCGATGAATCTGCGGTCTCTGAAAACAATAAAACTTCTGATCTCTGGATGTTGAATGATTGACAGGATGATAGGTGTTGGTTGGTTTAATAACAAGAAGTACAACACCGGTGCGGGGAACGCAAAGTTGGTCTGTTTTAGCTGGTTTTATTGAAGTTTGCTGATGCAAATCAAGTATAAAGTGGTTCCAAAAATAGACCACAGCTGCAGATGCCCTAAGCGGTACGTATTGAACAGGTTGAACAAAATCAGTAGAAAATGATGCTTAGGCAAATCTGTTTGTGTTAGCCCTTCCTTGTAGAAATTGTGTACAGCGTGCATGCCGCAGCTAACGATGTTGAGGGCTTCAAATCAAGGACTGGCTCGCAGATCCCTGATTTCCCCAGTCAATTCTTTGAACGCCTTCTAGTTGACAACCATATAGTTGACAATCAATATAGCAATGAGCTGTCTTCTTCAGCAATGCTAGATTTGCAGAAAAATACTGTTTCATTCCGTTAATGAGATACTTGGGCTGAGTAAACGACAAAAACGCTACTCAACTCATTTTAAAAAGGTATGGGAATGGTTCCTTCCATATGACAAAAATTCCCGATGGCTTTTGAAATTACCGACTTTTCCCCGCATATTTCCCGATGATTTTGGATTCCCGCATTTCCCGAGTCTGTGGCCACCCTGTATTAGTTCAGAGACGCGACCGTTCAGGTTCCCGAAGAATATTCAACTGGTGTTAACGATGTTCTACACTGACATAGCAAGCATCATAAACCACAGTTTGCGCTCGATTTCGGCACCAAGCAGTTCCAGCTCACCTTGGTCGCTTGCAGGCCTGTATGGCTAAGGCTTCTAGAGTGAGTTAGTAAACCCCATACGCTACGCGCAACGGTCTCCACTGCATTTGGCATTCTACGCCTAATATATGCAACACAAGGAAATGTTTGTGTTTATGATCTGTTCATTGTGCGTTGCTGTCAACAATTACATTACTGACAGTTAAAGTCGACTCCATTCTATCCGATACAGACTCCACTTTGTCAGCCTTACAATGATCGAATTGTCCGCAGGTAGTCTATGAATTGATCTTTCCACATAGCCCGTTGCGCGTCGCCCTGCCATCATGAACAATTACGTTCTAACGAAATCTAATCCGCAACGATCAACCACCTCCCGAAAGCAAGCTAACCATAATCCACCGTACCTTTTTTTCATCCCCCAGCAACAACACCGATCCAGAGTGGATCGAGGTCACTAACAAAAACATCGAGAGCACGGCCAAGGAAATCAACTCGGCCCAAGCGCTGCGCTCGTACATCGATCAGGTGCTCAAGCAGGCCGCCGAGGACATCCGTCATCAGGTGGAACGGACCAATGCAGCCTACTGCAAACGAATTTCCGAAGTCCGTTACACCAAAATCAAGCTGGAGAACGTCCACAAGGAAACCGTCCATCAGGTCAACGAGTTAACGCGTACGGTCACCAAGTTGGAGAAGGAGATTGCCGAGAAGGAGGGTTACGTCTCGTTGGCACAGGTGCGCATGGCAAACCGCGCCCATCGTCCCGGAATAGAACTTTGCAAGGATAACGTCTACAACAGCCTGAAGAAAGAGTTGGCTGCGCTGCGGGAAACGGTTGCTAAACTGGACCAGATGTTGGTTCAGACAAGGGCCACGCTGAGATATCTGCTGAATACGCAGGTGATGCAGGAAGAGGAAATCAATTTGAAAACGAACTCACTGAAGATCGACGAAGTGGACTGCATGACGCTGAGGGAGAGTTTGAATTTTCAGAATTTTTAGATGTTGGGAACTGTAGTTTTGTAGTGTGCACAAGAATTTCTTTCCGTATCTGCAAATAAATCGAAGCGTGTTTTGCAAACTTGTTTTTTTTTCAAGGATTTATTTACCTATTGGAGTTTTGATAATAAAAGTCAGCAGTTTAGACCTTTAAATATATAATAATAAAACGGTTTTGTAGTTTTTTGTTGTTGCTGTTGTTGAACGAGTTTCCTTCTTACTGCTTTCCTACCGACGTCGTCGGATTGTATATGCGGTCCGAAACAAGTTGAGTTGAATCATAATTGATGTTTGTAATTAGGAAAGTATTTAATTTAATTAGGATTCCTAGATTACACTAAATTGAATTACAAGAACTATCACTTAGAGAACGGACATAAAAGCTTAATACCGGTCACAGCTACAGGAACGAAAAGGCACGTGGTAAATAGCGCCACGTACCGGTCAATACCCACGTGAGAAAGATTCCTGAAATTCAAACCGTAAAAGACTGCACATCGTGGGATGGGTGTATCTCTTAAAAGTGAGATAATCATGAATAATATTCATATCATTGTAACATCATCGTCCGTGATGATAGAACACAATTTACAGTTTTATTGTTTTGGGAAACATTCACAATATTGTTTAAAATATGTAATGTATACTGCAATTATACATGCCTTAAGTTTTTTGAGAAATCCATCATAGCATATGGAAAAACATTACCCTAGCATTTCAAACAGAAACAAAGATTTACAAATCTCTATGTCCATAAATAAGGATTTAAGATACGGAGGGGGGGAGGGGCGTTTACATTGGAAGAAGAGTGCCCGAACTAACCTCTTACGTAGACAAATACAACCGATGATAGTCGTTGGCGCCAAATGCACAGTTGCACTTGGGACACTTGCGCTGGCGAGTTTCGTAGCGGGTTCGCAAACAATCGTAACAGAAAACATGGAAACACTTGGATAGCACCGCATCCTTCCGCTTGACCTTGCACGAGGGACAGGTGAGCGTTTCCTTGTACTCGCGTATTTCCTCCAGCATGACCTCGTCGATCGTAGTGCCGGACATTTCGATCTTCTTCATGCGTTCTGCCTTGCGCTTGAATTGGGCCAGCTCTTCCTGCAGTCGCTTGGTTTTGTAGGCTTCCGCTTCCAGAGAGCTTGTCTTCTCCGCCACCACCTGCTGGGCTTCCTTCATCTGGGCGTGGTACTTTTCGAGATGCAGCTTGAGGTCCGCCGCCGACTGGGCAGATTCGATGGCTTTCCGTTTGTGCATTTCCATCGCCTGTTGCCGAGCTACCAGTTCCTTTTCGATTGTTGTGACGGTGTTCTGAAGAATGCGTTCCTTTTCTTCCAGCTTGCGTAACACAACGTGCATCGCTTCTATCTGGCTGTCGCGGGTTGTTACCTAGAGGTGAAAAACGATTTTTTTATGCAAAGAGTCGATAGCCACCAGCAATCAATCGATTGTTGTTACCTGATCCTCCAGCACTTGCTTCTCTTCACGCAGAAGTTTGTGCATCTGGTTGGCCTTTATCCGATCGGACATTAGCTTGAAGTTGGCATCGTCCTTCTCGCGCAGCTGCTGAATTAATCGGGAGTTCTGCTCCTGCATGTCCTCGAATGCCTGTCCCGTGACTTCCATCTCATTGAGTAACGCCTCTTCTTCCTGTAAAACAACAAACAAATTTCAATGCACAAATCCTTCCCGAAAATATCAGCCGATAATACTACATGTGATCCAACGAACGGTCGGTAACCGCCGCTCCATGCACTGTCCGGTTGCTTTTGGTTTTGAACCTGTTTCTGTAACTCATACTTTTGCTCTTCCAACTGTTTAATTTTTCTGAGTGCTTCCTCGTCGGCCAGTTTCTTACGATCTTCCCGTTTACTTTCCTGAACTTTCTTCAGTTGATTCTTCAAGTCTTCTATCTCAGCGCATTTCTTCTTCTCCGAGGCCATCAACTGAACCTTATCTCTTTGCTCTTTCGAGACCCCTTTGTACATATCTAGCAACAACTTCATCTCCTTCTGATCGTTCAGGGCCTTCTTCAGTTGATTTCTCAAATCTCGAACTAAATCAGACTCTGCACTTTTGGCCCGTTCTTTACCGTCGCCTTTCGGGGTACCGGGAGCTTCCGATTTGATCGGTTTCCCATCGGGACCAATTTCTTCCTTTTTCACACCGTTCGGATCGAGACCATCGCCTTCTTCGCCGGATTCGGACTTAACCGTTCCGGAACCGGGATCGTTTGGATCTTCCTCCTTTATCGAACCTAAGCCATCGCACGATCCCGGTTCTTCCTTTATTCCTGAAGCTAAAGACGATTGTTCGCTTTCCTTCTTCACTTCCGCTTGTTGTTGCTCCTGCAGTGTTGTCAACTTCACCGTGGTATCCTCCAGTTCCTTCCGCAGCTTAACATTGTCAGCGGAAACTTCCTTGTACTTCTTCTTGTACCGTAGAACTTCACCCTTCAACTGGCCGTTGTGATTCTGCAGTGACGTAATCAGATGACGCATTTCTCGATTGATCGGCGCTGTCTGCTCATTCGCTGCCATATTCTGCTCAAACTCGATCCTCAGCATTTCATACTCCTTGCGAATCTGCGACAGGACATCCTCCATCTGTATCATGTCACTGCGAACCCGTTTCTGCGCTATCAACTCCTCACTCTCCATCATCTCGATCTGTCTTAAATGCTGGTTTTTACTCGTCTGTAGCTGATTCCGGCTTTCATCCAACAACGTCTTGATCTGCATCGACTCGTTGTATAGTACGGAGAATTGTGACTGCAGACATTTGTACTCGGTCGTCTCAACGATAACCGACTCGGGCAGCTGGCGGATGTCCATCTTGAGTTTTTCGACCTCCTTCAACGCTTCACGGTGCTGTACATGCAGCTTGTCCAGTTCCTGCAGTCGATTGTTTGCCAGCTCCTTGTATTCCTCCAACTCCTTCTGTAGATCTTCCAGATGCTGTGCCGCTACGCTGGTCATTGAACCACCTGAAAAAAAAGAAGAATGGGAGGGATGGAATTAACATCTGCCGAGGGGATTGTTCATCGAAATTACCCTTGGCAGAACTGGCGGATGAATTCGAGTGTTTGTTCTCGTCCTTGCTGGAAATGTCCCCGTGCATTTGATGGTAGGCCTTCAGCTTCTCGATGGCCTCCGCCAGATGGTTCTCCAGCTTGTCATTTCGACAGCGTACCTTCTCCAGCTCGTATTGCAGGTCATCGATCTGGTTCTTCAACTCAGCCGATTCCGTTTCCTTCCCGTTCAGCATGTCCTGAATTTCGCTCATTTTCAGGGAGATTGTGTGAAACTTTTCATGCAGCAGCGTGTTCTGCGTCTGTAGGTTCCGATTTTCCGCCATCACTTCGGTGTAGCTCTGCCGTAGCGTTTCGTCGATGTCCGGCACGTTGGCGTCCGGATCGTCCGACTCGCCATGCATCGCCCGGGTAATCTTTTCGTTGCGCTGCATGAGCCGGTCGAACACCTGGACGATCTTGGCCACGGCACGTTTCGAGACCTGGACCCGGTTGGCCAGCTTGTCGTCCAGTTCCTCCTTGTCCCAGGTGGACAGCTGCATCAGGAAGGAAGTGGTGACTTCGTTTTCGTCTGTGGAAAGAAAGGGAGCGTGAGATTTAATGTGTTCCGGATAGCTTGCATGTACGGTGGCCTTGAGGGTATAAATATCGACGTTTAAAAAGGCTGACTAAAAGACCTGTAATTCGTGATTTTATAAGTTTAGAAAGTCCATTAATGGTTGCTTTACAGTACTTTTACTAAAACTTCAATGTTGCAGCAATAGATGATAACATTTCTCCAGCTCGAACGAAATCTTGAACCTTTCTCTAGATGGAGCCCATCAGCGCCCGCACAGTGGAAACGGACACGGAACCACCGCATTTTTTTCCATTATGCCCGCATTTGATGGGTGTCCTTGACTGCTCCGGCGCTACGTCGAAGTCGCTGCTTTGAAATTGCCCAGTATTTTTCGATTGGTCGAAATTCCGGGCTATTCGGATTAGCTTGGGGACAAAATTTTTGCCCCTATGCTTGCGGATGAGCGGCAATACACGCTTTTTCAGGCATTCTTCGATGTAAACTTGGGATGTCATCGTCGAGGATGGGACGAATGATTACTTTTTCAGGCCACAGCTGCAAATCGCTTGCCAAATCATAACCGTCTTCGCGAATTTGTCAGCAACCACGAACTTGAATCTTCCCGGCACATCCCCACGTCCAGTTGCGATGTAAAACTTTTGACCGGGAAACTGCTTAAAATCGAGTTTGAAATATGTTTCGTCATCGATCAAAGTCCAGCCTTTGTATTTCGTCAAACCACGGTCGTACACAAGAGCCTTGAACGCTTTTTTGGTCACGGAATTCTGCTTCATATACCGGTTCGGATGTTTACTGGCTTTGTACGACTGACCTGGCAAGGATGCTGTGCACCGTTTGTAAGTTGGCGTTGTAGCTTCTGGCCACATCTCGGATCGAAAGAGCGGGGTGATTTTAACGTATCTCAACACCTTGCTGCGCAACTGACGATCCCTGGTTCCAGTTTTTTCATAGGTCCGCCGATTTACTTGTACGTTTTGAGCACTAAACAAACTATTGTTTTAGCCAGCATGAAACCGAACCACTCCGGATTTTCCAGGTGTTTGTGCACAATATTTTTTGACGTTATATCTGAACGCGATCGACTACTTTGATCAAACTTGCACCAGTTGTTCTCTACACGGAGAAACCAAACTATCCAAAATCAAGTGTGACAGAACTCAAAATTACGTACTCTGATAGGACTACTATTTTGGATATAATTTTGTTCTCATAAAAATTATAGGTAGGTAGTTTTAACTCAACTCTGAAGTATGATTGAAAAAGTCAATTTTACCTGCAGCAAGGTATGTTAAGAGAAGTAAGTTTTCAATGTATGCGAGAGGCGCCTTTCGCGAAACTATCCAAATCGGAGTGTTGGGCTGTCACTTTGTTTTGGTTCAAAATTTTTGATCGCCATTCATCAAAAATGGTGGAAGGGAATTTGGTTTTTTCGTACCATTTCTAGTGTTTAGTTTTAAATTGTCTAGTATCCAGTTCAAAATTCAACGCGTCTGAGGTGCCTACAAATGGTATGGAGCAATTAAAGAAAATTATGGACTCAGGAAGCTACAAAAAATAACCGGTAAGTGTAATGATTTAATTTATTCGAGTGCCTATAATTATTCTTGTCGCTTGAAATTTTAGACATTACTGCACTGATGAGTGCGAAGAAACCATCAATGGCAAGTTCAAGGTGTTGAAGGAACACATTCGCTCGGTACACAAAATTACCACAAGCAAAAAACCAACCATACCGCTGAATTGTCCCCAGTGTACATAAGTTCTAATGTACTCGAGGATGTAATCATATATATTTTATTTTATTTAAATTTAGATTTTCTATTATTGAATTAGAAGAAAGAAAGTTCACTAGAGCAGATTTGCATCGCTAGCACGCCTCTAGTGTTGGAAATAGAAAATCTTTGACAGTGGTTTGTTTACACTTCTATACACAGGCGTGCTAGCGAGGGGCGTACCAATTTACTTTTAGTCAGTCTTTATCCAGGGAAATGAGAAGGACAATGGAAGTATCATTTAATATCGCTTTCCTTCGACCGATAATTTCCAAAGTAATACTTTTACGTTCTCAATGTGCCAGCAGAAGAAGAGGAAGTATTGACGTCGGCTTCTGGTGAAGGCCACTGAATCGCTCTATGATACCACACTCACTGAACATCACGAAGCCTATGATCGTCTCCTCAACGCACCGTCGAGAGGACTATCGTCAGCCAGCACACCGATACGCGTCTCAAGCCAGATGAATGAAGGTGTACTCCCACTCCGATTCCGTGAACGCAGAAGAATGGCGAGTCAGGAAGCTTTCGATCCGAGAATAGTAGCAGAAGTTCGGAACGAGATCAATGGAAGAACGCGATGGATGAAGAATATGTCTCCCTACGAGAAAATTCAACGTGGGACATCAAGCGGGATCCATGGGTGCCCGCGCTACCACGGACTAGATTTTCGTGATTCGGCAAGTGCTGCAAAAATGTCATGAATATAACGTGCCCACACACCATCTTTTCATCGATTTTAAATCAGCATATGATACAATCGATCGAGACTAGCTATGGCAGATTATGCACGAATATTGATTTCCGGAAAAACTGCCGCGGTTGGTCAAAGCAATGATGGACCGAGTGATGTTTGTCGTCCGAGTATCAGGGACACTCTCGAGTCCTTTCGAATCTCGGAGAGGGTTACGCGAAGGGTATGGATTGTCGTGTTTGTTGGTTTTCTGTCAAATTCACACAAACGCATCCACAGTGTATCAATTGTGGGCAAGCCTTTTTGAACGAAAAAACTGCTTTCGAATTTTTAATGATGACTGAAAATTAAGATGAATCCTTCAACCTTAAGGCGTTGAAAACAAAATACAAGACAATTTTAGCCTCCTACTACGAGTTCAGATCGACGGTGATAAAATCGAGGTAGTAGACGAATTCATGTATCTGGGCTCATTGGTGATCACCGATAACGACACCAGCAGACAGATCGAAAAGCGTATTATGGCTGGCAATCGTGCCTACTTTGGACTCCGAAGGACGCTAACATCGAACAAAGCTCGCCAAACTACAAAGTTGACCATCCAAAACACATTAATTAGACCGGTAGTTCTCTACGGCCAAGAAACGTGAACATTGCTAGTGGAGGACCAACGGAAGGTGCTGCGTACGATCTACGATGGAAAACGGAACGAGGAGGAGGCGAATGAACCACGAATTGCATCAGTTGCTGGGAGAACCTCCCAACAACGTACACATCGCTAAAATCGGTTGACTACGATGGGCTGGGCATGTCGTAAGAATGTCGGACGACATCTCGAAAACGAATCGACGGGTACAAGAAGAAGAGACGCGCAACGAGCAATGTGGATCGATCAAGTAGAAGGCGACCTGCGGACTCTCCGCAGACAGCGAGGCTGATTGGTATGTAGGTACATCGTTAGTCTCTCCTCAATCGCAAACCGGTCGGCTGTCAGTGGGTTTTCAAGAAGAAATTGTTACGAAATACAAAATGCTCGACTGGTCGCCCAGGGATGCAGTCAGAAATTTGAAAACAGATTTTGACAAAGTCTATGCGCCGGTTGCGAATCTCACTACGTTCCGGGCACTCTTGTCGGTAGCAGCACATCAAAAGATGCAAGTGAAGCGTGTCGACATCAAGACAGCATTTCTGTTCAGATCTAAGAAAACACTTTTTGAAGCAGGCTGTTTGCGCACAGCTCAAACTGAAATTATTTATTTTAATAAGTGAGATTCAAAGAAAGAAGTTCTTCAGTTTTAATCTTCGAACAAACAAATCAATGACTTCCTTTGTGCCTAATACTAGTAAACCTTATTAATTTGCATATGAATCTAAACAATAGCTACTCGCAAATCCGAAAATAACTTTAACAAAGTTCCAAAAGTAATCATATAGAAACTATGCTGAACAATTTATACTAAATTTCTGATAGGAAACTTCACTTTAATTCTCCTCGCTAATCCCAACGTCAATTTCTACGATTGACAGCAGTCACAACCGTGCCTTGACGTATGCTTGTTTTCTCACTTCGCAGCAGGTCCATCTTTGAGACCACAGGTGTTGTGCCCAGCGGTGGTGGCAACAATATCTGTATGGAGAGATTTCGGAAACCCGCTACATACGATACCCACCTGGAAACTCGGCAGACGTGTCTTTTGAGAAGCTTTGAAGCAACCCGGAAGGGTATGGAACCGGACCATCACCGACGTTCTGATGCAGCTGTGATATAAGCTTTAGTTTGAAGTTTCAGTTTGAAGAGCTCCTTGACTCGTGCACCAAAGAGAGAAAATTTGAGTTTGAATAAACGCTTTGTACGAAAGCAAGATTTAATGGACATGTGGATTGTCTTCCGCAGACAGCTCCACTGGTAATTGCGCTACAGAAAAAAAAACTATGAGTTGTCACGCATAACGCAAACGAAATGAAGCTTCATGGATTTGCGGATGCGTCACTTTACACTTTACTGTACACAAGCTGCATATCCCCTGATGGTACAATAGATATGAATCTGGTATGTAGCAAACCTCGTGTGGTTCCTTTGAAACCGATGAAGACTCCACGCCTGGATTTGTGTGGCGTCTTGCATCTCACTAGACTGGTGAGTGGAAGTGCATTTAGAACATTTAGTTGAGAGCAAGCAATAAGCTTGAAATGCTAAATAATTAGAAGATGGATCACGAAATCCTGGCTAAACTGGAGAAACTCGGCGTCTCATCTAGGATTGGTTCAGATCCTATTTGATCGACCGTTCAGTGAGGGTCAAGATCGGCTCTGCTGAATCGGAATCATTCTCGAACAAGTCGGGAGTCCCGCATGGAAGTAACCTCGGCCGGCTGCTCTTCTCAGTTTTCTTGAATGATGTTTCGTTGCTGTTACGTTCGGGGTGCCGCTTCTTTTTCGCTGACGATGCGAAAATTTAAAAAACCAATAAAATGCTTCTCAAACTGCTTGGATCTGTAGGACCTACTGGGTATCTTTGCGGATTGATGCACAACAAACTTGCTTAGCCTCAGCGTTGAAAAATGCAACGTTATTTCGTATCACCGCAAACTCCAGTCGATTACATTTGACTATGTGTTATCGGGACGTTGCCTTACTCGAGTACCACACTACACATATCGCTGTTATCCTTTATACCGAACTCAATTTCCGAATGCAGTATAACGATATTGTTGCCAGAGCCAATTGTCAACTGGGATTTATGTTCAAAATTGCTGACGAATTCCGTGACCCACTGTGCCCCAAGTGCAGTGTTGCGGTCAATATTGGAGAGAAATGCGATCGTTTGGAGTCCCTTCCATGCCATTTGGATCGCCCGAATTGAAGCTGTTTAAAAGAAATTCGCTTATACTGATCGAACCATTGGAGGTGAGAAGATCAATTGCACAAGCATCAACGTTCGCAGCGAAACAACTTCCAGGAGACATTCACTGCCCGGCTTTACTGACACAGCTGAAGATTTTTTCAAATTAGTCTACATGTTTTTGAACAGGCCCTTATGCATTGCCAATCGTAGTAAGGGTTACAGGGTATTCCGTACAGAATAACAATGGCAGCGTAATCAGTTGATTCGCTATAGTCAAGGCAAAAACAGTCAAGCGACTACACTCGATGGTTTGTTCGAACTGCCAGCTCCACCCCGGAGCGGAGGAGTTGAATATCGTGAGGCACTTCGTCTCCACAGGATATAGCATTTGCAACATCCTCTCCCTTCTGGAGAAAGGCGAGCTTCGAACGGAGAGTTGGTTCCAGCCGCCCGACCGTAAAGGGCTGCAGAAGCTGAACAGAAAGACCGAGGACAATATGGCCATATCGTTCCGCGCCTGAGACCGCGAGTTTGGCGGAACCAGCCGAACGGTGGTACCTGGGCAAGATCAAAATTGTTATGTTGAAGGTCAGTCGAGGCCGGACGTGTTCGCGCAGCAGGTAATCGCCTAGAATTGATTGCGGTTAAAGGTGCTTGTGAATAACATCTTTCCGGCAAAGCGCGACGTGGGGTTATAATAAATGACAAGACCTACTTGACGCTGGACAGCAACGACAGGTAGAGAATCGGAAACTTTACGTCCTCCTACATGGAAGTTAGGATTGACGGCAAATATATCTCTATATCTGTTCCCGAAGGAGGCCCATCTGTGGCTGACAATCAGTGAGTAGGGAATGTCCAAGCCGCTGAGAATGGAAGAACGGTCCACCGGCTGAAGATAAACATTGTAGACCGTCAACCCTTTCGAATTCCCTCAACTGCGACCGATAGAAAAAATGTGGGCGCGCCTCAAACGAAGGATCAACTCAAATAATGTTGTGGCCAAGAGCAGGTCAAGAAGCCTTAGTAAACGTAGGATTCAATTTGGATTATCTTTTGTAGTGTATTTTTAATGCATACATTATTAGGAAAGTTCAATTTTATTTAATATTGTTTGTGTGTTTCTTATTTCGTGAAAACTGCGCAAACTTTGGTGCATTAACAGTAATCGATTTAACTCTTGGTCAAAACTAAGTCGTCGTTTAATACGTTGCTTGTGTTTAGAATCAGACGAAGCTAGTTGTTTTCGTTTGTCTGGGATTGGGTTTCTCCTCTTTGCATTCTAGGCTTTTTAATCAAGACCAGTTAGAAGAAAGGTTTCTACCGGGTAAAACGGCAATTAGCTTAACTAAGCGCAATGTTTTTGAAATTGTAACTTGTTGAGCAGGTTGAACTTTTAAACGCGAGATGCCTGGAATTTAAAAGATCTAAAGTTTTTATAGTCTCTTCAGTACCTTTATAAGCGTAGGACATGGGACTGTTATGCTTATAATGGCAGTTCAGTCGTCCTTAGTAAATTGTTCCTTCAATTCAAAGAAAATAGTTGAAAAATCCTCAATACGAATCGGCATTCAAATTGTTAGCGTTTAACTGTTTGATTTAACATAAAAATGAGTCCAACCCGATGAAAAGTCTGCCTACCTATTTGTTGTTTGTCAAAGTAGTTATTAAAAGGTTGAAACAAATCATAATTTTTCGTTGAGCAGAAAATGTTCAACAAGGCAAAATAACAGCTGCAATATATTGTAGGGATTGATACTGTTTTTGATACATTGTTAAAAAATTTCAGCGAGTTTATCATACAAAAAGTATATTTTGCAAAAGAAACAATGCTGAAATGATAACCGAGGATTGAAGTAAAATTCTTGACTAAACAATTACATGTAAGCATAATTCAAAGCTATTTAAATAGTCCAACAGGACAAATAAAGTGCAATATTAATCAACAGAAACCCCCCACAATATGAGGAAACAAATGAAAACTTTAAATTACTCACTTTTATTCTCCGACTCATCCGCCGTCTCCGCGTCGAACCGCTGCAGCAGCACGCGAATGTCCTCGTTCAGCTGGTTCCAGTACCGATTGACTACGTTCAGCACGGCGTCGTCCTGCGTCTGGCGCTTCTCGAGCTGCTCGATTCGCTGGCGGAGTTCCGCCTCGCAGCGAACTCGCTGCTCGATGCGCTGTGCCAGCTTCTTGTTCTGGAACTGCAACACCTTGATGTCCATCTCTTCGAGGGTCGAGATTGGCCCGATCAGGTGGGGCTCGAAGTGAACTTTCTTTATCGGTGGTGGAGCACCACCACCGCTGCCGGGAGTGGCAGCACTTCCGGCAGCGTCATCCGCCGCCCGTTTAGACATCGTGTGCCTATCGAGACTCGCTGTACCGACAAGTTCTTGTTACGAAATCGGTTGCGAGATGAAAAACTAAAACGAAATTCTAAAGTTTCCGGGGGACATTTCCGGGAAACCAAGAAGAAAATGGTACAAACTCTGGATTATCGATTTTTCAAAGCTCTTAAATTGAAATCTCCATTGCGAGAAACATTAGCGCAGTAAATGTCAAAAAGAAGAGGAAAAAGTGGAGATTGTTTTCGAGCGATTTCATTCGTTTTATCAAACATTTTTCGGATAACTTTGCTTTTAAAGTGATACTTACCTTAACGGCTGCATAAATGATCTGTTTTTAATCAAATTGTAACAATTATTTAATGACTTTTTAAGCAAATTTATTACGGCAGATTTTCCCCTTCAGACCGTCCCGACACATCAACAAAGCTACGAATGAAAAGTGGCTCGGCTTCAGTGCTAGCAGCACTGCTTTCACTTGCAAATCTAGCGGTATATCCCAGTGAAAAAAAAATAGGCTGACAATGGGAGCTACACGCTAGGATGTGAATACCTAAACATCGTTGAAAACTACCGATTAACGCTCAAAAGTGCACATACGCAAATTGTGAGTAAACACAGATTATCTAATATTGGGTAATGGTATTGAAGGAAGGCTTCCGTAATTGTGAGGACAGTTAAGCCGCAGACAGACATTGAAGCTCGAACAAAACAATTCAAATTTGTGGTGTAAAACTTCAACTCTAATTCCGTTGGAATCATATTGCACAGTAGCGCCGCCTAGTCAAGTTATTGCTACATTATATCTGACAGTTTGACTGGCCACCCATTTTTCCCTTACCAATAAATACAAATCAAGCAAAACAATGCATTAGGTCCTAAGTAACATTGAGAGATTCTCTTCGTCGACTTTCTCTTTGGTTAATAGCTTGTCTATAAAACGATTTGTTGATGTTTTCGACGTATTGATTCCTTAATCACACTTCATACTACCATACTGTATGTTGAAAATACTTGAACATATTTTTACATAGCCGTAGGAACGCAAAGAGAAAATCGACAAAGAGAGTCTCTCAATGTTACTTAGGACCTAATGCATTGTTTTGCTTGAAATTTGTGGCGCTATCTGTAAGGTGATTGCTACTTGATATCTTGGGGAAAGCCATGTTTTTATTGAGTTCTTACTGAGTTTGTGGTGGATGAGGAATTAACTAAATGATTGAAATCACTCCAGTTAACAGCACCAGCAATTGAGGAATTCATGAGTGAGTATTTTCTGTAATAATTCGATTACTGTACCTAGAAGTTTTGTTTTTCTTTTCAGCATATAGCTAGGAGGCTTCAGCTCCTACGATTATAGAGCGTGAATAAGTAGAGATTTCCTGTCCCCACAACTACTAGCCTACAGAAAGATGTTCATTGACGACCTGATTAAATGACGCTGTTCTGCAGGATATTTTATTATTATACAATTTTTTTATTAGAACACAAAAAATATAAATAAAATTCTGGCATTAGTCAATCCCAAATTCTGTGATAAATTTAATTACAAACAATTTCAGAACCGAAAATCTCATTCAATGACAAAATTGAACTGATCCCAAGCATATTCAAACCAACTATTGTTATTGAGTTGGTTCAACTATAATCATGGTTGTATTTACTGGCGCAGTAGGCTAACTGTCAAAATATCAACAATATTTTTTCTCGACATAACGATTATATAGTTGAATCAACCATATTTTATTGAAGTTGTTTCAAGCATACATTAGTTGAATCAACTTCAAATGTATGATTGCAACAATCCTGCACATGGGTTATAGAAAAATCAATGCAAAAATATAGTTGATTTTACATGAAATATTATTGATTGAATTATACTTTTTTCTCCGTGTGAAGGCCTTTTTGTAATTTTTGATATAACTGATATTTTGGGTTTTGTCAACAATACCTAATGTTAGGTAAAATATATACCTACTCTAAAGTTTTCTCACCTTAATTGGGATAATTTTAAACTCGCCGATTGAAGCGACAACAGCATTGCTGAATTGTTTAGTAAGTTAACTTAATTTTAACTTTTATTCAACTGCAGCAAAATGGCTGACGCAATAAAACCGGAAAAGGCAAAGAATAAGCAAATATCTTTGAAACTGCCAGACTCAATGATAAACATTGTACCGAAGACCGTAAACCCTTGCAACTTCCCTCAACTGCGAACGATTGAAAAATTTTGGGCTCCAAAATTTTGTGGCCAAAACGGAGGAACAGTTAATCGGCAAAGTTACGAAAAAGCAAGGTAAAATTACGGCCAACTGCCGTAAACTATCATATTAAATTTATTTTCGCGTTCTAAGTTTATTTTATTTATTCAATGAATCTTGGTTATCTTAATTGCTAACAGGTCCCAAGTTCAAGAAGTTTGCTCAGAAATTCACTACTGGAACCGAGCAAATAACCTACCAATGAACGTGATGATTGGCTCACATTATGAACGTCGAAACTTTGTGTCGACCTACCCAATGAATGTACTGTTGAAATTAACATGCCTTGAATTTGATTCAAAAGTTGTTGTTTTCGTTCGAAACCTGCTTTCTATTTATTGAAAATAATTCTTATGTTTCAAGTTGAACATCGATATTATTTATTTTAATGGACGAAATTTTTATCATCAACAAAAATGAAATAGAACAGTATACCAGCCACGATGTCTTACACACTAGGCGAATATGTTTCGTATCAGCGGCACTTCGCTTTTCAATCCATACCGCATGTGTGGTACACTGAGGCACACTTTTAACAATTGATCTTATAGAAAAAGGAAACTAGCAACCTTGTCAATATGCATTGCCTGGTTGCCAGGCTCAGCAGAATACAACAATTTGGGCTGTCAACACACCTTCGGCACTTTACGGGAACTCAGTGTAGTATGACAAAGGATTATGTGCCTGATCGGATTCTACCGTTGAAATTCCCTCCGCTCGTTTTCAAACTTGTATCTTTTAATTTAAAAAGCCTGCCGTTGCCCTATACGGAACTATAAATACATTTTCTCTTCATGTCTATTCGTTCTAGCAATAAAATTACTGTCCACTCCTAGCGCTTCGCATGGAGATGAGAAATTATCTGCTTCTGCAAACTAAATAGATAGCAAGTTTCGTTGCGTTCATCGGTAGGTTAATTCTAGACAAAATCGTCAACAGGTCGAAAGTAACAATTGTAAACAATGACTTAAAGTGTATTATTCCTGGAAATGCCAAGTTGCTAACAACTGTATCCTATCCACAACCGACGCGAAGGTGATAACTCCCTGTATCTGTTTCTGGTGCTATTTTGTTCGTGCGAGCAAGCAGATCCCAGAAAATTACGCTAGAAGTCATTGTTTACAAATGTTACTTTCGACCTTTTGACAATTTTGTCTAGAATTGTTCAATTCCAGTAGTGAAACTCTGAACAAATCCCTTGAACCTGAAACCTGTCAATTCCTTAATTTAGATAACCCAGATTCATAAAATTAATTAAATAAATTTAGAACGCCACCAGTAGAATTATTTGTTCTTGTATCCAAAATTTGTACGTTGATTCTTATCATTAACATGTTCAAAATAAACATAACAGGGTTTTTATTTCAAACATCATTGTCACATGTTTTAAACATAAAATATGTTTGAAATTAAGGCAAGTTTATGTTTGAGGCCAGAAAAAACTAAGTTTTTGTTTGAATTTAGCTGGAATATGTTTGTTATGATAGTATTTTTTTCTGCGTGTAGCAATACTTTCTCTTCATTTCTGTTCGTTCTAGCAATATATTACTGTCCACTCCTAAGGCCTCTGAGAAATTATCTGATTCTGAGAAATTATCTGATTCAGGGTTTGTTCAACTACCGCGATATATCACCGTCAATTTTTAATGCCGAGTTCGACATCATTAAAGACTGGACTCGGAAAAAAATGAGACACACAAAAATGATCACCAAAAATTCATTTTAAATCGGATACTTCTCAAAATTTCAGGGATGAAATAACTATATATTAGCTATGTTTTGGCATAATTTATTTATTGAATTTCCTCCCCTAAGCTGAATGCTCGTACATTTCTCTTAACACTGTTCATGGGCGAGACTTTGTCCATCCTTCCTTACACACTTTCGCCCAATTTTTCTTCAAAGCTTCATCGGTTTTGAATGTTTTTCCGCTTTTCTTCAACTTCTTCATTATTATCGCCCATAACTTTTCGATCGGATGAAGATCTGGTGTATTTGGCAGGTTCGCCTCCGTTGGGACCACATTAACGCCCTTCGCTTCGTGAGAGCGAAGGAAGGGCAGGTAGCGCTTCTGCAAACATTCCTCTCGATAAATCTGCCCGTTTATGATGCCGGTTGTAACGAACGGCTTGCTGTACCGTCCGCACTCGCAGATCGCCTGCCATAACAGGTACTTCTCCGCGAATTTGTCCATCTTTCTCTTCCGGAACTTTTCCGGAACCTCCATGCAGGAGGTACCGACAAAAAACTCGAGGCCGGGGATTTGTTTGGTGTTCGCCTTGATATATGTCTCGTCGTCCATGACGAGACAGTCTGGCTTGACCAACCACTCACGGTACAGCTTCCGCGCACGCAATTTGGCCACCGTGTTTTGCTTGTCAGTCCGGTTTGGCGCCTTCCTGACCTTAATAACACGTAGCTCAGCCCGCTTCATGGTCTGCTGGACGAACCACTTCGACGAATTGACCTTTTTGGCCACGTCTCGGGTGGAAAGGTTCGGGTTATTCTTAAAGTACTGCCTTATCTTCCGCGCCTTCTCTGGGTATTCCATTTTTGGTTTTCGGCCGCTTCCATCGCGCTGCTCGATGGTCATCGTCTCCTGGAACATCTTCACAACGCGGGACACGGTGGAATGGCGGATCTGTGCCAGGATAATCGATCACCGCGTCCAAGATTTGCTGGCGTAGCTCTTCTTGTTTCAAATGCGTCTTGAAAACTATTTGACAGATCGCGATAAAATGTTGCACACATAAACACTCTAAACTAGTATTACTCAAAATTTCATTAATTTTTACCCACGCGATAAAAAGTTACACCCAAAACAAAGTGTCGCATTTTTTCCGAGTCCAATCTTTACTTCCGTAATAGTTGGTTTCCTGCAGGGAGGTTCACGAGCTTTGGCAATTCACGTATATCAGCCTCCATCCCGCTGATTTGCCCTTCGGTGAGGTCTTCAAGGGCCGGGTTTATGAAGCCTGTTCTCTCGACCATATTTTTAAGGTGGGCTCGTATGGCGCACTTGATTAAACCTTCCACTTTCTTCCAGAAATTTACCTGTAAATCTCATTGCATACAGTATGTTTGATTTGGAAAATATAACTAATTAGTTACCTCCGAATCATCCATGATCTTGCTAGGGAGTATTTACAGGACAGTCTGTGCGTTTGTGTAGAGTTCTCTGACGAAACTGACGTCGATTCACCTGGTGGGCTAACGCAGAGGAGACAACGAAAAAAAAACTCTGAAACACGGATAGTGGAAACTTCGCTTTTCTTGCAATGTCAGAAGAAAATTTTACTGATCGAATATTTGGATTCGAGAAATGTCATTTTATTCTGGCTGTCAAAATTTTCGAGCAGTTTCATTCTGTCAAGGATAATTTTTATTTTGATCGCATCGTCATCGCGTTCTCATCGCGATTGATCGTGCAAATTGCAAACAATGCTTTCAGCCGAAAGAAATTTGTCATCATCGTGGAAATTGTCATGTCAGGAAAGTCGTATCTAACGCTCATCGTGGGAGTTGGAACCCCCTTCGGGTTTTACAACAGTGAACCAATTTCAAATCGCTAGTTGCATATTGATTGTTGCTAGAACTGTACACAAAAACTGTTGAGGTTGTGTGGGCCTCAAATTTGGCAGCTGGTGACTATTTTGCAAAAAAAAGTACATATACCACCTCTGCCAAGGAGTCGTTCACTTACGAGCGGACTAAAAACGTTCTGGATACTTGGTTTTCCATTTGATCTGTTTCCGTTCTCTAACAATGCAGTAGTTAAGCATCATGGACTACTTTTCCCCACTCAACATCTGTTGAAATAAAATGCAGGATCCAGGGTGAGTGGCACAAACACTGCAAAGCTGAAAAATCTAAAGAACGAAATTTTTGTGGATATGGCATGAATGCATGTGCGACGATTTTCCCACCTTTTTTAAGAGTTCTTGTCTTCCACTTGCTTATCCCTTAAAAACCCCGGTGCTAAAAGCCTGCCCAGCTGAGCTTCAAATGTGACATGTGATTTTTTCTCTCTTTCGTTTTGTTTACATCCTCTCCCAAGAATCTTTCGTGTTTTTGTTTACAGCTTCGGCCCGACTTCGGCCTGTGTTGCGTCCGTTTCTCGACGCGGTTCCTCGGGGCTGTCAATTTTCGCGGTTCAGCAGTAGCTTTTCGGAAACCGTTGAGAAAAGTGCATTCGGGAAAGTTTTCATTGGCGCGTGTGTCTTTTGTCCAGATCCGCTTTACCGTTTTTTTTTTCATTCTGCATTTTGAGCTTCCAAAAAAGTTAGTTTTTTTTCTCTATCGTCTTGTTACAAACAATACCAAAAGCTGGAAATTGTACTATTATTTGTGATTATTTCTATTCGATAACTTCTATTCGCGAAGTAATAGAACGGCGTCGTTGTGAAAGAGTGCTTTTCGCTTTGGTAAGCAATAATAGGAAGCCAGCAATAAAAATTTGGCTCAAGTACAAACGCACCGAGGTGGGCATAGTGGAAGTGAGTTGCAGCGAAACAGTTATAATTGAGGTGATTGCAAAAATTAATATTCTATGGTTTTATGGTTCGATTTATTTCGCGGGTTGTTTTGTGCGGTTCGATCGGAGTGAGTTGCATTATTGGCAGAAGAAAGTGCACGCGGCCACGAAGCGAAAAGGAAAGGAAATTTAATCCGGAAAAGTTTTTTTTTTCTTCTTTCTGGGGGTGTGTTTGGTCCAGTAATGAATATTGATTGAATTAATTACAAATTGAATAGAAGAAAAGTTTTCCAAACCCAAAAGAGAGAAGGTGGTGTTGCATTTCGTCCAACTGCCTGTGGAAAATAGTTGGAGGAGAAAAGTTGTGTAAGAGGAAGAAGCGTTGAGCTTTGCGATCAGCGTTGCCAAGTATATTTTTACAAAGTCAGGAAGTATATGGAATAAAAATCAGGATAAAATCAGGTTGTCATTTTATGTGTAAAAACTGATGTTAATAAAAATACCGTTTATTTAAAACCAAAGAAGCTACATAACATATATTTATCTCTTTCAGTTTCATAAATGGTATAGTTCAGTGCCAACATTTGATTAGGGCGAATCTGCTTGTGAAAACAAAGACTTTGTCTGCTAATTTATCGAAGTTGAATACAATTCCTTCAAATTGAATATATCAGCGGATAGAGTACTAATGCTCGTCTTTCTTAAGGAGTGCTCAACTTGTATTTGCGACCTTTGTTCACAGACTAGAGACTACAAAGCCATTGTTTATAAAAGCAGATTCGCCCTAATCTAATGTTGGCGCTGAGTTGTATTTTGATTTTATTTCTTTGCAAAAGCCTAACTAACTAACTGTTTGAGACCTGCTAGAGAGTGATATTAAAAACTCAAAGGTAAACCGCGAAGTTTAAGATGTCTTGTATCGTATTGGTAGAAGAGCGGGTCAGAATAGATTTTTTATTGGATGATTTTTGACAATTCCATCTCAAGAGTAGCCAACTAGTAGAAAGCTTTGGCAGAACTCCATTAATTTGATTAGTTTATTTATTTCGCTTAAAATTAATTTCGATTGATAAAAATTACGAAAATCAGGAAAAATCAGTATTTTTTATCAAAATCTGGAAAAAAATTAGTGCTTGTCAGGATTTCAGGCAAAATGCTAAAAAGTCTGGAAAATCCTGAAAAATCAGGAACATTGGCAACGCTGTTTGCGATAGAGTTTTGATTGTTCGTGAGCAGTGCCAAGAAGAAGTAGACTCGGATTTTTCCGCTGCAGCAGCTGGTTGAGGATAAAATCAGTGGAAGGAGTGGTTACGAATTTACAAACGAGAGGACAGCGAAACATCCTTGAGCAGGTAGATGTCAAAGAAAATTTCAGTTTTATTTGAAAATGACTTGTGAAAAAATTGCTCAAACTGCATTCCAATAGGAAAATTAACAGGGTAGCCAAAATAGAAAAAAAATCCGTAATTGGCTTCAATCTGGAGCATCATACTCTGCCAGCAGCATACTTTCGATTTCAGCTTGGTTCTCTCCGAAAACGGCGTATTCTTCATCAAAATATCCCACAAATTCATCGTCATGTGCTAAGATCCAATACTCCCGAACAAGATCGTATGCCTTCAAAGATCTTTTCATGACCCATCGGCTGAAGTACAGGTCGTAGAACGATGCTCCAACAACGGCCAGCGGCAATACTGCACTGAATCCCTCCTGCTGATCAATCATTGTCACTATCCTTGCGTTTTGCAACACCGATATCCCGAACAGGACCAAGAAATTGAGGAAATCTCTTAACAGCACCCAGAAGTACTTCCTCCGGAAGAAGTTCCACACCAGCGTTCGATTGTTGCTGCAATAATTGAAAAATATGTCAATCACTTTCCGTCCACGGGCCATCGTTTGGAGGTACAATTTCACCAACAGCTTTCGTTCGAAGTCCCACCGAAACTTGGAGTGACAGATTTCGCATATCTGGCTGCGTTTGTAGATGGTCCACATCCGTAGGCACCGTTCGTGGATTTGTCCCATCGTTCCCTTGCACTCGCACACGTTCTCCACCAGTTGATCGTCGCTCAGACGGCAAATTCGGCAGAATCTAAGCTCTTCGTAGTTAGTTGATCCATCCTGACTTGGATCTTGAGAGGTGTTTTCCTCCGAGGATGGGTTGTGGCTGCGCTGTTTTTGGTGAAATCTTAGGCATTTAACTTAAGAGGACTGTACGGTTATAAGAAACGCTTACACTGAGCTGTGTCAACTGGCTGGACCGGCGTCGCTGGTTGTGAACTGACCAGAAAAGTCGCACGGCCTGAATGCCGGAAAGTAGCGAGTCTGGGCGTTGTTGAGTCATTTTCAATTTTTAGAACTAGAGAATTAAACAGGGAATTTTGATCAACATCTGGTCCGAAATGTAACTGATTGTTTGACACGTGGGAAGGCCTACTATTGCGAATTTTTATTTGGTTGCTAACAAACAGCAATAGGTAGGTAATAAGACGCAATCTTTTGGTCAAAAATATACTATTATTCGGGAACTTCAGCCCACGCACTTATCTAGAGTTTATTGTTGTTTTTCGCTGATGAGTGAATCTAAAGTTTTCTCTGAAACGATATTAGTTTTTTTGAAAATACGCTAAAAGATGCATTTTATCGAAATTTTGTTTTATTTTTGTGATGCCATTTACATTCATGTGGACAACATAGACCTGACTGAGGACAAAAAATAAGACCCTACGTGGTATTTCACGTAACTCCTGCCTGCAGATTTTAGTGAGTTTATTGTACCAGCAAAGAAACCGACTTAAAGACACGTATTTAGATGACGATAGTAAAACATGCATTCTCGACCGAACAGAACGAACAATTTAACTCTTTTTTGAGTGACTCGTGTTGTTCTTGCGGCAACGTTACATATGAACTGCTTATTTTCTCTCTCTCTCTCTCTCTCTTATCTCTCTCTCTCTCTCTCTATCTCTCTCTCTCTCTCTCTCTCTCTCTCTCTTATACATCCAACTCATTTGATAATGAAGGCACAATTGTCGACTGCTCCCCGTGCTTCCAATAATTTCCACAGTTGAACCGGGGGATTTTTTCGGTTTAAGAAATAGTGAAGTATTGTTATTTAGCTTTAAGAAATAGTGGAATATTGTATCATTTTTGTCTCTTTCTAAATGTTCCATCTCAACATTTGGGAGATATAAATCTAGATATTTAATTAGGCCGCCAATAGCCAAGTCGTAGTACATTTATGTAAAAGCATTGACGTTGGGTGTGATACTGGTTGATTTTGCCGCAAATCACTCTTACCAGTAAAACTAGTTTATACTTACTACAATATTAAACACAAAAAAAACATAATATTTACAATAGTTACACATTATTTTTCGGTAAAAGTATAGTCAACAATCAATATACAACTAGCGATCCAGCCGCTGCGTATAGTGGCCTTGTGAAGTGAAGCGAAAAATAAATCCTAACGTTCCAGATTCCTCTTTAACTATACAAGACACAAGTCATTTGAACGTTAGCTGGGTGTCCAAAATAACTTCAAAATTCTTCACATTGTCGACACGTTGTATCTCAGCAACAAAAAGGTTGTAGTTGAATGAGCGAATAAAAATATGAAGCATTTATCATGAGTAAACACCATGCACTTCAATGTACACCAGTTCATACAAGTGTCAAGCTCCTGTTGAAACAAAATTGCATCATTCATTAAGAATGGCTAATAGCTTCTCTGGATCCGATCTTTTCTGACCGGACGAAGAAAGTCCGTCGGAACAGGAGGCAACGTTTCATATCCTTCCATGGTATGGTCTGGCGTTCCCCAAGGCAGTCATCTCGGGCCATTTTTATTTCTGCTGTACATGATCCTGGATTGCCTGAAATTCTCGTATGCCGACGATTTGAAGCTTTTCTACTTGTTTTTTTTTTTGAACGACAGTTAGAAACCTTTGCTAAATGGTGTCGTATCAACCGAATGTCACTGAATGTGTCCAAATGTTTGGTAATTTCCTTTGGCCACAGACGCTCCTTCTTCCAATTTGACTATGGCTTGGCTGGCGTACAAATGCGGCGTGATACTACGATAAAAGACTTAGGGATCCTAATTGACCTTCGAGGAGCTTCGTCGCAGCTGGGGCTCAAAAAATTCAAGGATGTTTATTGCCTGAAGGCTATATACAGCGCAATTGTACGCCCTATCCTTGAATACTCGTTCGTCGTATGGTCTCCATATTATCGAAACGAAACTCAACGCATAGAAGCCATTCCACGGAAACTCACCCGATTCACCATTTGTCACCTCAGATGGAGGGATCCAATCAATTTGCCAAGTTTTACAAACCGCAGCAAACTCATTCACCTGGAACCACTCGAGTCGACATGTCAAAGGCATGCTTCATCGGGGATATTCTTCATGGCAACATAGATTGTGTAACGCTGCTCAGGCTACTGGATATTAACATAAATATTACGTCAAGACTATGAAAACAAAACTACTTTTCTCACAGCAATATGAAATTTAAATTTGCAGGGTTGTTACGGCAGCGCGGATTTCGCGAATTTCGCGGATTTCGCGATTTTCGCGGATTTGGCGCGGATTTGTTCATAAAATTCGTTCTGGCGCGGATTTGGCGCGGATCCGTTCAACACCATATTGATATACCCACACAGAAACAAAAGCGTTCACGAAAATGAAAACGGACCGTGAACTAGTTCACGTTTTCAGGATTTTTACCTAAAAACGTGATTCAGTTCACGGTGTATTTTTGCTTGTTTTCGAATTCATGACTGCAGTTCACGGATCCTGGAGAAAGAAATACTTTGGACGATCCATGTGGTCATGAAAAATATTTCTTTTTATGCAGCAGGATGGAAGCGTCCTGAAGATGATTGCTTCGAATGACCTGAAAGGATTTTTCCTGACTCGTCAGAAAATGACTCATTTGGTAAACGAAGCAATCGGACCCTTTTTCAAGGGCCTGTTTTTGGAAGACATCAAAGGTCAATACTACTCAATTATGTTCGACGAATATGAAGCGAGTAATACACTAAAAGAATTGGCTATACTACTGAAGTTCTTCTCAAAGAGGCTCCGAAAAATCAGTATCTTTCACCTTGAAAGCGTATTCCTTGGAAAAGCTACTGTGTACTTGTTGATGGAGAAAACTTAAAAAGCACTTACGGATAATCAAATTAGCACCGATCGTTTAGTTATGGCTGGTCACGATGGTCCAAACGTCAATAAATCGCTGTCTCGGAAATTCAACAATCAGTTGATTGCTGATCGTGGTTTCGCGATGATCAACAATGGAACCTGTGTGGTTCACATTATTCACAACGCATTCAGGTAAATTAAAGGTTTAATTTTGTTTAAATCATAAGAAACATCAGTAAACAATGATAATTTTTCAAAACTAATAGTTCATCCATCCAAACTAACAGTTTCGACAGATAATGGGCCGTATGAATAAAAGAGTATACTTTACTTTCACCCATGCATTTCTTATTAGTGAAAGTACAGTATACTCTATAATTCATACGGCCCAATATTATAGTTTGGTAACAACTACCTGAAACCGGAAATTATCTTTTGAAATGAAATGCGATCATATGTCTGAGAATCTAAGCTTATTGGAATCTAGGTATCTAAGAATTAAGATAGACTCCATAATGAAATTTGAATGAATAATCTAGAAGTTTCCAGGAATAACTCCATGAGAATTAATATTCAACCGAAGAATTATTTCTTAAAAATACGAAGTTTAATACCTAAGAATTCTAAATGGACTCAGGGACTTAAATTCTAAACTATTAAAAATCTAAGAAAGCATTTTATTATTTGTTTGCTAGTAGGTATGTATTATAACCTTCATTTTTTTAGGGCTGCTATCAAACAGTTTGGATATGTTGTTTCTGATTTGGCAAAGTATCTGCACTATTACTTTGTCGTTCCGTCGAAGTGGGAAGAATTCAAAGAAAGCTGCATCACCAAGCCTAAACGTTTCCAAAAGCATGTTGAAACCCGATGGGCAACTCTCGGACCAGCTGCAGAAGTGGTTCTTTCAAACTACAACCACTTAGTTTCTTTGAAAAAGAAATTGCAAGGGCTGGCAAAACAGAGTTTTATGAAGAAATCAACTTAAAACATCTCATTTCAATAAGCATTTTAAAGACCACACTAAGGCTTTCGTCTCGTATTTGTTTTCCAAAGATGTTCCGAGTGAATTTGTTAGACTAGTCAGCAACTTCAAGGTTGGAAGGATCATAAATAAGGATTCCATCAAAGAAATCGTCGACTTAGTCGATGTTATTGATTTTAAATTAGACAAATCTAAAATTCACGAAAACTAGTACTTGCAAGTGTCAAGTTGTCAACTAAAACGGTTGAATCAGAAACAGATTTGGAAGTACTTGATTTTTTATTCCAGGACGATAGTTTCTCTAAAATGAGAACATTGCTCAACATTGTAACTTGCGTATCTCATTCTAATGCAGAGGTCGAAAGAAAATTTTCACTATCTAAGCATGTGTTACCGGAAAACCGAACTAGGCTCAGTGAACAGCAGTTCAATAATCGTAAAAATATTTTGAGTGGCATGAATTTTTTTTGAGAATGATATAACCAGATTTGTTGTTTCAAAGGACTTGATTTTGAACAATCAGAAACGGAAAAATTAGCTCATATGAAGGCTATTGAGAACAATTCAATGTTATGACGTATATCTTAAATAAATACGTACCTATCTTGATACACCATTGACAAAATATGGATCATTCTCTTTGACATACTTTACATATCGGTTGTGTTCGAGTGCTTTCAACACTCACTCAAACGCCCTGTGCTCCTTCAGGGGTGGACGTGGCCAGCGTGGATCACATCTTGGGTCATTGGTTGTTTTTGTCTGGACATTTTTATTAAGTTGGTTATCGGTCAATTTATTTGACTTAGCTCATCGTGACTTATGTTTCCCTCTTTACAGGTTTTATTTCACACTGAAGTTTTCAATTACATTCCTGTTTTGAACAATGCATTTAATTTTCTCAAAAACGCAGACAATCTTATTGTGGGGAACGGTTTTAGCTCCACCGAGACCCTATTCGAAGCGCTGGGTTTTTCTGAAGGAAATTAATCAAAAATCTACTTTTATTATTTGTAGCATACTGCCAAAAATGAGTGATGCATGTTATTGTTTATCCCTTGTTTGAAATAAGTTCGCCTACTGATGAAGGCGTTCCCCATCCTATATATTTGATGCTTGATAAGTAATAGAACATTCGTGTGTGGATTGGATTTGAAGGCGATGATTTGATTTTGAACCTCGCGTGGATTTGGCGGGATTTATTTTCAGACTTTCGTAACAACCCTGAATTTGATATGAAATTTGACAATTGTGAAGTGAAATCAAATTTTGATTTCAATTTGATGTTGATACCAAAATAAGTTTTCGAATAGCTAGATTTAAGATGTTAGATTTCACTCGGGAAGTGAGCCGAGATTGATAAGTTCATCGACTCACTTGAACTCCTCTCCGTCGATCATTACATCATTACATACCTACTTCGTTTTGGGATGTAATTATGTTCAACCCAATCTTCACTGCTTGGCGCTTTAGTCTAGTGTGCATCCCTGTCACCGCCTCAAATGTCCTGCCGACCATGTCCACTTCATCGGAAAAGCAAATAAACTGACTGGATCTGTTGTGAATCGTGTTCCGCATGTTGAATGCCGCTCGTATCACAACACCTTCAAGAGCAACGTTCAACAGCAGGCGTGAGATTCCATCACCTTGACGAAGCTCCATGCGGGGTTCGAATGAACCCGATAATCCACCCGACATCCTCTGCACTGGGTTCCCTCCATCATAGCATTGCCTCGGAAAGCCGTTCTCGGGCGTGATCTTCCATAACTCTTTTGGGTTAAATGTATAATATGCGGCTTTGAAGTCGATGAGCGGCGTTGGGAATCTATATTCACGAACCTATTGGAGAATCTACCGGAAAATAAATATTTGATCCGTTGTAGATTCCTCGTTCGTTGAAGCTGGACTGATAACTTCCCTCGGACCAGTTTGCTAGAGGCCCCAGCTGCTGGAAGATGATTTGTGATTATAGGCGGCAATAAGGACGGTGATCGTAGTCCAGTTTGTCGCCCTTTAGTCGATTAGTCGATGCAGGAAACTGGCCAACTTGTCCGGGTCCATTTTGATAAGCTCTGCTCCGATACTATCTTACAACCTATTTGTTGCTCTTCAGCTGCTTGATGACATCCTTAACTATTGTTGGGGTGGCACATCTTCGTCACTTGCTGCACTTCCTTCGCTATCTTGATCCTCTTCCTGTACTCCATTCAGATTTTGATCGAAGTGCTGCCGCCACCTTTCGGTTATCTCACGTCTAGAAGATCTTATCCTTATCGTGACACATATCAGCTAGCGTCACGAAGCCTCTGCGGGATGCGTTGAGTTTCTAGTGGAACTTTCACATTTCATGTCAGCGTTACAACTGTTCGGGTGTGCTTGATGCAGAATAAGTACCTGTGCTGCGTTTTTCTCTTCCAACACCTGCTGACATTCCTCTTCGAATCACGCGCTCTGTTCGTTTCGTCGCTCGTACCGCAATACGTTCTCCAGTACGCCGTCACGGTGTTCGCACAGTCCTCTAGGGGGCTTCGTCGAGCTCGTTCTCGTCCAGCAACGCAGTCTCGAGTGATAGCGCGCAGATTGCGGTGACGTCAGGTTCATTCGTTTGAATTATTTAGAATTATTTTAAATAAGGTTAAAAAAGGTTTGATAAGATCTGAATTATATATCATGTGTAAATATTGACAAAATAGGTTAGGTTAGGCATGCTATAATTTTTGTTGTTGCATGTCGACTGGTTTGTGTCTCGGCTAAGCTGAATGCTATAAAAATAATAAGTGCAACAATGGCTCCAAACTATGAAAAAAACATCTTGACGAACCAAGATAAAAGCAAAAGAAATCAGTATTCTCCATGCGAATCGTTTGCTGGCGCTTTGATTGAGGATAATAGATAATTGTTCGATCAGCATTTCTTGGTTTCGAGAAGATTTAATCTCGGTAACTTCGCAACGATATCAGCTGGAGAACAGAAGCTATCGTGTAGTTTCGGAAGTTGTTTTCTAAATAAGTGAAACGTCGTTTTTTCGAGATACGTACCAAAGGTAATCTATAGGAAGAGTACATTTTTGTGAAGTATTTACAACGAGATTTTCTATTTTCTTATGTTTAGTTACTCTAAATTTACGTAGTCTTTGGTCTGTGAGACTGACAAAGCGGTATCTTCTCAAGATACGCAACTTGTTTAACTGACAAAAAAGGTAATTATTTACTTAAGTCATATTAAAGTTTTTACTTAAAACAAAAACATATCATTCGCGTTGGACATTCCAGCGCTTAGGCGCTTTTTGTATACGGGTTGGAAGTTGAAATCTACGTGTTGGGGTTTTTGTGACAACGATCATCACCATATTTTGTCCGTGGAGCACGGATCGAACAATTTGAGCTCGGGGGTCCGCTAAGGCCCGCCTTACGAGGTAGTTAAACGGAAGGGCGTGGAGATCGCCCGACGGTCGCCAATAATCCGTAGTAATTCCACGAATCGTTACAACCACTGTGGAAAGGATACCGAGGGCACGGTTTTAGTGATCCGTAGCCAAGTGTCGGATACGAAACCGGACCTTACCCAAAATATAGAAGTCTCCTTTAACCACGCTTGGTTATAGCGGGAAGGTAGATGAGGCCGGGTCGCTTGGAAAAGCGGGGGACGGTGAAGGAGACGGTTAATCTTCCGTCCAGTCGGCACTGTAGATCTGTAAATTCGGCCATACTCCCCGAGCTTGTCTGCCATCGCTAGACGCCATTTCAGCAGCGACAGCGGTCAAGTTTCGACGCCACCATCGTCATCGAGAACTCGCCAAAATACCTGCACAGGTATGTGGAAACACTTTTTTTTATGGCCAGGATTGTTTCCCAGTAAATGTTTCCCGTGACCGAATGTTCTGTCCAACCCGAATGAGAAGTGAATAACCGAGAAATGAATTTATTAGATTATGTTATGATTTGAGGTACCGAGTTGTTTTTTTTTTCGTTTTGGGCAGTTCCGATAGAATTGATAAAATCTTCCTGAAATCCGTTTTCGTTTTCCTTTCGGTTGTTTTCTTTTTCGCTCATTCGGATTGAGTGAGTTTAAATTGGGGGTTTTACTTGGGCTCAGAGGAGGGAATCAAGCAGGCTTTGTTGGCGTTTTTTTTCTATTTCGTAGTTATTTAGATAGTGTATGAGTCTTGGAGCTAAAAGCCGCTCATGAGTCCACTGAGGTGATTAACCCAGAAAGGTCGGGCAAATTCCAATCGACAGGTGGCCTCCTACCTGCAGGATTGGCGCTAAAGCCATCTTGTTACAAAAACCTCGTGAGGATTCTCCGAACGGTTACAAGAGTTTTGGGCACATTTTAAGGTCACATCACTAGGTAGTGGTCAGATTTCGGCAGCGCTACGGTGTTCTTCTGGTCAACCTGAGCATTGAAATCCCCAATGACGATCTTGATACCATGACATGTGGCTTGGGAAGCGGTCGTATTCACGCTCCAGCTGCGCGTAGAGTTCTTCTTTGTCATCATTAGGACTTTCAAGGGAAGGGCTATGTACGATAATGAAGCTGATCCTAGGATCCAACCAATCACGCGCTTCTGCATCTGTGAAAGCTATTCGCAGGTCGTGGCTCTGATAGATCTTTTTCAGCACACCTCCTGCAGTGCTACGATGTTGAACTTGCGGTTCCTCAATTCATCGAAGAGCACGCAAGTATTTCCAATGACATTCAGAGATTGGCAGTTCCACGTCCCGAGTTTCAAATCGTTAGTCTTAATCCGTAGCCTAGGTCCATGCTGATTGTTCCGGTTTGCTTGTGTCGCTGTTGCTTTTTTAAGCGGTGTTCGCTCGCAAGGTCTAAAACTAGCCCCACTATTTCGCTGGATAACCATCGCTATGCTGCTGTTTAATAGTCCCGATTCGCACCAGGACTTTTGGCTTCTGTATTTAGTGTCCTAACAAGACGGTAGCTCAACCGCCCCTAACAGGGGCAACAGGCGCTGCTTTGAGCCGCCCCTAACCTGAAAACAGGCGCTCAATTATATTTCATTTTGCGTTAGGCTGCCGAGAGAAGGCGAACTACTTTTATATCTCCAACACCTTGACACTGAGCTGTTAAATCAACCCAAGTAACAATTTCAGTTCTATTCCAGCCGTATAGCACTCCTCCCGGTTTTGTTGATGAAACTACATTCAAAACTGTTTTGTCCACCAACAACTCCTCTATGCTTCTTCAAAGCCGAAATCTGTAAAAAGTGGCCCACTCTATAGACGGTTGTGAAAACAAATTAATAGAACCTTTACAAGACCATAAAGATTTTGAAAGATAGTGAAAGATGTTATGACCACTTGAGAATTATCATAAAACCTATTGGCCGCCATCAAAACCAGCAGAGGGCTGAATGGCCACAGCTATCAAACTTCACGGCGATATCGTGGTTGGTTTTTGTTTTTTTGCTTTGTTCGATTCTCTGCTCTTCTGATTCATTCAACAGTAAATAATGTTTTAGCCAAGTGTTGCGGGAAATGATGTTTGATGGCAAAATATATACAACAAATTGAGTTTTTTTTTATAGCGTATCATGCTCCAAATCATATGCGCATTTAATTTTATGGTGAATATTGGGACGATAAGAGCTGAAAATTAACACGCCTCGGAAATTATGCGAGTTTACAACAACAAAAACAGAATTGAAAGAAATATATTCGTTAAATTAATCAAGAATCTTCTGAAAATTGATGGAATTCAATAAGGTTATCTAAACGAATATCGAAAATTGTCGCAGACCTACAGTTCAATTGTTTTACATTTTAAAATTTTGCGTATTTATTTTTCCACATTTCAATTATTTCATATATTTCAATATGGCAATTGCAAGATATAGCAGTTTTGCCAAAAAGCCAATTTGTCTTAGCAATGACTACTATAAAGTTATCTGGTCGCTTGATAGCTTTCCTCAATGCCAATTACCCGGTTAATGCATTTACTGGAAGCAAAATGGTTTTAAAATGCTTTTTCAACTGACCATAATAAGATAATATGAATGAGTCCTAAAACGGCATTTCAAAAAAGCATTTTATGAGTTAAAATAAAACCTTTGATAGGAGTAAAAGGAATTTTAGAAGTCAAGGTTTTAAGATCGTTGTAAAGAAGCTGTGTAGGTTCTTATAAACCTGACTAAAATTTGAAACCTATTGGCATCTCTTGCTGCCATAATAAAACCGAATTGATTTCTAGTGGCTTTCATAAAACTTTAGTAAAACTAAATAAGCTAAATAAGCTGGATGGTTTTGGCAATGTTACTTGGGAAGTTGACTGTGATTTCGTCTAGTTTAGGAACTGCATCAAGTTCGACTTACCCGACATGTCAATGCTATTACTTACCTCTAGAACAGTACGATAAGAGAAGCTAGACTTATTGGTTCAATTTTAGTGCACTAGAGTTGGTAACCGGAAGAAGCTTATTGTGCAATGCTGTAAACTATTCGTTTAGAGTATTGAACTTGCCCATATTAACTAGTTTAGGTTAGATTAGACTATTTTATTCTTTTTTGTTTTGATTGGCGGCCGTACTTGAAATGAGATACCACGATGTGCCATAATTCCGTTCTTCAAGGCAATAAATTTGATCTTAGAGCTTTAAAATCAGCAATCTACCCGAACTTGTCAACCTGATCTATTTGATGATTCGCATTTGAGATTATGCATTACAGTTACAAACAGTTGAGTCTTCTTCTACATGGTGTGTGGCGCCATTGATCCAATTCGATTCCTTGGTTGTCCTGCATTCAACGGGCCTGAATCTCGAGCGTATCGAAAGCTAGCAGAAATATTGCTGAATGGTATCACGAATTTTGTTGAACCAGAATCGTACTCGTTGTTTTGAAACGATAGTACGAACCTTCCAACACACGGAATAAGTCCCCTCCGATATAGTCACGGATATGACGAATGACATCCTAGACTTTTTGGTGCAAGTTTTTCTTACCCTTCGATTTTGCCGTATTCACGTTTGTATGAGCAGGAACAATTTCACGAGGGGTGGAGGAAATTCAATTCAGGAAATAACAGGACAATTCTTAGAAGACACCACTCGTGCGGAATAAGTCCTTGCTCAAATAGAAACTAGAACGGTAAAATTTGGAAGGCAGGACATTTTAGGAAAAAAAGATAGCTATAAATAGCCGAACTGCTTTCTAAGCAGCAGTTAGTTCAATATTTACCTTCTGAAGAAATGAATATGGGCCCGCTATCCAATTAGAGGGGGTTGTCGGAAAAGTTTCGATTGCCTATGTCATACACGTGTCAATCAATAAACTTGCCACGATCCTACCTTTTACCACCAAGTGCCCGGAATGAAAGATGAGATTCCTGTCACAAACAGAGACTTCTCATATTGCTCTAATGCACGTGAGTTTTGTATTTGCCTTGCGGACCTTTTCGGATGATCTGTTCCGCCGTTCAAATAGATGGAAAATAATTCCACCATGTCACGACACCACGACCAGCGCTCGGTGCCGGATTGCGAATCTGTGGGAAAACACGCAAATTTGCCATCATTTGTATGAATTATAATAATCTCTGTCTGTACCTGTGGTTGCTGTACCTCGTTTGCGTGCTTTCTACCTCAGTCAGCTTTGTGACCTCGGCAGTAAATCTAAATGAAAAAAATGCAATGCATTTGAGGGACAACTTCGACTTTGAACGCTACCTGAATAAAAGGGCCACCAAACGACACTGGATATCATTCCAAGGTCGTTGATACGCCACGTAGGCAGGGTGTTTGTTTGCATGGCTCCTTGGTTTTTTCTCTCTTTGGGAATAGGTGAAAGGAAACACGTGGTAAACAAATCAAACAATTCCAGGTAACTGCGTTGCAAAAAAGACCCACTGTATAGTTTATGGAACGTGCTTGTTGGGATGCGTGGAAAGAAATTCCGGAAGAGAACTGGTAACTACTTAGTCGGTTTTCCAACAGTTAAATCCGGTTCTACGGGTAAAGCTGTCGGTCAGGATGCACGGAGGGGAAAGAAGGAGCTAAATTGAATCGATTTCTCTAATGAGGACGACACGCAGGGGGAATAGTCGAAGTGGAGGTGTGTTGCGAAAATGTTCGTTGTTTCATAGTTGGCCAACAGGCGGTTGGCGTGTTGAGAATGTGGAGTGTAGGCTGTGATTGGAGAAGATAAGGAACGTAGGTAGGTGCTCAGTGGACGGCCATGGCACTTGTAGAGCCTCGCTTGGATTATGTAGAGTAGCCAATATTGGATTAAACTAGATTTGGGAGAGGAAATCGGGGCTGAAAATACCTACCACATGTATAGTGAATAAATATGTAACGAATCCACTTTCGGGTGTAAAATTTTCAATTAAGTTTACATCTCTTTGCATTCTGGTTAAATGGAAGTGGGAAGGAAGGCGGTGTTCGAATGAATGTCTAGCTCAAAATATAACAAAATTCGAAAAACGACTTCACTAATCTAGTCTTTTCTATTCTAACGCTTACACAGCCAGTAATGAAAAGCATCCTGGAAAAAAAACTTCAGTATCAGTATTTTTCTTAGCAACATTAATATTGGTGGCATATTTGTAATATGAGAAACATATTAAAACGGCCAGGCCCACTGTGTAGCGTTGGTGGTGAAATATGATTAAAAAATAGAATTAAGTTACCCATTTCTCGAGTACTTTTTCAAATGGGCGTATGTAACATTTTGTGTTTGTTGAGAAAATCAACTCGAAACTTTTTGTTTTCATTTTAATTCCTATATAAAAATTAAACAATGTCATGATTAGTAAATACTTCTAACAGACACTTTGAAAGAAAACTCTGGCCCCTTGAGATAAGTGTTTTGATTATATTTGAAAATTATCGAATATTTTTGGAAAATAGAACTTCCGTCCTTTTGCTTCATCATATGGGAATACGCCATTTTCATAAGCCATGATTACAACTAGAACGTTACTTACGTCGAGCGTTACACGATGATTTTGGCTGACATTTCGCTTGCGTCAAGATGTGTCGTCAAGTTAGGTAACTGTAATGCTGATGCGTCATATGGTTACGTCATATCGCAGGATAACAATTTATTTACGTCAAACAAATCTCGAGTACTTTTTCAAACAGACCTATCTGATTTTGTAAACAAAGAGGGGAAGTAAGATTCAAACGTTAAATTCTTGAAATTCTGAGCACTTTCATGCAAACTAGGGCCACCAACCCATAGAATAACAAATTCCTAACATGATCGTGATGCTACTTTCCTTGAGGGTGCTGAGAGTTTTGTGAAATTTACGTTTGAATCTTACTTCCCCTCTTTGTTTACAAAATCAGATACGTCTGTTTGAAAAAGTACTCGAGAAATTATGATAAGTCATCAGTGCAGTACTGATAACGTTTTGTTGTTGAAACTATCGAGATACAAAATATTGCAGATTTAAGTCGTTTATTGTATTTTAATTTATTAATGTATTTATTGTGTCGTTTAAGTTTTTAAAATTGTATCGTATCTATTAAATTAAATTAAATCAATTTTTTTTCAGTTTTTCTCTTATTATGCATATTAAATACTAATTTTAATTCTCTTTTCACAGCTTTTCGTCGCCTTCTTCCCTCTTTTATTCGTTGCAGCATCATTATCATCTCCCCGCTTGCCACCCGTATTAATTTCCTTCTTCATTATCTGGTGGCCACTACGACAGGCAAAAATTAACGTATGGAAAGACGCTCATGTACCACTGTGGCTTGTATAGTTATTCTAGCGATCTATTGTGTGCACTCTGTTTATTGATGCGCACATGGGAGAGGAACTCTCTCCTTTTTTGGGTTTTGTTTTGATTCGCAACGACTGAGATCACTCAAGTTTGAAGTGGCGGACTTGTTCCTTGCTACAACCTACCCCGCAGTGGGATGTTAGGCAAAAATTGACGTCCATAATTCGAGTACCACTGGATACATGCCCTTTCAAAAACATCTGTTTAATTTCCTACCTGCCGTGAATTGACGGAACTTTTAATACTTTCTCTTCATATCTATCATTCTAGCAAAAAACATCAATGTGCACTCTTGGTGCCTCATGGTGATGAGCGAACATCTCCTTCTACATCATACTCGTTACTCCACGCACGGAGAATATATAACATAACAATTAAAGTATACATTATGATGTATGATGTATGATATATACTAGCACCAAGGGGTGGATTGCTCAGCACACTTTTCTCCAGTGCTATTTTTGAGTGTGTCTGCAATCGTTGCAATGTTCTGGGAATGTGCCGAAGGTGCCAATGTGTCAACAGCCCAAATTGTTATTTTCTACTGAGCCTGGCAACCAGGCAATATATATTGGCACGGTTGCTAGTTTCTTATTTCTTAAGCACAACTTTCAAAAGTGTTCCTCAGTGTGTCACAAATGTGTTAAAGATTGAAAATGGCCACAGTTATGAAACTTATTCGTCTAGTGTGTAAAACATCGTGGCTGTCACACTGTGCTAAGCGACTTACCCTTAACTACCACCCATTGTAGCACGGAAACTAAGTACGACAGCAATGGGCTCTTCTCTCTGTAAGACTTGGTGTGTGTGTGCGTGCATGTGTGCATGTGTGTGTGCATGTACAATCCAACGCCCACCGTCCGGCAGTGTTTTTATGGAAGAAAAAAGTTTGCAGTTAAACGAACTTTTGTCACGACAAACATTTTTGCCCGGGAGTTGGAAGGTGATAGCTCTGTTGAGTTCCAGTGACCCATTTCAGAATGCCTGGTTACTCACGTCCATTCCGAGGTCACTTTCACTTACAACCAGCCCCGCATAGACACAAACATCAAATGGAAATTTGTATTGTGCATACACTTCTATCATCAAGTCATATTGTTTTGACGATGGCACGTATTTAGTAGTATCGTTCAAATTAAGTTATAATCGGATAGATCTCACCGGAAATTGTTGCTGATGTTCAGTCTTCATTTGGACTTAAAAAATTACAATCACTGGGCAATGAATGGAATTTTTTTTACAGCTCTCCCTCTGTAGACCACGTGATTAGTGCATCTGAAATTATATGCCAGCCACTTAGACGCACTGACGCGCATGCGCGTTAGCTTCGATCATTGCTTCTGACCAGCTAATTGCTGTTTTTTTACATTGCACTAGTCTTCTTTTTTTCACTTCACACTCTGCCATTTATCAAAATCCCCCGTTATGACGCGACTCTATATTGACTTCAAAACTGCTATTAATCATGAATACACTCGCGACCAAGCGGAAAAATACTCTAATTCAACCTTTTTTACCCGGGTGGTACAATACTAATAGCACCAACAAACAAAACAAACCTGATTTAACTCTGCCTCCGGGTGCAAAAAAATTACTATTAAAATGGGGAAATGCTACCGATCGTTGCATATTTTGGGAGGGAATCGATTATATTCACTACGTCGTACACAAAACACGCGGAGTTTTTATGATTTAACTGTTTGTTTGAGTTGAATTACGAATTAAACTTGATATTTTGTTTCGCGAAAACGACTCAGCAAAAAAAAGTGATGGAAGACTAGGTGAAGCCTTAATGACCACCGGCTACCCTAATCATGCCATTGTATGAAGGGCCAAAAACTGGTTGGGTGGATCGATAGGCAACATCACTTATACGTTTCCTCAGGGATATAAAGAATCTCCTTCCAACAACAAGATTGAACCATAGGTCAAAAAAGCAAGCCATTTAACATGAGGATGCCCCTATGGGGGGAAAGAACAAACTGTTAGCAATGGGGAGTTGGCATTCCTACTCTCCCCATTCAGAGTGCTTCAATCGGGTGCCCTGGTGGTCCTTCATATTCCCATGAAATATTTATATAATACAGGTATACCTCGATAGTACATTCATCAAGTTTCGCACTTCAAATCGCAATTGCATAAAAACTACAAATTGATCTGAAATCTAATTCAACCAAAAGAAAGAAGAGAATGTATAATAGTAGTGAATATGGACACGGAGTTTTCATAAGGGCCAATGTCGCAAACGCAAACAATGGCTTCTTCCGCAAACTTCTTGAAAATGCAAACTCGCTCAAGTAAACTCCCGCTTCTATTGTTAAGGGGAACTCCTCTTCTGTGAAATCATCTTGGTAATTCATTATGATTAAGTTTGTATTCTCGAGAAATTTGCGGAAGAAGCCATTGTTTACGTTTGCGACATTGGTCCTTATGAAAACTCCATGTCGATATATTTATGTAAATGAAAAATACTACAAGCTTTTGTATCTATTATATATGATCTTCATTCGGTTGATCATGAAATGCAAGAAATGTAGTAAAGTGTTAGAATGTAGAGTTCTGTGGTCCACGCTCAAACACGTTTGCTTTCGTTTTTAGTGATAGCAACATTTCACCAAAATTTGAGGTATCCTGAAAAAGTTTGTTAAATCTGTTGAAATTTTACCAAACTATCATTTATACATTTTAATTTTCTGTTACCATGGTCACTTTTTGCTGCTCGATTTTATAACAGCAATCTGCTTTTATTTTTGCGGGCCTAATAGTTATTGCTCCTGATACATCCAGTAATAAGTGCAAAAGTCTACAACAGATTCCTCTGCAGCATCTTGTATTCAAGGCACTAGATACTTCTAAATCATAAGAGGGAAATTTAAACAATGTATGCCAGCCATGAGAAAAAATGAATTTTAAATTTTAAATTATTTTACAATACCTGATGACCTGGAAGACCTGAAATACATCATGCAAAATACAGTACATCCTAAATTTTGATAACCTGCAACCAATTTATATACAATAATATACTATCATATCATAACAACAAAAAAGGATAAAAAATGTATTTGGCCCCTATTTCCCGTAATGTCCTTCTATGTTATTAGGATGATCCCAAAGCGCGCTGCAACTACGAAGCTACTGATAATTCTCCTAAACCTGAAATTCTCAATGTGACCTCCAGGCACACGATCTTCTGGACACACAAATTCGCATGATTTTGTTTCATTTCTCGTAATGGATCGTAACTTGGAGAAGAAATGCAATATAGGTCGTGGGCAAAAAAGCAACACATCAATTTGCTTTGAAAAATTCAATGCGTGAGTGAAATTGTGCATTGTATTAGTGTTGAATATGAGATGAGATTCCCAAAAAAAAAAAAAAAAACGATCACGATATGCAACTAAGATTCGAACCGAGGTCGCCTTCGTCATGGCTCTAGATTGTAACCTTTCAACCATTTTAACAAGTTGAAATGATTGGAATAAAAGCCCAACAGTTACTGCGATTGTCGACGCACTCAGCGAAACAGCAATGAAGCAAATGTCTCTTGCACACACTCCTATAGCTTCGTTTATTTCATAAAGAAGCGCAAACTTGATGAAAGAGAGATCGGAGTTTGTTGACGAGTGAAAATAAAAATTGACAGCGGAATTCTAGCAGTGGCCAATAGCGTAGCGGCATTCTGTTGTATTGTCTCACCCATATTGAAAAGTTGTTGACGGTTGAACAAAGACCTAACGGTTACTTCGGCTTTCGAGGCATTAAGCACACAGCGATAAATTTGTTTCGAGGAATCTGTGTGCTGCCAACCGCTTGCACACACTTGCATGGCTTCGTTTATACCATAAAACGCTTTGTGGAGCATGATGGGCAGAATTGCCTTTTCTGAATCATGCGGATTTCTCAAGATATGATTACAAAAACTGCAATTGCTTTTTTGCCACCTTTTAAACTTTTGGGTTTAGCAGGTGGAAAAACTACTTGATGTGATATTTCCACAATGGAACTGACTCTTAGCTTCGGGTCTTGACCAAGAATCCTACTGACCTACTGAGCCCTTGCGGCACGTCAATCCGGCCAGTTCCGCGGAAGCGCAACAAAAATATAAACTTCATAGACACAAACTATTCTAAAAAAAAAGGTAGTTGGACACAGAAAGATAAAATGGAAAGAGCTCACCCGGATTTCCAGAACATTCCGTTGCTGTGGTTATAACATAGAGCAACTAGAGCAGGTCTTTGTACCCTTCAGATTACATTCTGTTCTTGAAGAGTTCGCTCCAAGACCATGAAGCAAACATTTCCGAGTGACGCGGCTGAACACGAGCTCCTCCTGTCGCAAGGCTGTGTATCCGGAATTCCGTGTCCAGCCTTATAGTGGACCCTAAGCAACTTTTTGGTGACCGAATCATCATCAAAAAAGAAAGTTTAACACTAATCTGTAGACTTTTAAAATCTCATATAGACGGTTTTCGCGCCTACTCGAACAAATGTTGGTAGCACCTTCTAAGATTACGAAACTTTTCTGGGTGTGTAGCCACTTTGCATATTTAGTTTCTTCATATTTTTTTTCTAGACTGTCTTTTGAAAAGGGCTAAACTTTTTTTTATCGATTTTTTTCAAATGTGTTTAATAAAAAATTACTACTCCTACAAAAAAGTGTTGTATGGTGATTATCACAAAATAAATCAAGTTTTAAGAAAAGAAATATTGAAAAAAAAACAAAAATAAGCCACTGAAAAAAAATCATTTAAAAAAAAATCAAAAATTAAAAACAAACACCATTTTTTATTTCGATGAAATTTTGTCTCAAGATAGGTAATTATGTTTCCTACCAACCGTTCATACATCACAAGATGGTCACTTGTAAGGAACAAATTATTTTATCAAAAACTTTTTCATGTCCTATTTATTTATTTTTTCAGTGTGGCAAACCAGCCCTTTAATAAAGAAACAAAAAAAAAAAATTTTTTTTTTCAGTGTATTTTGTTATTAAAAACTAAACCAGTGAAGGTTATACAACTATGTAGTCATCTCAAAATGCTAATCAGCATCTTATCAGCCAATAACTCAAAAATTCTTCATTTTGATGATGAGTATTGATAAAATTTGTGAGAAGAATTTGCATTTTGAAGAATGTCAGACAAATAAGTCGTCAATTTTACCGTTGAATGACTAATTTTGAACTGCCAAAAGCTTGTTTGCGATTACTCAATTTGTTCATCCAGAAAACCGAAGAATTCCCAAGCAATCACAAGTATACGCTCAATTTTGCGATTGACTGTATATCGAAGATGCCTTAATCGAGGTATCACGGTACCGCGACCGGTTGAAGACTAATTTACAATAATTTACAAATCCAACAATCCTAATTCGAAGATGCTACCAACCGAACCGGCTCAAGATCGCAATAAATCACGACGAGCCACCAATTACACCTTCATCTTTACACACCGAATAAAATTATCTCGTTCATTATCCACCAACTAGCCTCGACTAAAGACAAGCACGGCACGTCGTTAATCTAATAATTAGCCAAATTGCTTCAACCATCGTCCGTTGGTTCCACCTTCAACGTAAAACTAACCCAGCGCCTCGGATTTGCTCCATTTCTCTCAATTTGAAATCTCGTTTGCCCATTATTGCTGGTGCATTCGACAAACCGACAACCGAAGCCCCTGTTCTCCCAAAACCCATAATAATGCAATGGCGAATATGCATGTGGTCTTGTTTCATCTCACAATTTGCGTTTTCTAGTCGGAATGGCTCGAATCAATCAAATATTGCACAGATGGTGCCGCATGCCTGCAATTTTTGTTTTTTTCGCAACAAAAGAAAAATTCGATCAAATTGATAAACTTTTTGTCTTACCCACCACCGCTCAGACCCCGTTTTTGGCTTTGTTTTGCTCACCCAACTGTGGTGGTTTGCGTCAGTGTGCAGCCGACTTGCTTAAACCGCTTAAAGGTTTCGGCTTCGTTTCGCCGGTCTTGCTTTTATGTATTTTATTTAGCTTCTTTTCTATCTTATGTGAGTGTGGCATTAGTTTTGAGCGAACCGTCTAATAACTACCTTCCAACTTGCCCCACAATGTCTTGTAGAGCAATCTCCCTGTGGCGATGGTGGTGGGGACGTTACTAATATACGTGCGTGTGTACCCATCGTGGCAAATTTGGTGCGATTTACGGACGCCTTGGGTAACGTCAGCTGAATTTTTGCTTTTTGGCGAAAAAGGTGACGTGAGAGGTTTTTTCTCTCCCTGCAACCGAAGATCGTGTTACAAAATGTGTGGCGAAATGATTTAAATACCCGACTCCAAAGGATGGTGGTTGTTGGATCAATAGTTTTCAACCACGTAGATGATTTCAAGATAATGGCGCACTATCGTTGAATCGGTGCTAGAGGTCTGAAGCAGTTGTTCGAAAACATGCGGTTCGATTTTGAGGTCTTTGTAAATATGTTGATCTTATCCTAATAAATTGGAAGAATAATTCATTGATAAATAGATTGCTTCATGTTCTCATCAAATTCTTCACTTTACAACTGATGGACACTTCTGGCGACCCACGTTATTGCAGTAAACCCACGTGAGACTCCGAATGAGTGGTGGTAAATGTACTGTATTTTGATATTATTTCAAAAATTGCGACCAAATCGAACACACGCAAAAGTGAACTGTCATGACATTCTTGTACTGTTTTCTACAGACGATAATTTGAAAAATAGTTGTTCATTTATGTTAGATTTATGTCGCACAGCATTTCGTTGATTGTTGGCTTATAACTGCATAAATATGATGTTCATTATATGCAATCAAAATAAAGCTATGTCCACTTAGAATCCGGAATAATAAAATCATCTGTACCTCGGTAACGGAGTGACGTACAAATAAGTTGTAAACATCAAAACAAACTTGACTTCAAAATTCGCACTTTCTTCTTTATTCCTCCCATCAAATGCTGCACATCTCCGAAGTCAATTTCCTTGGCTCATTTGTTCCACATTTTGGTCATCTGAGTCGCGTCCCAAGCCGTTTTTCCACTTTTCTTAAGCTTCCGCTTCATTGTTGCCCAAAATCTCTCGATGGGCGGGAACTGCGGGCAGTTGGGTGGATTTAAGTTTTTATCTATGAAATCTACGTTATTATTGCGGTACCACAGGATGACTTCCCGGCTGTAGTGGCCCCTTGCCAAATCTGGCCAAAACTGCACGGGATCCTTTATGGGCTCTAATAAAAGATAGTACGCGGTTTTTTTAGGCATTCTTACTTGTACAGCTTCAAGTCCATCGTCTTATTCGTCACGAACACTTTGGTCTTTGCTCCGCAGCTGCTAGCCCTTGCCAAATCATCAGTTTTTTGGCAAATTTGTCTATAAAAGCAAACTTAAACTTCGCATGAAAATCTCCTCGTGCCGGTGTTATGTAGAATTTTTGGCCAGGAAGCTGTCCGATATCCATTTTAACGTACGTTTCATCGTCGATGAGCAGGCATCCTTGGTACTTCGTCAAAACCTGCTGGTACAATTTCCGAGCTCCAGTTTTGGTGACGAAAGTTTGCTTCAACGTTCTGTTTGGTTGCTTGCTGGCTCGATAAGAACAATATTCTGCTCGCAAACGAATTCTTCGACCGGTAATAACAGTTGCTTCGATCAAATCATCCGTCGTTTTGGTTACGAAATTATTTCAATATACTCTCCGCTTAAACTTGACCCAGAACTTCGCGATTGGGCGGAGTTGGGGCATTTTTTGAGGGATGGAGTGCTTCCGCACGTTCCGCTTCGCCGGGAAGACCTCTTTGGTCAGAATCTTCAGCCGTTGTTTTTGGGTTTCTGCTTGATTATCCGACATGGCTGGCGTCTACTGACGTTTCCGCATGTGGGTATCCATTTTGGCCAAATATTTCTAGACCGTTTGGCCGGTCGCACCTCCCGGCCCAACGCACAGAAATAAATGGCCACCTTGCCTTCAGTCTTCCGTTTGAGCTTCTGTTGAATCCTCCGGTCGCTTTAAACGGTTGGACGTACCAGGCTTCCAATCGTTAGACTCACCCTTCTCCAGAAGTGCCAGAATCTTGTAGATGTTTCCGCGATCGAGGTCAAGTCATGATTCAATTATTTAGGCACGGATAGAGCAGGCGGTACGAACAAACCATAGATCGAAGTTGTTTCACTGTTCTCTGAACCGACCATCAGGTGGCAGGGTAATCGCATGAAAAATTAGAACATTTACTCTGCTGTCCATCGTCCGTCCTAAAAACCGGCTACAAATCGGCTTTTTTTTTTAAATCATTTATTTGTACAGGCTCAATTGAATTAACATTACAGAGCCAAATTTTCATATTTTTATACATCATTTATCTTAAAACTAAAGTTAGGAGGATAGAGACGATTACTCGCGGCCGTCTCGAGGGTAATAGGAATTACAAATTACAGATGGGAAAGAGGGTGGGAATTCAAAGTATGGTTTACATAACACATTAAATTTAAATTCTAAATTATCTAAACACTTATAACTATACTATATGGTTTTCTTTTGACTTGAACATTTTTTGAAAAAGAAAAAAACACACACACACATACACAGATAAAAGAAACTTATAGTAAACATACAGGTTAAAATAACTACAATCTAATGCTAATGTTAGTCAAGCACACATGAATGAGTTTCATGTACTCCAAATCACGTACAGCCAAAATATCTCGAATTGGCACATTGGGTTGTCTACCTCGAGCCCGAAGGGAATCATAAAGCTCAGATCTGACTCCACAATGTTCAGCACAAGACCAAATAACGTGAACTGCGTCCTGATAGCCTTGTCCACACTCACAGAGATTGCTGTCGTTCAGCTCAACCCGATATAAATGAGCGTTCAAAGAATAATGATTGGACATGAGGCGAGACATGACACGAATGAAGTATCGACCCTCATCCATCCCTCTAAACCAAGATTTCTTCGACACCTTCGGGATGATAGAATGTTGCCATCGCCCCAAATCTCCTTTACTCCATTTATACTGCCAGCTGTCGAGTGACTGTTGACGAAAAATAGTGAAAAATTCGTTGAAGGCGATTTGTCGATCACAAATATCGCCTTCCATAGCGCCCACCTTTGCAAGCGAGTCCGCTTTCTCATTGCCCGGAATCGAACAATGAGATGGGACCCATACAAAGGTGATGATGAAATAACGCGAAGATAAAGCCCGTAGCGAAGTATTTTCATGAGAAAATACGAGGAGTGCTTTACCGGCCTCAATGAGCGAATAGCCTCTACAGAACTGAGACTATTCGTGAAAATGAAGTACTGATCCGGTGTTAATGAGGCAACTATTTCTAGCGTAAAATGTATTGCCGCTAATTCAGCGACATATACGGAACAAGGAGCTTGAAGTTTACGGTTGGCGCAACATAAATGCATTGTATTGAGCTCTATTCAAAACCCTGCGAATCGTTCTGGAATGAACTTCTTTTCCACTGAAATCATGTATCTCTGCGGGGAAGCTTTCGGTCCTTTCTCTATAATTTGTATGATTTTCAGCTTTTCCCTTTCTGATAATTGGAAGCAACGACCTTTCCTAGCTTTATTTCCGAAGTTTTCGTTGTTCTTATGTCGTTTGATATAGCCTGAACAGTTGTTCTGGACCTACCAACACTTTTTGAACTATCTCAGCAATAGGTTTATTCAACTTGAATAAATTTAATATGATTTTTTGTTTTCCATGCCTTTTCCACCCATATTCTTCGGATGACGATATAATTTATAAAAACAACCGACCCCTACGCCCAGTAAACAATAATGCATAACAAATGACAGTTTCACCTATATGCAGTGTTGCCAGAAAGTTCATTCATATGACGAATACGTTTGTCCACGCTAAAATGTGAAGTTCAACTAGCGCCTTCTAGTTTCTGATATAAATGGAGTTGTTTGCTCTAAAAAGTGGGCATATAGGATAAAGAAAATGTGGCAGAATGTTACTCTATATACTCTAAATGAATGCATGACGAATACTTCTGTCCATCAGTGTATGTGATTCTCTGTGTCTGATCAATAACAGAGGAGCAAATACGAATTGCACGGTCTTCGAATGCGTGTACGTATATGTACTTTACTCTTAAGCGGGATTCTATCTAGTCTTCATACCTGTACGGTAAATTGTGATGGTTATCGCAATCGCATCGGAGTATTAGTAACGTAGGAATAAAAAAAGTTGACTAATTTCAAACAGTAAGAAAAAAAACTACACAATATAATTCAAAGGAACAGATTTTTTTTAAATCCTACCATCATTAAGCCTTGTTAGGTGTGGCCCAGTTAGAATTGAAACATAGACTATTACGCATATTTCGGATATACATTAACAAAATAGTATTCTGTTTTAACGAAAATGTTCGACTTTTGGTGAACTTTAGAAAGAAAATACAAAAAAAATAATCATCTCAATTTTGAAGAAATTTGCGGACTTTTTCCGGAATACGTTTCATGAACCGGCGCACATTATTCTCATCCATCGTTTTGGAAATCTTATTCCACTTGGTTCTCAATTCATTGATGCTCTGTCACACTGTAATTCACCTTCAGCTTCCTCTTCATAATAGCCCAAAATCTCACAATCGGTCTGAGCTGGGGACAGTTTGGTGGGTTGAGTTCTTTCGGTATAAATTGAGTCTCGTTGGTTTCATACCACTGTAGTACTGTTTTGCTGTAATGGCAGCTTGCAAGATCTGAACAAAACATGACAGGTTAATTGTGGGATCTGATGAATGGAAATATTCGCTTTTGGAGATATTCTATTATCGAGATTTTCAGCCTCAGACTGGTTCATCTCCCGTCGTAGTAATTGAAACACCCCTTTGAGTGTTTTTCGTAACTTGTCCGGGGTGAGATTTGAACTCGTGACTTCGGCGTGAGAGGCATGAATGTTAACCACTACGCCAGGGTCGCCGCGACTAAATTAAATGTCTTATCAGTGATGAAAACCTTGGTCTTCCTACCACAGCTACAGATGCCTTGCCAAATCATGTATTTACGTGCAAATTTATCTGCAAACACAAACTTGAATTTGCCAGGAACATCTCCACGAGCCGTAGCCTAGTAAATTTTTTGTCCAGGTAGCTGCGACCCCTATTTGGTTGTCTACAGGAGGCACGGTATGACTTGAAGCCTTCCTGGAGACGTATCCGTTGCACGGTACTCCGTGCGGCGCGAAACTTTTTGGCCAAATCGCAGTCTGAGATGTTGGGGTTTGCCTTAATTTTCTTGATGACTTTGTTCCGCAGTTAACGGTTGACGGTACCCGCCCGACGCTTGCTATGAGGCTTGCAATCCGTCGGCAGAGTTTCTCTGTACTTTTTCAAAGCACGCCACTCGGGGCTTCAAATGGTGAGTTGACAATTTCTAAGGAGGGTGCGACCGACCTCTGGTCCTCACAAGTTCCTACCTCACGCCTCCACGAGTCATATGATCACAAAAGACTGCCAGCTGAAACCTGGAGACGCTGGTTGGCGTAGCCTGGGCAATGTTGTCAATCCGACAATAGCGAAGTGAGGGGGTGCGACCGGTAAATCATATCATAATTTTCCATTCTCATATCTTTCAGGTCTTCCAGGTCGTCAAGTATTATAAAATAATTTAAAATTCTTTTTTTTTCATGGCGGTCATACATTGCCTAAATTTTCTGATTCATAATGGATGCGCAAGTTTGTCTACAATTGCAACAAAACAGCAGTCGGCACACATGTAATTTTCAGTTCATATTACAATATACCCTCACTATATATTTTATCTTATAGGACATTGTTTATTCATAGCCATTATCATTCATCTCTATCATCTTTATCATCATTATTATCATTTTTATCATTACTTGTGTTTTCGTGATTTATATTATAACATAAATATTTGTTTTTTACAATTTCACCTTAAAGGTTATATATACTTTTAATTATTTTGTCCTTTATGTCGAATTATCATTATGATTGAGAAGTATTTAGTACCTTGATTAAAAGAAGCTGCAACGGAATCTATGGTAGGATTTTGTACTTATTACCTAATGTGTTTTTCATTTCCTGTTTGCGAATAGACCTTCTTCCAAATATGAGCTGGTTTGATTCGTTCAGCGCTGTTTGCCATTCGGCTAGTGTCTGATGTTACAGTTCAATTTTTGGCATTACTGTACCATAACTCACAATATCATTATATTTGATGATATTGTTTTATCGATTTTACTTCATAGATGATTTAACCATTGCTTATTGTTTTTTATGTCCATTTGTCTTTAACTTTCTGTCAATTAAATCTTCCCTGCTTTCCCAACACAGAGCATAATATAGGCCAGCAAAATAAAACATGATTATGTAGACCACAAACAAATCAGATACCACAAATCAGATTTTGGTGAAATGCTGCTATCAGTGAAAACGAACGAAAACGCGCTCAAGCGCGGACCACGGAACTCTACACTAAAACACTTGACTACATTTCTTGCATTTCAGGATCAACCGAATGGAGATCGTATATAATAGATATGAATGATTGTATTATTTTTCATTTACATAAATATATACACTATTATATAAATATTTCATGGGAACGTGAGGGACCATCAGGGCACCCGATAGAAGCACTCTGGATGGGGAGAGTGGAAATGCCAACTCCCCATTGCTAACAGTTTGTGAATAAAGGGCGGGCTCTTCTCCCCGCCCATTGGGGCATCCTTATGTTAGATAGCTTGCTCTTGTGACCAATTGTTCAGTCTTGTTATTGGAAGGAGATTCTTTATATCCCTGTGGATACGTATAAGTGATGTTGCCTATCGATCCATTCAACCCCTTTTTGGCCCTTCATACAATGACATGACTAGGATAATCAGTGGTTATTAAAGCTTGATCAAGTCTAACAGAGAGGAGAGCCTATTGCTGTCGGACGTAGTTTCCGTGCTACAATGGGTGGTAGTACATATCATACATCATACATCATACTTTTTCAAAGCACGCCACTCGGTATTTCGGGGCCAGCATGCAGCCCAGATCTCAATCCAATCGAGAATGTTTCGGGCCTTCTTAAACTCCGAACTGCTATTGTGGATGAATGGAGCAAGTTGGACAATGCTGTTTTAAATTCGGACATCAGTTAAATGCCAAGACGACTGATGCAGGTCATTAAAAACAAGGAAGGAACAATGCATTATTAAGGGGGGATATACAGTTAAAACGAGAAAAAAAACTCATTTTTGAAAAAAAAAATTCAAGAGGAAGTTTTAACTCAAATCAATCGAAACTTTTTTACAATTATAAGTGTACTCATGTAGTATACAAACATATTTTTTTCATTTTTTTTTTCAATAAAATGGCGGCCGTTAGAGTGCGTTGAAAAAGTCGTTGCATTTTGCTTGTGCCGGCTCTCTTGGTCGCAGTTTCGATCTGAAACCTGCCAACCCAAAAAAATTACATTAATTACATTTACGTTTAGTAGATGAATTGAGAAAAAAGATTTAAAAAAAAAAAATTTGCATTTTTGGCGTAACATTTTTGAAAAAATCCACATTTTTTCGGACATTTTATCTCATTTTTCCATATTTAATAATAAAATATAACAATAATTCATTCATATAGAAGGTAATACTATAATAAAGAAATCCTGTAAGTTTCAGTTTAATCGAATAATTAGTTTTCGAGTTATAACCGGCATAAACTCCGAAAATGCTGTTTTGAGAAAAACGCGTTGAAAGTTTTAATAATCGGTCTGCGCGCGAAGAACGCGTCTTCGAAAAACGATAAAACGAAACACTTGGTGTTCGAATTTCGAAAAAAGGGTTTCAGGAGCGTATTCTACGGGAAATTGACTAACTTTTTATGCAGAAAAAAAAAATTGAATAATTTGGTCATTCTAACTGTATATCCCCCTTTAAAGCGGTAAGTAGTAATAATATTTTTTGATGAGTTTATCATAGAAAAAAACGGTAAAATCGTTTTATAATCGTTTTAGCAGTTCTTTAAATTAGACAAGTTCTCGTGGTTCGTCGTATTTCACCATTAATAATTTTGTTGAGCAAAGAGTTCGTTTTTAGTTGTATGCTCCAACAAAGTTTCTTGTGCTGAATTGTTGAAAATGTTGCAGAAAGCCTTTGAGGAATCTGTTCTTTTGATTTGCTCTTTCAGCACATTGTTGTTGATATTTTAGGCATACAATACGTTACCACACGGCTTGTTCTGAAAGAGCTGAATTTTGTGCAAACATACCACCGTTAAAAGGTTGCTGAAGAATTGATATCCGAGGCCCAAAAGAAGCCAACCTTCGTGAAACGCATGTATCAACAAACGCCCGATCTCATGCTGGACCTGTGATCAGATGTTTGTTTCCCAGTCACCAGGCTTGTTATTTCCCCAAATTGTGAGCTCAAGGAAAAATCTTACAGCACACTAGATTGAAAAGAATGGATGCGTAAAGCCCGATTCAAAGTAAATTTGGACGCATTCAAGTGATCATAACTCAAGAATTATTTATTCCGCTTTCAAACGATATACAACAAGTATTACATTTGATCGTTTCAAACGAGCTGTTGGACTTTACTTGCGAACGATGCCATCATGATCTGCACAGTCGCTGGTGACACTGTATCGGCGCGCTTATTCCACTTTAAACGCATTTGTTGTACATTTGTCACATCTTTACCGCATCCTCGAAGTTTTCGCTTGACAATTGCCCAATATTTTTTGATCGGTCTGAACTCAAGGAAATTCGGAGGATTAATCTCTTTGGCGACGAAATTAACATTGTATGCAGTATACCATTCTAGTACCTCCTTAAAGTAGTGAAAACCTTGGTTTTAAGACCACAACTGCAGATTCCTTGTCAAATCATTAGTTTCCGAACAAACTTATCAGAAAAAATCAAATTTAGGAACCTGAAAGGGACATCCCCATAACCAGTTGCCAGGTAAAATTTTCGTCCGAAGATTTGTTTATAATCCATTTTGACAAATCTCGAGTACTTTTTCAAACAGACGTACCTGATTTTGTAAACAAAGAGGGGAATCCTAGAGGGTTTGAGCTGTTTAGTGGAATACTTGTAACTATAAATTAGAAGAAAAATTAGTAATCTCCATTTAATTCCAACTACCTTTGCTTATCTTCGACAGATACGCGTATTTCGTCTACAATGTGCAGAGTTATTAGTACGAGACACTGAAGAAGTCTGCACATTGTAGACGAAATACGCGTATCTGTCGAAGATAAGCAAAGGTAGTTGGAATTAAATGGAGATTACTAATTTTTCTTCTAATTTATAGTTAAAGAGGGGAAGTAAAATTTAAACGTTAACTTCTTGAAACTCATGGCACTTTAATGCAAACTAGGGACACCAACACGAGGAATAACATTTCCCCAATATGATAATGATGCTACTTTCCGTGAGGGTGCAGAGAGTTTTGAGAAATTTATGATTGAATATTACTTCCCCTCTTTGTTTACAAAATCAGATACGTCTGTTTGAAAAAGTACTCGAGAAATGTTTCGTTATCCATTAAAATACAGCCATCAAATTTCGTCAAAACTCGTTCGTATAGTAATCGTGCTCGATTTTTGGCCACCAAATGTTGTTTCAGGGAGCGATTCGGATGTTTACTGACACAAAAATACTTACATCCTTCTCTTGAAAGGATGCTATGCACGGTGGAAAAGTTGGAATCGTTTTTCTTTGCCAAATCACGTGTGGAGATATCAGGGTTGCCTTTCACTTTCACCTTTCTCCCTAGCTCTTTGTCCCTAGTGCCACTTTTATGATAGATGCGCTGTGCTCTATCCACACTCAGAGTATCCTTGTAACGTTTGATTACAAGACACCGTTGACTTTGGGAATTTAAACACTTTTGCTATTTTTTAAGCAGACCACGAAGTATTCTTTAGATGTTTGTGCACAGTTAATTTTCTTTTCTCAAATTTCATGAATTAAATTACGAGATGCGTCGTTCAATCGAGAAAAACTTTTCATCAATTTCTTTGTCAATGAAACATCAACAAATGGCAGTCAAACGTCTTTTGTTCCGTGCGTCCAGATTTATTTTGAATCGAGCTTTAGAGTTGAGTCCATCTCACATACCTACTTATACTGGTCCAACATTACATTAAAGGGTGTCCCTCATCAAGTTGCATCATGGTAAAAAAGCTGTACAAAATAATTAAGTTAACCGATCCTTTGTAAGCTTTCAAACAATAAAATCCAATCCATAACTCCATAACTCCATCCATAACTTCACTCTCGTCCGACACGAATGTGTAAAAAGTCGAAAATAAACAACAAACAAACAAACATATTAGGTTCTGTACAACATCTGGCTGCAGCTTCTTCTGTACGGAAACCCACTTTTTCTTCATGTCTTCCTCAGATTTGACCTCCTTGGGATGTTTAGTACATGCGTAATAATAGCCCAGTACATTTCGTTGGGTCTTAGTTGCGTTTGGGGAGGTTCATGTCCTTGGGTACGAAAGCGACCCCGTTGGCTTTGAACATTTGAATAGTGGCACGAAGCTAGATCCAGCCAGAAGATCGTAGGGCCCTTGTGTTGCTTCCACAAAGGAAGCAGACGCTTCTGTAGATACTTCTTGAGATAGATCTCCCCGTTGACAGTCCCGGTAATCACAAACTGCGCACTCCTTTTTCCACATAAGCAGATCGTTTGCCAAATCATGTATTTCTTGGCAAACTTTGAAAGTTTCTGCTTCCTCACTTCCTCCGGAATATCAAACTTGTGCTGGACACTGAAGAACAATAGCCCCAGAAGCTGCCGGAAGTCCGTAAATCTCATCATCCATAATGAGACGATGAAGCTTCCTCAGCATCTGAGTGTAATGTTTCTGGGCCCGTGATTTTTCCACCGTCACTTCTGCATTTTGTACGTATGCAATCCCTCCCGGTCCTTGACCCTCTGAACGAAAGATTTGGACAGATTCAACATCCCTGACCGATGCATTGGGATTCCGCTTAAATGCTTTCACTATACGCTTGTGATCCTGATAGAACACTAATTCAACATTCATTCAGACCGCATTTCTCCTTAAAGTTCGTTTAACTAGGCATAAATTTCACGGTGTTTCGTGCAGTGAGTCAAAAGTTATTCCAGATGGTCCGCAATAAAAATCGCAAAAACGTTGAAAATCGCCAAATCAACCGTGTATGATGTCCTCAAACGTTTCAGGGAGCCAAAGAACGTGAATCGAGTGCCTCAAGGCAAGCGTCGTAGTGCAACATTTGACCGTAAGCTGAACCAGAAGGTGTTGAGAACCGTCAGAGCAAACCCTGGACTATCAGATAATGAAATCGCACAAAAATACGCTGTTGCTCGCAGTACCGTTCGAAGAATTCGTTTGCGAGCAGGATATCGTTCTTATCGAGCCAGCAAGCAACCAAACAGAACGTTGAACCAAAGTTTCGTCACCAACACTCGAGCCCGGAAATTGTACCAGCAGGTTTTGACGAAGTACCAAGGATGCCTGCTCATCGACGAAGAAACCTACCTCAAAATGGATTTCAGGCAGCTTCCTGGCCAAAAATTCTACATGGCGACGGCACGAGGAGATGTTCCTGCGAAGTTTAAGTTTGCTTTTATGGACAAATTTGCCAAAAAAATTGATGATTTAGCAAGGGATATGCAGCTGCGGAGCAGAGACCAAAGTGTTCGTGACGAATAAGATGATGGACTCGAAGCTGGGCAAGTAAGAATGCCTCAAAACCGCGTACTACTTTTCATTAAAGCCCATAAAGGTCCCGTGAAGTTTTAGCCAGATTTGGTGTGTTGCCACTATAGCTGGGAAGTCATCCTGTGGTACCGCAATAATAACGTAGATTTCATAGATAAAAACTTAAATCCACCCACAGTGCCCGCAGTTCCGGCCCATCGAGAGATTTTGGGCAATAATGAAGCGGAAGCTTAAGAAAAGTGGAAAAACGGCTCGCGACGCAACTCAGATGATCAATGATTTGTTTTGATATTGTTTCCTTAAAGTAAAGTGAATTGCCTTTGTTTTTATGTACTAAACTTATTTGTACGTCAATCCGTTACCGAGATACAGATGATTTTATTATTCCGGATTCTAAGTGGACATAGCTTTACGCTCGATGCTCAGAGATTCGTAGTAACGGTTAATCACACGACTCACCGTTGACTACACGATTCCGAGTTGTTTTCCGATTGAGAGAGTTAAGGATTTTCCAGCTGTGCGTCAATGCGCGACGTTGATTTTCGGGTGACACCATTTTTTCAATTTTCTAAATACTAACAGCGATAAAAATACAACTACAAAAATCACTCTACCCAAATTTTCAAGGGAAAATATCCAATGGGTAATTTTCTACAGCGTTTGTTCCGTGATGCAATTTGATGTGGGACACCCTTTAGAAGCGCACCTGCGTTACAATGTTTTGCCAAGAAACTCGGATGAGGACCGATTGTCTTCAATTCCTCGAATATCATACACTTTCATGATTTCCTCCCCTTAGCCTATACATCGTTCTGTGTACCTTCGCGCCTTGCTCCACCCGGCTTCGAGGCATTCACTAATTTTCGGAGTATCAAATAAAACATCTTTGCTGATTTTTGGCAAGTTCACTTTAGTCAACTTGCGCTTCAAATTCAAATTCCCTTACTTCTCTTGAGATCCTCCATGAGATTTTGTACAACTTTAAAAACGACTTTTGTGCATTGACCCGTGCGTCCTTCAATTCTTGTTCTGTTTCGACTGTCTAAGGATGTTTGCGTAATTTCTGTTTCACAATGGCTCAACATCTTACGATTGTTCTCAACTCTGGAGTGTTTGGAGGGTGTAGGTATTCGAAAGCCGAAGTTGACCCAATTTTCCAGCGCCTATTTGGAGTTGTTTATCCGGCTAACACGAAGTGGCTCACGATGTCAATTTTCTTTGCTCCAGAGTGGAGCTGGCAGTACGACCAACTCGTCGAGCGAAGTTATTTGGCTGTTTTCGACATGGCTGCTGAAAATCAACTGATAATGCTGTCAATTTTCTCCACTATACAACAGGGTTGCTACGATTGGCAATGCATAGGTGGAATTACTTTCAGGTGACAGGGTAATCACATAAACAAAACGCTAAAATCAGTAAATTTTATAATGCACCCGTTAGAAGAAACTTAAGAAGGCCGCACATTGTAGATGATATACCCATATCTGTCAAAGATAAGCCAAATAGTAGTAGGACTAAATAGAAATTGCTAATCCTTCTGTTCTATCAGTGGTGTCGCCTTAACCTCAATCTACCCTTGCACTGACTCTCAAAACATAAACAATCATCAAAATTTTGCATACAACGGATGTCGAGTGAATTAGACTACCACTTCCAGCACTAACACGTTTTCAACCACTTCTAGTGTAAACTATGCATTTAATCTGAGTTTGAACGTTTGTATACTGGTGAAAAGTGAGTTTACGCGACGCTCTATACTTGCATTAGAGTGTGTTTTCCCACACTGTTTTTGACCATTTTATACCCTGTGTGCTCCACTATTAAAACATTATCCAGGTCATTGTAATGGAACTAGATCTCGTTCAAGGATACAACGATTCAATATTCTGCTGCGTTGCTCTGTAGGAATGGTTAGCATTTGGCGCGGAATGACCCTAGATCAGTGTGGGTTGCATAACAGCTCAAACCATCCCAGTAGCCCACTGAAATGCAATCGATACTTATTGGGTTTCGGTAACTGTGGACGGCTTCTCAATGTCAAAAGCAAATTAAGCCACCACAGTTAGTCGGAGTTAGTGTTGGCTATTAAACAGCTCACGGTGCGCTGCTAGCAAAGCACATTTCAAAGGTCATCGCTGGAACCGCTCAAGGAGTCAGTTCATAACGGACAGCGTGCTCGATTTTGAAATTCTCTGTCTGCATCATCTTTCACGACTCGCGCCAACCTCCTTTCGAGCCAGAGCACAGATGCAAATTTGTACAGCCGAGCGAGTGCCTATTCTGTATGCAAATTGCAAGACACGGTGCATATGGTGACCCCTCGCGAGGTGAGAGCAACTGCTGTAACCATTAATCGCTGCAACATGTAAAAGTAAGAGCAAGTTTCCGAAAATGGCAGTGGAACAAGACAATTCCGGCGAGCGATGGACTAATGACTCACTCGAATTTATTGCTCATGCAGACTTCAGCGTCGTGTTCCCCGTTTCGGGCTCCACCGTACGTAGGGTTCATTGTAATGGAAAGTGATGATAAGATGCAAACATACGTGCAGCAACCATTATCAACTTGTGTCCGGAGTCTTTCGAGATTGTGGTGAAACCATACCGAGAGTAGTTCCGCGGAGAAACCCCGGAAGATGCGAGAGGCCGCTTGTTCACTGAATCGAACTCGTGGTCGCGAATGGTTGATTCCAGCGGCAGCAGCAGTAAGAAGCCGCTATGAAGATAGAATCGAAGAATGGAACCGTAGAAGGAAGCAACCGAGAAAACACCATTCTAGTGGTGTATTCATAACATAAAAGCAAGGCCTAATCAGACTGCCGAAAGCTGTCACATGTGCTGTCCATTTAGGATTAAAATCGAATAAAAGTTATTGCTTTGGATGACGGGAGGACGGCGATGGCGGCGGTGGTGGCAGTGTGTTTATTCCATGTTGGTATCTGCTATTATAGGACAAGATGAGAGCAACTTTTCATTTATGGCCGCGTTGGTTCAGTGAACTAACGAGAGGCTCCCCTCCGCCGCGTATCAACCGGAGAGTGACAAATGAGTTGGACAAGTTAAATGAGGAGATAAATGTAGTGGGAATTGAGGCAATCGAGTCGGCTACAAGTTTGTTGTGGGTAGTTTTTTTCTGGTCGTTCGAAGCTAAACGTGTAAGATGGCAGGGGAATAGAGTACGTTCAATAATTCAGATATAGCGTTAAAGATAATTGTTAGCTATTATTGACATACTAGGGATGCAATTACTGATCATAATGAGGAAAAGGAATCACTATTGTTTAACATGGGATTGTTATAATTTCATGGTAATTGCTGTATGTATATATTTTTATATTATAGAACAGACTTACTGGCCATCTATGTTCAGTTATAGAACGAAACCATAATACAAAATAAATGTTACAAATCTATATATTTTTTTCCGGGATCGGTAATCTTTTGCTCGATGGTTAATTCAATGTTGAATTGTAGAGAGTTCAATGTACATGACCTTTATTGCTTTAGAAGAAAGTTAGTCCAACTAGCGTGAGGAGGAGTTATAATTTTTGAATATTTTTGATATTTTGACTTGAGACTTTTGATTTTTTTATAAGATAACATCATTGTATATTTACATATTTGTAGTCTTTTAAGCGTATTCCTAATGTTTTTTAAACTCTCTTCAGAAGTCTTGGAAACTGTTACGAAAACCTTCAGGGTTCTTATCAGTATTCCTCTCGATTTCTTCTGATATTTCCTAATCATCATCATGTGGTCCACAAGCGATATTTTGAATTTGGTCAAGAAGTTATCTGAGTATTCTACTAGTAGTCTTTTAACTTCGTTCATGACAAGTACAACACTTTGATGAGAAGTATCCTAAGCAGTGTCTGAAAACTTCTAAACCTTTGGAACTTCCTCAAGGAGTCACCTAGGCTCAGTTATTAATCTTCTTAACGGTTTTCAGATACCTTGTGCACTGTTTCTTGAATTTCTCAAACTTCTCTTCGAAAACTCAAGTGCTTTTTCCTGTGATATTTTAAACATTTTATAAATCAGAAGTGCCCTTAACATCTTTTACATAAACTCTAAATTCTATAACTGATTCTGAAATTGATTTAATTTCTGGTTAAGATTAAGATTTAAGATTACTTATGAACTCAATAAGACCTTCTACTGAGCTACAAGTCTTCCTTTGAAAATATTCTCACACTTCTTTTAGACGCCTTTTTTATTCAGGAATTTTTCTACACAGATAAAAAAACATTGAATATTCTGCGTTATATAATGCACATGGAGGGAATTCTGGATTTGGCAGAATAATGCAAACCACCTTTACACTTTGTGAGTGGCCCTATAAGCATCCTTTCTGTTGGTTTAAATCGGTGTTAATATCAATGTTTTCTGCATCTCCTTAAAACCGAATTAAAAGATCAATAAGATCTGAAAACAAAGAATAATAAAAACTCAACAAAACCTGTTTATGTAACATCCCAGTGATTTCCCGTGCATACGCAGATTTCTCGGCTTCCAATGGTTAACCGTCGCCAGTCAACTGAGCTGGAGAGGCATGTACGAATCCACCCACAGCAGCACGTATTTCGATGCGGCTACGGGTCGGAAACGTTCTTTTCTGAACTCGATCATTTATTGGACAAGGTCAAAGCGGAACATCTACACGTTGATATAGTATCTCTCGATTTATCCGAGGCATATTCTATGACATGGAGGTTACCTATCTTGACTACCCTCAAGAAATGGAAGTTCCAAGGGCGCGTTCCAAGGCTTACGTGGAAAACTTTCAAAACTTCGAGTTTTGAACGCCGGCGCAACTTCCGAACCAAGGTTGCTAGAGAATGGCATCCCGCAAGGGTCTGTCAGATCTGTCACACTGATTCTCATCGCGATGAACGCATCCCCGGAAACGCACACATCCTAGTGTACGCTGACGATATAACCCTCGTTATATTCGGTGAATATGCGAGGGCAGTCAGAGGCAGGATAATGTAATTTAAGATTGTCTCTGAAATAAAGTTTTTAGGATGTGCTAGGTCGTCCAAACTGTCGTGGAGTTCAGAACCTAAGATTTACAGTTGTAACAGTAGCTTTATCCGGTTTACAATGTTATGATATATATTCAATCATACTCAATGAATGCCCTGAAAAACCAACAGACATTATAAGATAATCTTGAGATATTCATGCCGGACAAACTGACTTAACTTTGTATAGCCTATACTGATACAATTGTAGACCTTATGTTTTGAATGATCTAAAACTAACAAGTTGACTCTATGATGTCTGTGGACGGTTCAGAAAATTCATTGAATATGTTTGAATAGTTATCGTAGTTTTGTATAGTTCAAGAGGCTACGGTTACTACTGTTTATCTTAGGTTCCGAGGTCAAATCAGTTTCTATGAACTCGAACTTCCCAAGATAATCTAGTGACTTTTCAGAAGATTCACTGAATGTGTTTGAATACATATCGTCATCTTTCATAGGTCATAAAGCTAATGTTACGACTGTAGATACTAACTTCTGAACTCAAGTGCAATTTTGGTGACCTAGAATATCCCTAGATATCTCATTATATATGTTTACCTTCCAGAAGACTCACTTCAATTGGTCAAATACGTATTGTTTCTTTGTTTGGTTCAGGTACAGTAACAGCTGTAGATTTTCAGTTTTGAACACCAGAATAGTTTGAATAACCTAGAAAATTTTCTCATAATGTTTGTTGGTCTTCCAAGATAATCAATGAATATGTTCAAATACACAGCGTAGCTTTGTATAGCCCAGAAAGCTTTCGTTGCTACTGTAGGTCTCAATGCGATGATCTCGAGGATAGTTTGGATGACCAAGAACATGTCATATTGCTTTATAATGTTTGTTGACCTTAAAGAATATTAATTGAATATATATTATAACTCTGTATTGCCTAAACATTACTCTTACTACTGTAAATCTTAAGTTCTGAACGTCAGGACAGTTTGGATGACTTAGAGGATCAGAAAGTTATAAAATAATGACTATTGACCTTCCAAAAGATTCATTGAATATGTTTGAATAGATATAGTCACCTTCTATAGCCCAACTAGCAACTGTAGATCTATTTCGACTAGGTGGTTCTATGACCTAGAATATCCCAAGATTGTCGCATACTGTCTGCTGACCTTCTACACTATTCAATGAATAATGGTAAATACATATTGTTCCTTTGTATACTCTAAAAACCTACTGTTACAACTGTAGATCTTATGTTCTGAACTCAAAAACAGTTTGGATGACCCAGATCATCCCAGTTTATCTCGTAATGTATGTTAACATTCCAAAATATTCACTGAATATGATTGAATACGTAGCAGCACTTTTTATAGCTCAAAAAGCTATAGTTACTACTGTAAATCTTTAGTTCTGATTTCAAGGACAGTTTTGATGACCTAAAACATCACAAAATTATCAAATAATGACTGTTGACGGTCAGCCCTAAAAGCTTCTGTTACAACCGTAAATCTGAAGCTCTGAACTCGAGTGCATTTTGGATAACCTATAACATCCTAGAAAGATGCAAAAAAAATAATTAACGTTTACTGAGGAGCTAATATACTTTTTAAGTCAAGGCTTAACATTTATGAATTTTTCAAAAGTATGTGGCTCAAAATCAACATTTTTCTCTAAAAAAAAAATGATGCTTATAAATATTTCCGATTGATTGGTGCACACATTTTGAAATGTGTTTAAGAAATGACTGAGATATTAAGGCTCAAAACCTGACCACTTTTCGTGACTGTCGTAATGCGATTTTTTTTTTAAATTTACCCCAGTCCTACGTAAAAAAAAAGTATCTTGTGCACTTCTATAGAATAAGGGTTCTTCAGGTTTTTTAAATGCGCGATTGAAAGTAATGCGTCATGTTTGAAGTTGTCCAAATTTCGATCGTAACACCCTTTAGAGAATTGTTTGTTAACCCCTGGCCCCATTCCGTTGGATCCATGTGCAATTTTTCTAGTTGTAAGATCATGCTTAAGGTCTAAAGGAGGTCAACAGAATGTCAGTCTACAAGATAATCTGCGAAAATTCGACTGCTAATCAAATTATTGCAAGTTTTATCGGAGTTTTCGAAGATTTCGGAAATCTGAATCAAAGTTTACACTTCGACTCTTCTATAACACACTAGCGGTGCGAATATGTTTTACAGTACAGTGTTTAGGGTGTTCCTTAACAAAATTTGGTCAAACAGTTAATGTGTGTGGGTCGGATCAAAGTTTTTATTACATGATAAGTCAAATTATTTTTTCTTTTTTCAAGTTCAGTTCAAGTTCAGAATACAGGAGAAATACTCAGCAAAGCTTCATTTTTAACGAATGCGAATGGCCGAGTCTTTCGTTTAACAGCTGCTTTAAGATTTTGTACAGTCTCCTTGTCCACTTTATTCGCCGCAGAACGTTAGTTTGTTAGTTCACAACAACTTTTTGAGTCTTTTTAAAGTTCCGCTTGACGATGGCCCAAGATTGTTCGATTGGGCGGAGCTCTGGCGTGTTGGGAGGGTTCTTGTCCTTGGGCACAACTTGAACGTTGTTGGCGGTATGCTCCTAGAGGCACACATCTTCAAAATAAGGGGTGGGCCAAATTTTTTTAATGCACGATTAAAGGAAATGCGTCAAGTTTAAGTCGACCAAATTTTGATCGAAACACCCTTTAAAATAAAATGATTATCATTTCTTTTGGAGCAAGTATTGTGTTATGTCGTTTATCAGTATCTTAGTTTCTATTTGATGATATATTAATCCTATACTTTTCTCCTTCTCTTTTCAGGTACATATTGATCAACCATTTAGGCAAGAGCATTCCGGCTAACAGCATCAAAGACTGACAGACTGATATTTACCAACCAGATCTGTTTAACACCCTACCAAGCATCGTAATTCTACCCTTAAACCCGAGAAGCCTACGAAAATCTTCCGCATCTCGACTGTTTGCGGTGTGCAATGTTTTGCCACAAAATTAGTTTTACCACAAGCCTGTCTACCCGAAAGAGACAAAAACAGCATTCGGCGTTTGAACCAGCTGTTGCAAGCGTAATTTGAGCCTGCCATTCGTGGCCCCATGTGGACATACGGCAGACGTCGTCTAGTGATAACATGATTGACTGATGGTGGCATCGAACTCACCTTTCGGCTGCGAAGTGGCACGAGCTGGTACTTCAATTAGACCCGATAAGCTGTCAACCACCAACATCGGATGTATGGATAATTGCGACGGGATATCTTCAATCTATACTCACAAACTATCACTTCAGCTGCGAATAGACCCACGGAAGAAGGTTAATCTGCATTAGTGTCGCTTTTCCATCCGTCGATAATGGCGTGGGGATGACTTTTACCGCCAATCCGCAGACGCTCTACTTGGCGGCTTAATCATGCCCTTTGATAGGCGATTCCATGCCGGATTAGTTGCACCATTCACCCTATGGTTGGCGGCGTTGCGTCGATCAAAGCGCTAGACAGCTGGATCGCTCGGATCACAATGAGTGTGGCGTTCAATTATAGATTCCATCGACATGAGCGTGGTCTCATTTCGCCATTATTCTTTCACTTTGCCATGCTTATGCAGTTGGATTGGATTTTTAATTGAATTAAGTTTGAAATTGTGCACATCGCGAGAGCCTGGCAGTATAGATTTATCGCTTGTCACCGAGGAGTTATTAATAGACTTCTCCTGTCAAAATATCCGCGATCCATTGCGGTGAAAAGCCACGGGAAATGATAGCTTGCCGGTGATTGCTTCTGACGCTACCGGTTGGTATTGAATGGAGACTGGTTATTTCATGCAAAAGGCTGCCATTATGATACACCGTCAGGTATTATACCTACTATATAATCCCATTGGCATAGCGCCTCCGAGCTTTCTCCTGGTTTAAGCTACTCGCTGACGCTGTGGCGTGGGGTGTTCGATTGGCAACTACCCACCCGGAACGGGGCAAGGAAAAACAAACATACGAGGACCTATGCCGCGGAGAAAATGGAATGATTTATTAGACCTATTTGTGGACTCGGAAAAAAAAGGATTTTCTTTGTCGAAGAGGTGGCAGAATCGCAACGACCAAACTAGTTGCAGCAGCAGCAGCAGCAGATGTCGTAAAATCTAATCATGGGACGATCAGAAACTTTTCTGCCACCCGTACGGCTGCGGTTGAAAGCGAAACCGCAACTGTCGTCTGTTTGTTGCTTATAAAATCCCGAGTTGTTATGCGAAAGTTGTCTCGTGCGGGGTTATAGCTTTGTCGAGTGATCTGGTTTAATGGGAGAAACTTTGATAGCCTTAGAAATTGTTGATTTTGCATTAAACGCGGGTAGGTTGTTCAACTAGAACTAATATTCTTATTTGGGTCCTTAACATTACACTGTTCAGTAGATTTATTCACAATAGTTACAGGGTGGCCACAAACTCGGGAAAATCGGGAAACATGCGGGAAAAATGCGGGAACCCGAAATCATCGGAAAATATGCGGGAAAAAGGTGGGAATTTCAAAAGTCATCGGGAATTTTTGTCATATGAAAGGAACCATACTCACACCTTTTTCAAATGATTTGAGTAGCGTTTTTGTCATTCATTTGGTCCACCGATCTCATTGTTCAGCCTGTTCAAAACGCACCGCTTAGAGCATCTTCAGCGGTGGTCTATTTTAACATCTTTATAGTTGATTTGCATCAGCAAAACTAAAAAGAACCAGCTAAAACAGACCAACTTTGCTTTCCCCGCACCGGTGTAGTATTGTTAAACCCACCAACACCTATCATCTTGTCAATCATACAATCAGAAGTTTTTTTTTCAGAGACCGAGGATTTTTCGCAAACTTTTTACAATGGATTGCATGCATCTCATTTAAACGATATTAAAGACTGTATTCGATGAAATTTGGACACACAAAATAGGTCACCAAAAATTTTCCTTGAGCCCGATTCTTTTCAAACTTTCTGAAAATAAAGTATTACTAAATGGTTAAGTTTTGACATCATTGGTTTATTGAACCTCTTCTCCCAACCCAAATGCCCGCACCTTTGCCTTGACCCCTTTCATCAAATTTTGGGCCTTGACCCCTTTCATCAAATTTTGGGCAATGATAGGACCGAATTGCTTACTTACTTTTAACCACACTTTCCTTAGTTCAAGTTCATTTTCTATCCGGCCAAAACATTGTCGGGCCATCGTGAGATCTCAAGAAGGGCAGAAGTCGTTTTTGGAGGCATTCATCCTTGTAGATTTGTCCGTTGAGGGTCCCAGTGGTGATGAAGGGGTGGCTCATTTTGCCACATCCGCAGATCGCTTGCCAGACAAAGATTTTTTTTTGGCGAATTTCGACAGTTTCGACAGTTGGAGTTAATCATTTTGAACCCTACGCCCAAGAAATTTCACCTTAGAATCCCTTTCAAAATGACTTATGAACGCTATCAAAATGACTAAGGGAATTTGAGTTGTCTTCTTTATGAAAATACTTTGGTCTAGCTTTCCGTTCAAAATCGTGGTTTGGCTTTTTTTTTAGACAAAACGCAAAAACATCGCTGTACTGGTGTTGTAAGTTTTTAATTATACCAGATCTATTTTGTATTATATTAAAACTGGTATATGTTTTGATTTATTAGGGCATCTTCAGCAGTGGTCTATTTCTGGAACAACTTTATACTTGATTTGCATCAGCAAAACTTAAATAGAACCAGCTAAAATAAACCAACTTTGACAACCCCGCTCCGGTGTTGTATTAGCCTCTCAGTTGAAAACCGAATTTATCGACTAGCGACAATCGATTTTACTGTCGATCCATACGTCGCACCTAATGTTGGAATAAGCGCGTTATATAGCGCATCAGATGTGCCATACAGCGCACTCCTCCCAACATTAGGTAGAACGTACAGAACGAGAGTAAAATCGATTGTCGCAAGTCGATAAATTCGGGAATCAACTGACACCATATTGTTTCTTGTTGTTGAACTCGCCAACACCTGCCATCCTGTCAATCATTCAACACCAGAGATCGCATCATTCAACCCCAGAGATCGCAGATTTTTAGCCATGAATTGGTTTGACCAAATATTTTTTACTGCCAGTAGTGCGTCGTTAGCAGATGACGAGGCATACTTGCTTTTTTGTTTGGCTGACTGTGAGTTTGCGAATGCATCCATTTCATTTACGCGTAATGAGATAACGCTGATTTGTTATTTGGCAGTGTAAAAGCAAGAGTCGAAACTGAGACGGTCACTTCATGAAAGACGCCCCAACGTCTACTGTGATTTTGTTTTGGTCATCAGAAGCTGCAGTTGCACTTTCTGCGTCGTTTCCGCATGCCAAGAAAGATGTTCCATGATATTAGGCGACAATTAGAGTCATCTAATGACTTTTTCCAACTAACAGCAGCTGAAAAAGAAGCCTGAGCCCGTTACAAAAGTGCACTGCAGCTTTACGGATGTTGGCGTCCGCTTCCTCAGCTAGTTCTATCGACGAAAATGCAGTTCCCAAAAGTTTTGTCTTTGATATTTAGGGAACATCCCAGAAAATCAGGGAAATTTCCAGAAAATCAAGGAACTTCACAGAAGTTAAGGGTCTTTCAAGCAGTTCAACAGCTTTGCTAAAATTCAGGGTATTTCCCAGAAGTTTATCGAATTTTCCATAAATTCAGGGAGCTTCACTTGAGTCATGGGAACTCTCCAAAAGATAAGCGTTCTTCCTTGAAGTTCATGCATCTCTCCATAAATTCAGGGAGCTTCCCAGAAATTCACAAAACTTATCAGAATTTTTCGGGTGTTTCTCAGAAGTTTATAGAACTACCCAAGATGTTCAGAGTACTTTCTATGATTTCAGTGAACTTCCTAAAAGATCAGGGAATTTTCCAGAAAATTAGAGAAAATCCCACAACTTCAGAGAACCTTTCAGAAATTCTTTTCAAAAGTTTTCAAATCTTTCTAGAGGTCCAGAGAATTTCTCCGAAGTTCATGAATATTTCCTGAAGTATAGGAAACTTCTCAAAAGCTCAGGAAAGTTGTAGGAGTTTTCATTGAAATTCAGGGCAATTTCCTGAAATAAAGAAAACTTTCCTGAATTTCCTGAAACTTCTACAAATATCAGGAAACTTCTCCAAAGATCAAGGGAACTTTCCAGAAGCATCTCAAACGGTCAGACAACGTCTCAGAAATTCAAAATCTTCCCAGAAGTTTAGGGAACTTACCAAAAGCTAAAACAACTTCCCAGATGCTCCGAGCACTTGCCATAAAATCATGAAGTATCTCAGAAGTTCTGGAATCTTCCAAGAATATCAGCGAATTTCCCCAGAAACCAGGGATCTTCCCAGAAGCTCGAGAATTTTTCTAATATTTCAAAGAACATCCCAGATGCTCAGGGTACTTAAGTTTTAGGAAGAACTTTAACTTACCGAATCAAAGTGAGAATAAAAAAATCAAGTTCATTTTGTAAGTTTAATCGATTTCTTGGAATTCGTATCATAATCTTGGAAATTCTAAAAAGTACTTCTAAGGCTTAACAACATCGGAATTGCTACTAATTTCACAGAAATTCCACCAACTTAATTATAGTTTTGTAAATCGACCAAGTTTCCAGATTTTTTTCAAAGATGTGGTATTCTGGCAAAATCTGCTGCTCCAAGTTTCGGTAATTTCCAAAAACAACTTTTCTACTCCATGGATGATCAGCAAACTTTTTGGATCCAAGTATCCTGAAACGTTGAGAGGCTTTCGGCAATTCAATGGAGTTCTCTGAATTTCCACCATTTTTGTTCTCAAGAAGAACGAGAGAGAGAAAAAGAAAGAGAGAGCAAACTTCATGATTATCTTGAAATTTCCAATAAGTTTCTTCAACTTCATTATATGTCCCCCCAATTTTCACACATATTCCGATGTTCACTTTAATTCAGAACATATTTTTTCAAGAGTTCGTTCACTTTTTGGAAGCTTATATAAGTTCTGACCAATTCATGTATTTGCCAAGAATTGCTTAGGATTGCCTATGCTAATTAAATAGTATAATATTTAAAAACAATTCCTGAGAATATCAAAGATTTTTCAAACATGCGAGAAAAACGAATTGAATCTATCTTCAAGATATCATTGGTAACTCCACTGCAAAATGTATCCCTTCTCCCAGAAGATAAGCCTGAATATACTGACCCCCAGTAATCCTGCCGAAAGTTTCAAGACAGCAGGCCTATCTAAAATTGATCTGTATGAGCAATTTGCGAGTGCTTCGCCAGGTTTACAAGATATTCAGGCTTATCTTCTGGGAGAGAGGATACATTTTACTATGGCACTTTGATAAGCTTTCTAGGAGAAACCGATGATATCTTGAAGATAGATTGAATTTCTATTTCTCGGAGCAAAAGTTTGAAAAATCCTTGATTATTTTAGGAATCATTCTTAAATATTATATTTTTCTCGATAGGAACATGAATTGGTCAGAACTTATGTAAGCTTCTAGAAACTAAACGATCTCTTTGAAAATTATTTTATGAATTTCTAGGAACTTTGGAATACCTTTGAAAATTGGGTGAAAATATAATGAACTTAACAGAAGTTGATTAAGTTTCTCGGAAATTGAATAAACTTATTGGAAGCTTCAAGATTACCATGAAGTTTGCTTATCCTGTTTTGAGAAGAGAACTGGTGGAACTGAAGTCTATTGAATTACCGAAAAATTCCCAACGTTTTTGGCAACTTGGTTGAAGTTCCAAAAAGTTTCCTTGTGTAATAGAAACAACTTTCTGGAAATTACCGGAACTTTGAGACGCATATTTAACTTCCCAGAAGTTATTTGGACTCTCAGTTGGTACATCGTTAATGATAAAAAGCAGAATATCACAAATATTTCAATAATTTTTGAGAAATTGTAAGCAATCTGGGAAGTTTGTCGATTTGCTAAACCTTAAATGAGTAGGTGGAATTTGTGTGACGTAAATAGCATTTCCGAGATGTTGATAAAGCTTCAGGCGCGCAAAAGACAAGTATAAATCGTCATCTGTTGATGCCGCACAACTGGAAGTAATACAATATTTGGTCAAACCAATTCTTGACAAAAAAATTGCGAAAAATCTGCGGCCTCTGATACTTTTGATCTCTGATGTTGGATGATTGACAGGATGACATGTGTTGGTGGGTCTAACAACAAGATTTTCAACACTGGTGCGGGAAACACGAAGATGGTCACTTTTAGCTGATTCTATTCAAGTTTTGCTGATACAAATCAAGTTGTTTCAAAAATAGACCACCGCTGAAGATGCCCTAAATAATTTGTACTCTCAAATAACATTCTTCTCGTGTATCAAAAGGGAAACACAAGTCCTTATACAGTCTTTATTCTGGTTTTTATCACAGAATATGTACCTGCTGGAAGTTCAAACAACTTCTGGGAAGCGAAATCTGATTTTCTAAGTTCCCTTCGTTTCCAGAAACTTTTTACATGGATGATCAGCTAACTTTTTAGAAGTCCATCCAAGTTTCTCTGAAGTTCCACCATTTCAAACTTCATGATTATCTGGAAACTTTCAATTATTTTATTCTACAGCCGAGAAGTTTAATCAACTTCTGGCATGTTCATTATAGATATTTCCACCCAATCTTCATAGATATTCCGAAGTTCATTAAATTAAATTTTTAAAGAGTGCGTTCAGTTAGAAACTTAGAAGCCTATATAAGTTCTGAAATGATGCAAAATAGATCCGGTATAAAACAAAATTTACAAACACCAGCGATGCAGCGATGTTTTTGCGTTTGGGCTAAACAAATAAATCCAAACCACGATTTGAACCACCGTTGAAGATGCCCTTAGAAGATCTGGCTACACGGCTGTAATAAACAGGTGAGGCCAGAAATGAACTTATCTTTCATGTGGTGGCGAATGTGTTTGAAGTTTGGCGAATTGCGTTTGTAAGGGTGTTAACACATGGTGAAAGAAGAATTTGGGCAGCTGTTTGCCAGATTCCAGAGAAAAGAAAATGGTTTGGACAAATTTTGGCTAGAACCTAGAAGGAGCTACCAAATTTGACAACAAAGGCGTATTTTAAATAAATGGAAAGTGTCTGGTATTAAATCAAACTGGAAAAAGTTTGGGAGCTCAGAGATTTAGCTACGAGTAGTTTATGTTAACTCATCTTAACAGTCGGGAAAATAAGGCAAAAATGCGGGAAAAATTCGGGAAAAATTAGGGAATTTTTATATCAAGATTGTGTGGCCACCCTGCAATAGCTTTTGGACTATTATTCAATGCAGGCATCAAGTTATTTACGTTCATAAATTCAGTTATACGATTCAATGGCAGTATTCAATTACTGGAGCACAGTAGTTTGGCTAAACTATTAGCACTTAGATTTACTGTTATTGCCCAACCTGAATAAATCAGACCTAATCAAACTTGCCAGCTGCAGCACCAACAGCGTCTGCTACCGCAATAAACCTGCTGCGGATCAGTAATATTCCATCCAAAACGTGATTCAGTATGAATCCAGTCAAACAGACTAGTCTAAAGGAGTGTCTATCTGAGGCCCCGCTTAATGAATGCTCCCTTTTCCTCTTTGATCAGCAGTCCTGTAATTAGATTAAATTTCTCCCTGTGCACATTTTTTTTCCAACCTCCACTTCCCCCTTCTATCCACCTGCAGTGGGTAATTTATGTGGCCCCCTCAAATTGAGAACGTATAGAACTCTCTTTTATCTGCCTCCTCCGTGCAGTTTCGAAACAAGTTCCGACCGGCCGCAGTCCCGGAAAAGTGGGTTTCATTTTTCATTACTTTGCACCTCTCTCTCTCTCTCTCTCTCTCTCTCTGCAGGGGCGAGTGCAGCTCGGTAGAAGAAAACTGCCAGCATCCAATGCGGTTTAAATCGCATTTCGTGATGAGCTTATTATAAATCCTCACTCGACCGCGTGTCTACAATTTCAGGAAAACGGAAAAGATAACGTAGGCATTTAACGATTAATTTGTGGCTGAGATGGCCGTCGCGGCAGAGCCCCGCCGGAAAAGGTTGCTGCGTTGGCCTTTCGAATGTTGCATCCATATTTTTCTTCTTTCCATTTTTCGTTAATGCCATTTTCGTGCTGCACGGTTCGGTGACTGTCTAATGAAATCGATACCAACCCACTCCTACGAGTTGAGCTGCCTCCCAGCCCCAGCTTCGAAATGAATGGGACAACTGCCAGCTTCTCTTCAGTAAGTTTCCAAAAGTAAAAAGACCGTGTCGATGCCCATGATGGATTCAGTGTAACACAATGATCGCACTAAAATGCGCATACAATCGAGGTTGAATGCACTTCAATGCGGGCCGCGAGCAGCGACAATTATACTTTTAATTGATGAATTGTGTGCGGTCCGGTCCACCCATTGAAATGCCCATTTCTGGGGACTCATCACCATCGACGACGTTATCTAAAACGATCAAAATCCCAAGAGAAAGCGACGTAACCGGGCGTTGTTGTTTTGTAATTCAATCGTGTGTCGATTACGTCGAAACACTCGCGAGAGATACATTGCCATTTAGCGACGGCTGTGATTCGAAGAAGAAGAAGGAGATTGCAATCAAACTTCTGGCGTTGGAAAATTCAAGACGTTTGCCCCTGTTGGAGCCCTGGGTTGAATCCAGTCGCTCGGTCTACATATGCAAACACTCAGTCAGTTCAAATTTAATATCTGCTTAGTTTCGTTCGCTTCGATGGGGTCGCCGGATTAAAAGGAAAATAAACAACCGAATGCTCTCCATAGGCGGTATCAGAGGGGTGGATTAGTGATGTTGATGGAACGGCTGACCGGGAAATGCAAGATTGTAGGTACAGTCTGTCCAGTATTAGGGGGTAGTCGTTGATTAATCGGCTTTTATACAAATTTAAGTAACTTATAAAAATCAAACAAAATCTTTATATTGTGAGATATCTAGACTACCATTTGAAAAGGGCGGTATTCCAAAATAACGAAATCAAGCAAACTGAACGCAAAGATTGGAATATCCATCCTATTTTCCATAGAAAGCTCCAATTAACCATTTATCTATCAGGGATACGGGAAATTTAAATTCTATTCCCCGCGAACTCCCGAGATCCCGGGAAAATAGTACATTTTCTACGCAATTTATTTAAGCATAAGTCATATAAAATAAGCATTAACAAATGGATAACCCGTTCGATGGATACATAAATATTATGCAATATGCGCGAAAAAATACGACTTCTTAAAAAATGATTTCAAAAAAGTAAGTACATTCATACTTTCATCAGAAATGTACGAATGCTCCTTGGTGCAAAAATTTTCAGAATCGAAGATAACTCGCTCGCTGTCAGTAGAGGTCGGTTTGATGGATTTCAAGTTGTCAAAAATTTGTTTTGCAGATTGCTCGTCAACTTGCCGGTTAGTTCGTAAAGTATGGCTTCCTTATGGATAATTTTTCCACGGTATGCTGGCTCAATTGAGTAATTTCTATCGGAATGTTCTTTATTAGCACTCTCCAGTTCCTGCTGAAGAATAAGTTACTCTGGGTGCAGCGAAGAAACTAGGACTTGAGTTTGACGACACGCGTGTTTCATGATCTACCATTTCTAGTAACCAGTTAGCTCCAAGACTGCCGAGCAAATGAAATATTTTGTTTTTTTTCATTGTTGTGTGAGGGACTTTAATCGAAGCATTTTGCGACGGTGTATTCCTATTGCATCGGTCACTGCTGCATATGAGATCTCCCTTACTTACATTTGAAGTCTGTGATAGGAAAACACTTTGCATTTAGTAGATTTACTCTGCAAAACGAAATGATCAGACATCACCCTATATTTGCGTTGTTTTCAATAGTTTAATGTTGTAAATCAATAGTTTCCAATATTGAAATCCACGCATAGAAATATTTCCGATAGATTATCCGATTATTAACGTTCAAAACCTGACCGCTTTTCGTTACGGTCGCAATTCGTTTTTTTTTTAATTTTACCCCAGTATAGATTACAAAGACGTAGTCATACGTCAAACCCCTCCAATAACATATGAATGTCAAATCTTAGCGTAAATTTCAAAAGCTTCGATGAAACTTTGAACGGTTGTCAATGTGCGCTTTGAAAATATACACGGGCGTTGAAGCTCCCTCATGTTTAAGTACATATAACTCAAATATGCAAAAAAGTGAATTTTACTTTTCGGAAAAACTGATAGCATATGATAAAAAACATTAAAAACAACATTCATTAATCGTCAAACCAAAACGGCCAGAGCCTAAAAAAATGACTCAAACACTATGTTATCGGCTGTAAACATTGTTTGCATCAGCTTGTAATGTTGGGCAAATACAACAGATATTAGGTTCATTAGGTCACTCAAACTCGCATAAACGTAGATTTCTTTAAGATAGAATTTGAACCCAATACCATTCCTTGCCAGTAAAAAAAAGCCATGTATCAATGACTAGTATAGAAATACTTCTACTGTATTCTACTGTATCTACTGTACAGATTTTTCATCCCGGGACATCCCGGGATGGAAGCTCTAATTATGACCCAGTGTTTTCAATTTTAAAAGATGAATTCTATGCTTCGCGTACAAAAACAGTTAATTTTACTATTTAGATGAGTCTAGGTACTACTAGGAAAATCAGAGGTAGGTGATTCTATCTATGATACCCCGTTTGGCATAAAGACGTTTGGCATACAGAGTTTGGCCGAATGAACGTTTGGCAAAAAGACGTTTGGCCGAATGGAAAAAAAATATAGAAGATCAAAGAACTAAGCGGATATTTAGTTGACATATGCACCTAAATTGCCGCGGGAAAATCAATGTTCGACAGAGAGAATCAAGCTGACAACTTTTTTTTAGGGTCCACGGATACCGTGATTGTGAAGGTTGGCTCGAGTTTTTGGTGCGCATCAAAGGACCTTCTATCAGTCGTTATGAACCAGAGCTGAACTGAATTAAAATAGGTCAATGTATATTTATGAGTATTCTTTATTCAAATTGTGAAATTCTCATATACCTGTCCCATTTGTTTTGCTTCAGTTTAATCATATTATCTCTCAACATGTTTTGATAATCGTCAGTCATTTTGAGGCTAGATTTTTCTGAGAAAGTTTATTGTAACTATTGTTCAAAAGGACGAATAACTCATTTGAGTTATTCGAAATTCAAAATCAGATTCTACTGTGAAATGCCATGCCAAGTAATTTTAGGGTTCGAAGCCATGTAGCCAAATATCTTTTAATCATGTGATTTCAAACAACGTCTCAAGAGTAAAATAAAAAAAATGCAATTTTATTAAAGCTCAAAGTTATCAAATATTGGTTCCTCAAATTATTCACCAGTCAGTTCTAAATTTCTCAAATTGAAATGCATGAAATCATGAGAGTTACATTTGTTAAATCAGTAAAACTCCAAAGAACTGCTCATGTTTGAAAGAAGGAACCATCTCACAAAGAGTAATAAACCCGGCAAGCGCTTGATTCAGAAGTTTGCTTTCAATTACAGGAATATATATCGTCCGGCTGTCTACACAGAGAAAGAAAACATGGCTATTCGTTACGAAATCTGAGTTGATCTGAACAAAGGTCATACATTTCTTAAATTAATAAATTAATAAATAAATTTGCTTTCTTTAAAATGAAGCAAAATCATTTGATAAAATCTTGATGAAACCTTATCCTTAGCAAGTAAAACAGGTAAACACTATCGACGGCGTAAGATCAATCAATGGAAATCGAAAACATTATGTCTACGGCCGCCCTTCTCAAATGTTAGTCTAGATATAATCTTGATAATATGTTTGAGATAGCCTTGCTAGAAATTTCAACTGGGCAATGTATTTAGCAGAACTATATGCAAATCTTGCTCCGGATAGACATATAATTTCAGTAAAACTTGTTTAAACTTGCTTAGAATTAGTAGTGGATCTTTTATGAGCTTCTGAGATAATGTTTCGTTGTTTCCGAATCGCATCTTATTCGACATTCCATATGCATCATAGAATACAAACTTCATTAAAGATTTTTTCTAAATGTAGTTCTGAATTCAAAAGAACTAATCGTCCTCGGTGTGTTGAGTTGATTTCGTAGTACCTCGGATGTATTTTAAAGTATTTTAATCTCGATGAACTAAGTATTTTAAGCTCAAACATCATAATTGGGATTGATTAAACCATGTTTATCGAATTCAGCTTAGAAATTTCAGCAAATGCTGCTAAAAATTGTGGTGAAATTTGGCTTAGGAGTCAAGATCAAATTTGTTAAGAAGTCAGTAAAAGTATTAGGATATGAAGTATTCCATTCACAATTCTGAGATTTTAATGATTATTAGAGACACACAAAAATGGTCGCCAAAAAAACATTTCCAGGCGGATTTTCTTAAAACTTTCCCCCAGCCTTGGCACCAATTATAGGTAGAAAATGAGACGAAAGATTAGTAATTTCCATTTAATTCCAACTATCTTTATTGCTGATATTGACAATATCAAGATAAGCAATTAAGGTAGTTGGAATTAAATGGAAATGACCAATTTTTTTTTTCATTTTCTAGTTAGAAATTTTAGCTTGAGCTGGTCTGGAATGGAAAGTTTCCAACCGCTAACAAAAGTGTAGAACTATGAACAAACTCAAGAATTTAAAGCACAATGACTAACCTTGAAAACACCGCTATATCCAACAACATAAACATCTGTAGAGAATGTGACCGTCCGGATTGGTCTGACGAGATAATCGAATATGAGAAGTCCGCGGACTGGTTTTATTTTAGATGTGTGGGTGTCATAGGATCGGTCGCAAGTCGGCACTAGATGTGTCAGTCCTCAAGAGCATCGATGCACAAAGCTTCAGAACAGCAGCGACTACAGGAAGAACAACAGATTCACCGTAAGTGATTTCTGCAGAAAAAGGTTTTGAAAAGTAGCGAATCGAGTGAGAGCAAAAGCGAGTTTTGAACGAAGAGGAGATGGATTTTACCTTTCTTCAGGAAAAATCAATGTACAAAGAGCGACGGAACGAAGAAACGCAAAGCCAGCACACCAAATGATGCGGCAGGAATGATACAAAATCCGGAAACCTCTCTCCAAAGCAACATCTTTCGTCGAAACGGAATTTCGATGCTTCCTCGACCAATCCCTTCTATAGCATCAATCTCCTGCACCTGCACTAGCTGATTGTAACAAATAGTAACGTATATCCGCTCGGATGTTTTACCACGGTCGCTCCACCCTGTATCCCAGTCTCGCGTACAACTAACTGCGTATGTAATGCCTCCCGCATCACCAACTATGATGGTTATTCTGAGAGTCGAAGTGACGTTTGTCACTTGGTGAAGTGAGAAATGTCACCTGCAGTGACGTGACTCTTCATTTGATTTACCAAGAAGAATCACATCACTGCAGATGACTTTTCTCACTTCACCTAGTGACATACTTCACTCCGACTCTCGGAATTACCTTCTTGTGGATTTCCAGAGCTCGGCGGATGGATGACCGGAGGAGTCAAACAAAAGGTGAAACGCAATCTGTATACTCACATCTCGAGTCATGAAGAAAGTCAAACGAGTGTGAAATTGTGCAGTCTGCAGAAAACTGGAGCATCAAGTAAAAGATTGTAAACAGTTCCTAGATCCGAACGTGGAAAACCGCTTGCGCAGTGTTCACAACCTTAAACTGTGTCGAACCTGCCTCAACCAACACGGGAGCAGTCGTTGTCGATTGTCAACGAAGTGTGGAATCGTCGGATGCAAATTCAAACACAATCCGTTGCTCCACTCTGAAAAGGTAAATGCGTTCCAAACTGTAACAACAGCTGAAATCCATTTGGACCGAGAGGAAGAATCCAAAGTCTGTTCCGAATCGTTTCCATAATACTGCAAGGGAGGAACGGGAACGTGTGTACATACGCCTTCTAAGATGCCCCTTGAACATTGGTAGGAAAATCAGTAGGGAGAGTCCGGATCAGTAGGAGCGATGTACGTAACTAGACTAGTGATGAAACGCGTTGTAAAGCAGACTTCCAAGCTAAAGCTTTCGAAATCTCGGGACCGCCAACGGGAAAATAGTCAACGAAAAACTGTCTGCAGATCAACTTTGGATCATTTAAATTAAAAAAACAATCATCTAAGATCCAGCTGACAGGTAGACAATCAGCTCGGTGGCCCGCAGAAAGACTTTGAATACTGCTTTGAAATCAAACGGCTCTTTTCTGGACCGCCATTGTTTTTTTTTTCAATTTGAAAGACTAAAATTAATTTTCCATAGCCAACGAGTAAAAAAGGGACGTCACTAGCCAATAGAAAGGCGGTCAGAAAGAAGAAGGCCGACAAGAATTCAGCAATCAGAAATTCGACCAGCAAAGCATCTCTGAATACGACTTTGAAACTTTTCTGAATATTGTCTACAAAGAGTTGTTTGGAGAATAAAAATATTTTCCTGCCTACGGGAAGGCAGGCTGCTGGCAAGGCAGGCGGTAAAATTAGTTTAACTTTTTCCTGTGAACCTGAATTACCAGTGAGAATTCTGGATTGTTCGAGGCATCTAACCGAGAATGGTTAATGGTTTGTTTGCTAAAAAAAATCATGTTATTTCAGCTCGGTAGGACGCTGATCTCTAGCATACTTATGAGGCTGTGTTCAGTTTTCCATGACAAGTATCTTTGATAATCTGGGTTACATTGATGTCGCGTGGCGCTAATTACAGGGTGAGTGGGAATTTCTGTCAGTGAAGTATATGTGATTTGATGTGATGGGAAGCCACCACCAGTGCAGGACTTGCCATGGCGTACAGTTCCTCCTAATGGCAAGTTCATACCTGTAATCCTCACTATTCCGTTGTATGAAGGGTCAAAAACAGTGGTGTGGACCCGTAAGCAGTAGCGCTTACACGAAACCCACGGAAAGGATAGAGAATCTGCTTCCAACGAAACGCTCTTATTACAGGAAATGAACAGAATGCAATACACATTAGGATTTCCGTCTGGTGGATTGTTAAAAATAGGGTTAGCAAACTCACTGTAGACTGTCGGAAGATAATTAGACCTTCACTGATCTCTATCTGATGATTTCCATCAAGGGAGGCATAATTGTCATCCATGACTTGGGCCAGATAACCACGAATTCCTCATCCAGTCTTTAGTTCGTCTGGCCCCCTGTATTCCCCCCTTACCATTTTGTTATTGAATGTATGTATGTAATTTACGAAATAGAATATAATATATGTATTAACAAAATATATCTGACATCTACTGGATTGTTACTGCAAAACAAAAATTAGTTATGTATTAATATCTCAATAGTCCTGGAAAGGTTAACAATTGAAGTAGATCAGCCCAATCAACAAAGATAACATTATGAAGAAACGATATTTGATGTGTATATTTTTTTTGATTAACAGAATATAGTATAAGTCGAAGTAAGCAGTTTGAGTGATCGCTGAGCCCGGTTTGATGATTCCTGAAATAAATAACGTATCTAATCATAATACCACTAAATTTAAATATTTAAATACAATTCTATACTACTTATAATCACATGCCAGTCTTTTATGAAATAGTAGTCGAAGTTCAGATATAGAATTTTTTAACACTGTTTCACTGTTAAGTTGAAATGCAAACAAACATATTGAGTATTAAATTGTCATGCTGCTCCATGTTCTAAAACGCAAAAGTAACTTCAAATGCAAGGATGATGCCAGAGCGTGCTGAAATTATTAATTAAATGATAATTGAATATAAACCCTGCTTGTACACGATCTTCAGTCGAAGACACTTACCTCGCAATTGTCAAATTGACATTATTGGCGAGGCTGCGTCAACCAGCGTCTTCATGCTGAAATGCTGAAAAACCGCAACCAAACTGTTTTGTTTGTCATATTGCTTCATGATAAAATGTGTAAATGAATACTGGAGAAAAATGTATCTATGTGATATAGCCACAATGGAACTGACTCTTAGTTTTGGGTGTTGATAAAAATCCCTACTGAGCCCTTGCGGCACGTCAAGCCTGCCAGTTCATCGCAAGGGTTTTCTGTCAGTGAATGAGAATGAGAGAAGCTTGCATGAACTTTCAATGTTTTTCCTCACTTTGATTGTTGTTTTTTGTATTCTCCCATGTGCGGAGTAACGATCTTTGATGAAGTTTGTCAGAAACAGATAATTTCTCATCTCCATGCGAAGCTCTAGGAGTGGACGGTAATAGTCGGTACATGCTAAACATAAACCCAACAGCGGGAGATAATTTCCCACCCGTGTTAGGCAGTATTGGGAGAGGGATAAATCGCTAGAACCAGATAAAAGCAATAGGTAGTAAAAGAGTCCGATCGGTTGCATGATCTTTTACCAGTCAAGGGGATATCATCCCCCTTGCCTACCCTTCATTGGGTAGTATGGTAAAGGGGTCTGTGCCTGATTCGGATACTACCGTTCAATGCCCTTCGCTCGTTTTCAAACTTGAATCTTTCAATTTCAAAGCCTGCCGTTGCCCTATACGGAACTATCAATACACTTTCTCTTCATTTCTATTCGTTCTATCAATAAATTACTGTCTACTCCTAGCGCTTCGCATGGAGATGAGAAATTATCTGCTTCTGACAAACTTCATCAATGTTTTTCCTGTTTCCTAGTTTCGAGTTCCTGTCTTTAACATTTGTCGTAATTTTGTTTAGTTCAAACATTTCTCCCTTTGTCATAATTGCCAGCCCAATGCGCTGTTGGACAGGGATTCCTTTACAATCACAAAACTTCATAAGTTCAGGGATTACACCATAAATTTCATCACAATAAAGTTTAACAGTTTGAAAATTAGTTCATTGCTACATGATCCGCGCCTAACCCGGGAAATTTTTAGCATTTGGTTTGAGAAAATCGGGAAAAACCGAGAATTTGAAAATAAAAATTGAGTGGTCACCCTGGTCATAGCTGGCACACCCGATAACTTGAAGCATGTCATTCCATATTTTCACCAAGCGTTTCTCAAAAGTTTCCACGGTTGGTCCTTTGGTATTCTCTAGTTTGCCAGCATTTAAACCCATGCATAGAATTCGAGAGGATTCAATTCAAGTGTAGGGCCGGCCATTCTTTCGACGAATGGAAAGAAAAAAAACCTGTCCAAGCCTGTGTAGCTTTCGCCTGATGGGACGGTGAGTCTTGTTGAAAGCAGTAAATAATTTCTTGTTCGTTGACAAAGGCATGCAAATGGTTCTTCAAAACACTATCGATGACATATTCACTGTTGATTTTAACACTAGGTTCAGTCAACAGCAATGGAAATTTCAAAGTTTTGGAGAAACATCCCTAAACCATCACCCTTGAACTATTTTGTAACCATTTAACAGCTAGTTGTGGTGATCATGTAGCAGGAACATTTTTTCGTCCGAAAACAGAATTTCACAATCACTTTGCTCGTTGTTTTTTGTATGGAATAAGCCCAAGCTCCTCTTTCAAAATACTTCTGATCTTTGTCTGCGACATTCCCAGTTCTTTGGCTATCTTTCGGCCAGACTTACCAGGATTCCGCCGAATTCGCTCTCTCACTCTTTTGATGGCTTCCGTACACCTTACGGTGCGTTTACTGCCAGGTTTGGGAGGTAGAGTAATATCAGCAATGAAAAAAATAACTTGTGACATGCAATATCAAGCTACTATTTTTTCAGTCAACATTAAAGGAATATATTAAGGCCACCTGTTGTGTGAAACCCGATGGGAAATGTCCATACTGATTCAAATAAGGCAATTTGGTCCATCGTGATCCACAAAGCGTTTTATAGAATTAGCGAAGCCCTGCAAATGTGTGCAAGTAGCTGGCAGCACGCAGATGGCTCGAAAACACATTCATCGCTCTTTCGTTGACAATCAAAGCAACCGTAGGGTCTTTATTAAAATATCTATAACTTGTTAATATGGCTGAGTAGCTACCAGAGGGAGCCGCCACGCGGTCGACCACGGTTCGAATCTCGATGAAGGTTCTTGATTTGTTTTTTTTCTTATAAGCCAGGACTTCATTCTAATACTCATCAGCTAACACACTACATTGCCTCACGCACACTTCGAATTTTTCGAAGCAATTTGATTTGTTGCATTTTTGCCCATGCCAATTTCTTCTCCAAGTCACGATCCTAAGCGAAAAATGAAATAAAACCATGCGAAGTCACAATACAATTTTGCTTTTTTTTATTTTGGGTGTATATTAAATAACAATTGAAAACAGTATCTCAATACATTGTGCCTACATGTCGCTTGAGATATGAGGGTCCTATTCAGCACGCTATGATAACATGACTTGTTGTCCAAAAAATCCAAGATATCGCTCTCCCTCCATTAACTACCCGCATCTGCCCATGGCAGACGCAGCACACAACATATGTGTATGCAACTTCATAAAACGATGCAGCAGCACGGACTCAGACACTGCCGCAGTAAGAGTGCTGCACATAAACATAGAACTCCGTGATCAGATGAAACGGTTGGAGCTTAAAAATAAACTCGCGACTTTCCATCAACGGCTTTCCATCCAGGTTGTTCCGTCAGTAAATCCATACTAACGTACTGCTCCGTCCGTAATAAATGATTGTAATTTAGAACCAGCCGACCGACTGTTAGCTTCATATGTTGGGGAGAATCAATCACGGAAATGGACCCAGACTAGGGCCCCCGCGAACACAAAGGAGGAGAAGGCAACTCTGCTCCATTTTTCAATTTCGTTACACTTGAAAATTGCAATTTGAGCCTCGTTTCGATTCTTCGGACACACTCGAACGATGCGCTCGTAGAAATCCAAGCACGGCGGCAATGCTTAATGAATGTGCTGAAGTGGATAATGGGGTGCTTCTTCTCCTTCTTCGGTCAATACTGAAAATGTGCGCGTGATTGTAGTGTCTTATGGATGGATGTGTTTATGCGCCTATTGCATCGGCTGGAGACGGATTGCACTGGTTGTGTTGTTCTTGATTTAATCCAATTAGATAGCCGGAGTTGGAGTTGTTCAGCGAGCGATTCAAGTGCTCGTTTCGCGTTGGGTTCGTGAAAATTAGAATCGTAACCTGGCAGTTAAGAATGCATAATTCATATCCTCTCATCGTGAAGCCAATTGTAACTCAAGCGAACATGATCATGATGATGCTGGTGTGTGGCAGAAGTGCTGCTCTTCATATTCCACTTGATTCGTTATGCTTTCTTCGCCGTCGGGATGAAGCCGTTTAAAAATAAACTCATAAATGCACACGTATTAAGAGCACGCATGGCGGCGAGAACGACGCTCAACACATTCGGAGCGGTTGCATCTCTGAACAATTGAAAGCATAACCAAGATCCATTCTGTTCAGTGGAACGAACAATATGTAGCAAATCTGCCACGATACGGGACACATGGCTGGAATCTCTTAGCATTTTCCCCCCTAAGCGTTTGACTGCTCGCATCATTACCAGTAATGGTTGCTTCTTCCAGCACGGCATTTAATCATTTCTTGAGAATTACGTAACTCATTTTCGTCTGATAGGTTGTCAGTGGTTGTCGGGATGTCAAGTGTATCATAAAAGGTTTGTTTCAAATCATATTGCTCGTTTGAGCAAATTTGACGTACCTTATTTACAATTCTGAGAACAAACTTAATTCGCCATTGACGTTGTGAAAACAAAGATAAACACAATTAAGTAACTTTTCACTTAAAGTGGTTGCAAAATTATCTCCTCCTAAAGCAGTCCACCAGTTCCCATCCCCCGGCAGTAGTCGGGTGTCACTTAACATGTAAATAAGCAATCTGTCGCCTCCGAGCAAAACATTCGCGTCACAAGTTTACCCTTTCTGTCGGCCCTGACGGTGCCAGGCACAGAAGAGGAAATCCGATATCTCTCGGAAACTCTGGCGTCTATAGTCTCCTCTTCCTCTGGTCGAGGGTGCTCGAGTTGTAGATAAGAGAGAAACTCGGCCCCAGGGGAATGTCCTTGGGTTAGTTGGGATGCGCCGTTGCAGCGTCAAAGGCAGCAGAGTGCAACTTGCCGGAACGGCAGGCAGCGTTGGTGTGGTTGTCTGCGGTTTTCATTGAGTTCACCAAGCGAACAATTTGTGGAATGACGCTTTGCTAAAATCTTCATCTCTGCATGGTTCCACAATGGTGGCACTCAGCGTTTGCTTTTGTTTTATCGTCATATTTCGGTTTCTAAAAGCAGCTGTTTCGCCTCGGAGGTATTCGCTTGTGGTCTTGCTCATGCATATCATTCTCGAAATTAAAGACAGGTGATTCTTCGCGAACTGCGCGTGCTTCATACGGATGGAAGATTGTTCTGTTTTATTAATAAGGGTACTTTGAGTGTTCCAAAACTCAATGTAGATGCAGTGTTCGTTCTGTTGGCTATTAAAAATGACTGTATACTCTTGAAGATAACAAGTACATATTAAACTGGATGTTCTGCCGAGGCAATGCCATCAAACCAACTTTTCGTTAAGAAAACTGATAATGATGATTATGATGAGATACTAAAGCTCGATTAAAAGTAAATCTGGACGTACGGTTTAATGCACCACCGCGCACCTGGTGGTTGGAACAAAAAATGTTTGACAGGCGTTTTTTATGTTTCATTGACGAATTATGGAACTTGAGAAAAGAAAATTAATTGTGCACAAACATCTAGAGAATCCTTCGTGGTCTGCCTGAAAAATAGCAAAAGTGTTAAAATTCCCAAAGTCAACGGTGTGTCTTGTAATCAAACGTTACAAGGATACTCTGAGTGTGGATAGAGTACAGCGCATCTTTCATAAAAGTGGCACTAGGGACGAAGAGCTGAAGAGAAAGGTGTTGAGGTACGTGAAAGGCAACCCAGGTGTCTCCATACGTGATTCGGCAAAGACATTGCGATTTCAACTTTTCCACCGTGCGTAACACCCTTTCAAGTTAAGGATAGAAGTCTGTTTGTGCCACTAAACATCCGAATCGCTCCCTGAATCAAAATTTAGTGGCCAAAAAGCGAGCACGATTTCTATACGAACGAGTTTTGACGAAATTTGATGGTTGTATTTTAATGGATGCCGAAACATATGTCAAAATGGATTATAAACAAATCGCCGGACGAAAGTTTAACCTGGCTACTGGTCGTCGGGATGTCCTTGGAGGTATAATTTTTTTTTTTGCTGATAAGTGTGCTCGGAAACAAATGATTTGGCAAGGAATCTGTAGTTGTGGCCTTCAAACCAAGGTTTTCAACATATCTCACACAATGACGTCAAGGAAAAAGCGGATTTTGCCCTTCATTCGGCAACACAAGACCAACGTTATGTTTTGGCCGGATCTAGCCAGCTGCCACTACTCTAAGGAGCTACTAGAATGGTTCGCTGAAAACAATGCTAATTTCGTCGCTCGCCAAAGAGATTAATTCTCCGAATTGCCCTGAATTTAGACCGATCGAAAAATATTGGGCAATTGTCAAGCGAAAACTTCAAGGATGCGGTACAGAAGTAACAAATGCACAACAAATGCGTTTTAAGTGGAATAAGTTCGCCGGTACAGTATCACCAGCGACTGTGCAGATCATGATGGCATTGATCACAAGTAAATTGCGACAGTTCATTCGAAACGGTGAAATATAATAACTTGTTATTAGATGAATAAATACCCTTTTGTTTGACGTTTTGATCAATCGGATATGTTGTTTAATTCTAGGGTTATGATCACTTGAATGCGTTCAAATTTAATTTGAATCGGACTCTACCATCGATTGTACACGGTGTTCGATAATGTACACACTTTCAAAACATGTCCAGAAAATGAGAATATCATACATTTTATTGTCGGTACATTTTATTGAAAGTATTTTTTTATAGAGAACGAATTCAGCATATCTCTTGGTATGACCTCTGAATTTCTTCACAAGCTTCAATCGTTTTTTCGAACGCTTTACAAGCCGCACTCACGGACTCACATTTTGAGGTGACTCGCCCTGTTGCTGTTCCTGATTTCGTAATCATTCAGCAGTGACCTCATGTAGGACCAAACAAAACAGTCAAATGGACTTAAATCTGGGGAGCTGGGAAGCCACATATCCACACGGAGGAAATCCGTAAAGCTGTCCCGACACCAGGCTTGAACCACATTCGCTGTGAGGACTGGCATACCGTCCTGTTGCAATACTTAGTGGTCATCTCCTTGGAGTTGTCGTAGACTTGTGACAAAAATTCTTTTGAAAAATTCCGTTTTGTAGTATGCCGCATTGATTTTTACGTGAAGCTTCTGTATGAGTGGCAAAAAACGGTGGGTTCGATTCCCGGTCTGGTCTAGGAATTTTATGGTAAGGAAATTTCTCTACAACCTAGGCATAGGGTATGATTGTACTTGCCACACAACCATACAAATGCAAAAATGGTACCTGGCATCGAAAGCTCCCAATGAATAACTGCGGAAGTGCATATAGAACACTATGTTGAGAGCAAGCAATAATTTAATTTTGCAAGCAATAAGCTTGAAACTCCAAGAAAAAAAAGATAAGAGATTCCCGTTCCAGAAGCAAGTCCAAACAATCAGCGATAGAATCGGGCCTTCGATCAACAGAATAAACCCAATAGATAAGATCGAAGAGCCTGCCTCGTTTTGCGAAATGTTAATAATAGGTAGGAGACAGTCGCTAGCTCTCTATCCAAATCGTTTCAGACGTGTGCCCTGATGGTCCCTCCTTTTCCCCGAAATATGATTAGAATTGAAGGTTTAGTTATAACGTTGGTTTATTACCTTGATGCTAGGAAATATCGCTGAAAATTGTACCAATATTTGTTATTTAGTTATTATACCTATAGGGCCAAATGCTGCGGCTTAGAGGTTTTTACTCGTAACATAAGTCAATTATTATATTGACACAGTCATTATATTCCGCAAATCTTGGAATACATTTATCATCTTGTCGGCCCGTTGCTAAAGATCTTCAACATAAATTGCCTTGATTTGAGGAGGTTAAAAAACAAAATGGAAAGAAGAGGACAGTCGTCACTCAAACAAGTGTGATGTTGTTATTAAAATTTTTTGAATTAACATAATTTACAAATGTTTCACAAGTTTCAAACATGTTGTTACTTAATGATGTTTTCAATACGATTAAACCGAAATGACTGAAGGCATTACTTTACTAATTTTCATTTGAATATGTGGAGCTGATAGAACATTCAATTTATAGTAAAGTTATCAAATTACCCATATTAATAAGACAAAAAAAAACTAAACACAATTAACAGTATCGTATGCAAACGTCCTCTTTGCCCTTATGAATTCAAATACAGGCTTACAGGATGTAAATCTGGCATAACTAGTGTGCATCCTTTATACGTGTAAGGATACAGGCAACCCGACTACAAGAACATAACACAAAAATAAGACATTTTTTAACAACCTTTGGTACGTGTAACTCGTTATGATATTATTTAGTTTGGAGGAATCCTCACCCAGAAAATATTCTATCACACACATATGTCAAATTGTAATACAAATTATTCCTATGCTGTTTTTACATTTTGTAACAAATTTACATCAAAACATGAGACTTTTTAAACAATAATGTTCATAATTTTTAATTATCTTGTTTAAGAGTTCTTTCTAAATTTTAATAGTTAAATCAATTTGCCTTTATATTTAACACATTGAGATATACTTGGTTGTAGATTCTTCAACTTCCCTTATTTTTTATTTCGATCCTTACACATAATCGAAGCGTATCATTGATACGACTTAATTTTTGATTTTCCGAAGTCTCATAAATGAACATGTTTTCGAAATTTTCTCTAGTAGACAAAACTGTTCCTAGAACATAACCACTGGTTGTAGAATCAGTGAGCAATCGATGAACACTTAGGAGTTGGCCATATAGGAAAATGAATGAATTATTATATAAATTTTTTTTACATAGATCTTTGGTGCAAATTTTAATTCCTTTGTAGTAATACTTTCCGATTTCACAAAATTTGCTATCTACTTAGTTCTAAATGTGATTCAACATTATTAAGCAATATATATTCATTTTTGCTGGTACTAAATGCTATATTTTGATTTGAAGAACTCCAAACTTTCGAAACCCAATAATTGATGGGTGATTTTTTTAAATGACGTATCCTGTTAAAAAAAATTCATAAAAAGATCTATAAGCATGGCGTTTCCGTATTCAAATAGATATAATGATGAAATTCATAGCTCTCCAAGGTTTCTAACGGTTTGTACAAGGAGAAGATAGATGTATGTTGTATACCATATTTTTCGTTCCGTAATGTTTTTACAATTCCCTTACAAACAATTCTAAGTGTTTTCAAACGTCAAAAGTGTAGTTCTGGAAACTTTAAATTCGAGAAGCTGAGAAATTATTGTACTCTAAAGCATTATATGATCCATATACTTGGAAGGGAGCAAATCGTTAAAACAAGGCAACAGTCAAAAATTGATGAGCTCAGCAGAACAACCTTTACGGATGCCTTAAACGCAAAAGTTCTCGGATCTCCACGGGTAGACATATTTTCAGACTGAAATGAACATGTTCTCGGAAACTGACGTCGGAAGAGATTACATTTTTATCAAGCTGCTAATGTTGGAAATTGGAATTGCCTGAAAATCTCCACAATAAAAATAATATCTGCTTGTAAAAAAATGTGTTTGTTTCTTTATGAAAAAAAAATTGTTATAAATTTATTTAAATGTATTCAGGGTGTTAGAAATTTGTTATTTCTTGTAACAGAATGTATTAGAAGCATGTTATGTTATATCATGAAAATTCAGTTTAGTTTGTTATATTTTTGATGTAATTATAAAATAATTTGTTATTCTTCTGATTAGACAAGAGTTGTTTTTGTTATAAATTATGATATTTTAACAACATCCTGCAACAAGTTTATACCAATGCTTGTTAAAGCAAATGAGTGTAACATAATAACTCAAGCTGATATAATGTTGTTATATCTTTCTAGTCGGCTAAGTCTTTGAACCTGGCTGTAGGCAAGCAATACTTAAGGTTTTGCCGGTGTTCAGGAGTAAACGCTAAGCTGCCGTTCTTAATAGGCCATAGGTTTAACTCTTCTGCTGTCAGTATAATGAATTAGTAGAAAACGAAGAGTGAGTTCTGCTATTTTTAAACGATCCGTACATGGTACCAATCGACAATAGAAAAAAAAAAATCTTTTCCCACTGTCACGATGTACACTTTTGTTCGCACTTATTCCCAAAGACAACACGTCCAGCGGCGGTGGAAATTGATATTATTGTGATTTTTTCATTTAGTCGATTCAATTATAGTCTAGTGGAAGAAAACAATCGAACATTATCAACGAACATGGGTTGAAACGAATTTGAACATATTTTCCATAATTGGAATGAACTCACCGTATTCTGCTATTCGATGAAATTGAATTTGTAGATTTTTTTTTCGTGTTGAAAATCTTGAGCATTAAAACACATTTATTCGATGAATTTGAATTTGCAGATTTTTTTTCGTGTTGACAATCGTGAGCATTAAAACATATTTTGAAGTGTTCAGTGACAGAAGGCGAACCCGTCGTGGTGGTTAACATCCATACCTCTCGCGACAAAGTCACGAGTTCGAATGTCACCTCCGGACAAGTAACGAACGTATCAAAAAATTCTTTGAGTGACTACGACAGGAGATGAATCAGCTTAGGGCTGAACATCTCGATAATAAAGGATTCGGAAAGAAAGGAATAATTGTACTCCTGATTATATTTGTTTCGCTAAGCGAAGTCTTTTTGAAGATTTTAATTATTTTTTGAACTTTTGATCACGAGAGGGGTATGTATTTAAGAAAATAAAAAAAAATCGGCCTCAGCCAAATTTGATTGTTGGGAATAAAATCTCGATTAGAATATTCAAACGGTTTTTTAACAGTTATCCTTCCAGGTCTAAGGTTATTGAACCTACAGAAAAAGGCATAAAGTCACACTCTGAATAAAATTTAACACTATATACTTCGTATTTTTTTTTTCTTTTCCCTGATCTGAAAAAAAAATCAAATGTATGGTTTTAAAGCTAATTAAAAACCCAGAGCATCCTGATAATAAAGAAGATCGAAATATATTCGGCATATTATAAGGGTAAAGTGTCGTTTTGGAGTATAGTTTCTACTCATTTTTGCTCATAGAGCTACGATCAGTGGTGGTGAATGTACTGTCTTTTGACTTTTTTTTTTTTTCATTATGTTGTATAAATTTCATTTTGACCAAATTGAACACATGCAAAGGAAAGCCGGCTTTTTATCTCTAGGCGACGAAACATTTCTGGTGTGACCAGTCGATTGTGTAAAACAGTAGCGGCATCCATATATGTAGTTCAGAATTTCGTTGATTTCTGACTTAAAACTGCATACATATAATGTTTTTAAATGGAATCAAATGGATCAAATGGATACTAACAACTCCATAGATCACCAAATAAGTACAAAGCTATCACAAATAGCCACTCGGATTTTCTCAAAAAATCGCCTTCTGTTTTCTATCTAACATTTGCAGAAGAAGACTGTTTTGCGAAAAATGTACATTCACCTCCACCACTGGTCACGATGATATACGGTAACCGTTGTTGCACCTTCCAGGGATATCCTAGGTCATTCAAACTGTCGCCGAGCTTAAGATCTACAGTTGAGGCAGTAGCTTCCTCGTTATATACAATAACGACACATATACGAGCGAAATCCGATAAGTTGATATAATTTCTCCCTGCGTTGAATAACTGAGTTTTCCCGGTTTGATGAAAAAGCTTAGTTCAAATAATATGATAAAAAAAAACAATGACTTCACATTAATAATTGTATAGATGATTGTAACACGTCCAAGATCTGGAGAGAACAATGAAACCAGTGAACTTTAGATGAACTTCTTGTATCGGATAACTGATCTGTAATAATCGAAAGATAAGAAACCAGCAGTCATGGTATTTTCTTTCAGCATTTGAAGGGCTTGATCATATTTAGAATAGGAGTATATTCTGTTACTACACCTGCGTACGAACTACTACCACTCTGTCCCTTCTCCTTTCGATGCTTTTCTGACTGGTTCTGATGCTTTGTTTTGGGACATAATCTAATTTGGTAGTTCAACTCTTTGCATAGGAAGCAGTTATTATTATAACTGGGATAAAAGGATCTACAGGAACTTATTAGGTTCCCAGGGAAATCAACAAGAAGATCCACTGGAACTGCTAGAATAATCAATCATCTTGAAAGATCAAAAAAGAAAGTCAAAAGAAACATTTATGGGATATTCACAGTAAGAAATAGATCTCCAATAAGTTTTACAGTAAGAACTAGGTCTCCAATAAGCTAAACCCACTTAATTCAACCCTCTAGCCCAACTGACCTTATCAATGATCGATGTAATTCCAGAAGTAGGCACGGAATAATGCCGCCTAGTAAATCGCTTTCATCAGCATTTTCAGTCAAACGGTCGAACTGGTTTTGACAGATAGGCCAATTTCGGCTGTGAAATAGAGATAAAATAGGTCGATCTGCCAAATGATAAGCTGTTTTAGTGGAATATAAATGAATTTGCTAGCGTTGAATAGTAATAGTTTGAAAAAGTGTCATATAAAAAAATAAAGAAGAAAAATCGCTTTTACCATTCATTTTTTATTGCTGTTCTATGTTTTTATCCCGTTCTAAAACTAATAATTCTCTCCGAGATAATCGGACTGAAGGGTGTTTCGATCAAAATTTGGTCGACTTAAACTTGACGCTTTTCCTTTCATCGTGCATTAACATTTTTTGCACACTCCTCATTTAGTAGATGTGTGCGTGACGCATCATGCCTCTATTTTGATTTTGAGATTAGCATTTCAGTTATCAAAATGTCGTTGAAGGAAGAGAAGCAACGCCTCATTAGGCTGATGCAAAATTCGAAATATTTGCTCCCCTAAGCTTAATCGACGCCAATTTGGGTCCTCATAGTCCCCAAAAAATTTTAACACATTTGGTTTTAATTTGGCTTTGCACACGCTATTCAAAGTTTGTATGGGAATTGGTATGAAGAATCTCAAACTTACAATTCCAGATCCCTAACATCTTGATATTATGTCCTTAAACCAAATCTAATATACATCCATATAGTGTAAGTTGTCAACTATCAAAATGCCGAAAATACCTGACATGTAAATTTTATACAAAAAATGTTATTCAACAAATATATTAATAAGAAGTAAAAATATGTAATGTATATAATATATCTAAATAAAAAATATATAAAATATATATAATAATATAAATAAAATATAATACATAAAATATATGAATATAAAATATAAAAAACCTATAAATAATAAGAAAACAAAAATAAGAATAAAACATCATACCTGAAGTGTGTATTTTATGTTTTATTGAATAACTATTTTTGTATAAAATTTACATGTCAGGTATCTTCGGCATTTTGATAGTTGACAACTTACACTATATGAATGTATATAAGATTTGGTTTAAGGACATAATATCAAGATGTTAGGGATCTGGAATTGTAAGTTTGAGATTCTTCATACCAATTCCCATACAAACTTTGAATAGCGTGTGCAAAGCCAAATTAAAACCAAATGTGTTAAAATTTTTTGGGGACTATGAGGACCCAAATTGGCGTCGATTAAGCTTAGGGGAGCAAATATTTCAAATTTTGCATCAGCCTAACGCCTCATGCAACGGCACGTGCATGGCGAAAATCCAAACTACTCTCACGCCAAGTTGGCGAAATTGTTGAATGTGGCTAAATCAAGTGAAACATTTTGCACTTTGCAATTACATGAAAACTAAACACACCGGCATTTCAGACTCACTGAGATATTGATTGAAAAGTAACTAATGATAAACAGTAATCATCAACTGTTAAAACGTCATCTGGAAACAACAGTGGCGCATCAAAATCGTGTATATACTTACTGGGACACCCTATACCTAAAATGAAAACAATTTTAAAAAATTGATTAGCAACCGTTGAAGGCCTTGAACGTATCAATGTGCAAACAGAGCACTTCAGCTCTATCGGTCTTGATGAACAACGATCGTAATTCTGCAGATGGAAAACTTTGCACAGGCTACCACTCAGGGTGATAATGCCCTTGAACAAGTGGTGCACCTTAACAAGTGCACACAAAATGGAAATAAATACCAACACATCCTTATGCCACTTGTCAACTTGACACAGTTTGCATAAATTACGTAACATCCTACCATATTCTTGTCTGTTTTTTCCCCATCAGATAGTCAGCCACTCCAAACTGGATGTGTTTATAAAAGGATGGATGGATGTACGGCAGGGTCCACAACTCAATCAGAATCCTGACAACCTCGACGGTTTCTCCGAGGAAGACAGTGCAAGAAAACGACAAAAATCCATTATAGGGCGAACATCAATATCGACATTTTTCTGCCTTGAATCAATTTGGAAGAAGAACAGGGAATTGGTCTCACCAGCTCATCCTAGGGAGGGGAAGCAAGGTTCGTGACACCATGTTATGAAACACAGAAGCAGTGTGTTGCCACATACTAGTCTTCTTGGGACAAGAACTGAGGGACGTTCCCTCCTCGGCTACTTGGAAGCAAAATCGATAACGAAGATGTTGGTGGTTTCCATCAAGCTTTCCATCCCGCTTAAATCCAGAACTTTGTTCAACCTGTTCGCAGTTCCGTTAGCAAAAAACAGCCGTTCACTGTACAGATGTCCATTTAAAGTGTGTAGATTTTCTTAAACTGATTCATTTGAATGTCATTCATTTAAAGTGACATGTGATTGTCAAGGTTCTATGTTGTTTGGTCTTGCGCTTCATTCATTCACGATCTCAGGTTAGAAATGTGGGAATGAGGAACCCCTTTTTTCTATTGTATTCATCAATTTGCCGACGCTGTTCAAAACAAATAAATAAATACGAACGGAAAGCTGTGCAAACGGCGCCCATAAATTTCCCAAGCATTCAATACCCAACACGATGATATCGTAGGCCATTCAGCCCGGGGGGAGGGGACGTGGCGAACACCGAAAAGTATCAAATTAAATTTATTTCCTCTTGTGTGTCTAAGCTTAAGCCTTTCACCCAACGGGATCGTTTGTACGGGCGGTTTGACGGGGGACGATTTGGCCGGAACGGGACTCGAATTGGGAACAGAAGGGTTCACATCGCGCCGGCAACAAATTACGGGCGGTTTATCAAACGCATAAATCTTGCCGGCAGATAGCTATTTCACGATCAAAATCGATTACATCTTGACCGACTCTGTGTATTTCATGAACAACAACGAGTTTTGCATGAAGGGCGGGAGAGTTGCATCGTTACAGGTAGCTATAGTTTCAAGTGTTTGAAATTGAATTTTGTTTGTAATCTGATGCGGCATTTAGATTTGTGTCAATAGATAAGAGTGTCGCACTGAAAGAGTTGGTTTATTTGAATTTCATTTAATGGTATATTGTTAGATTGTTAGGCAAGTGTCTGCATGTTTTCCATGTCCTGAAAGGCGAAAATTGTCTCAGAATTTCATTTCAGAATTTCAGAATTTCATCATCATTGGTATAGTTTACACAGATAAAAAGAAATACTCAATTTTCTGCGTTATCTAATGCACATAAAAGGGAATGCTAGATTTGGCAGAAAATAATGTGATGATTCATGTAAATTTAAGCCAGATAACGCCTAAATCTAGCCTGTTGTATGAAAGATTGCAAACAATATCGTTGTTTACGCTCCTTTGGCTTGGAATTACACGAGGAGAAATTTTACGCGCTTGTTAAAATTAATTATTTTTTCCTGTGTATCCTAATCAAACCATACTAGATTTGTATTTCCTTATTCCGCCATTAGTGTGACCATTTAAGTGTAAGAAGGATCCTTAAAATCTATTTTTTTTCTTTTTTTCTTTTTTTTATAACATGATTTTTTTATTTATAACTTTAGAACCACAGGACCGATTTTAACGACTGATCCTTCAAATTAAAGGTGTTTTAGAAAAATGTATATGTACAGTATGCAAAAATAGTCATCGTCATGGCATCGTTTCAACAAGCTTAACAATTGTTTCCGGGGTGATTTTATCTCATTCATTTAAGATTTCCTGCCGTAATTGCTCAATGCTTGTTGGTTTTTGCTCCTGGACCTTAATTTTCAAAATTGACCAGAGATGCTCGATCGGATTAAGGTCGGGAGACTGTGCTGGCCACTCCATAATCTTGATACACATTTCCTTGAACCACTGCGAAACCGGCTTTGAGGTGTCCTTCGGAGCTTTGTCTTGTTGGAACGTATATCTGCGCCCCAACTTTACTCAGAAAAAAATAATTAATTTTATTAAGCGTGTAAAATATCCCCTCGTTTAGATCCAAGCTAAAGGAGGCGTAAACAACGAAATTGTTTGCAACTTTTCATGTACCATACAACAATATTAGCAATCTTTCATACAACAGGCTGAATTCAGGCGTTATCTGGCTTAAATTTACATGAAATATCCCATTATTCTCTGGCAAATCTAGCATTCCCTTTATGTGCATTAGATAACGCAGAACATTCAATGTTTCTTTTTATCTGTGTAGCTTTTGTGCAGACATTGTCGCCATAGATCTCCACACCATGACTTCACCTGCAAAAACAAATCAAAGTCATGCTCAGTTGGTTGAAAAATCAATGTAGGTTAAGTGAATCACCACCGCCATGCTTGATTGTAGGTCGCAAACATTCTTTTTGCAAACTTCCACCGATTAGCCGCCATTTTCTTGTGATACCATCGGACCCAAATAGCATTACTTTCGTCTCGTCTGACCAAATCAGCTTATTTCAGTCATCACTGGTCCATAAAATGTGGTCCTGGGCCCACTTTGATCTTTTGACGTCTTTATTTCCTTTACTGGGGTACAGTTTAAAAAAAAAATCTCATTGTGACCGTCACGAAAAGTGGTCAGGTTTTGAGCGTTAATATCTCAGTCGTTTCTGAAAAGATTTTCAAAATGTTTGCTCCAATCGAAGGCCTTGTGGATAATAGGCTCAAAAGCCTGTATAAAATCACAGACTGAATTAACGTGTACACTGTCTTCGGCAAATTTGTTCTACGTCAATTATTCTGTGTGGGAAATATGAAATAAAATGAGTTTATGACCTAATTGACGACCTAGAACATGTAGAATTTAAGGAAGAAACCATAAATTCCTTACCTTACCTTACCAATCAGACTAAGGCCGGCGTGGCCTCTGCTGTACACAGAAGTTGTCTCCATTCTATTCGGTCCATGGCTGTTACTCGCCAGCCTCGCTGTCTGTGGAGGGTCGCACGTCGCCTGCTACTTGATCGATCCACCTTGCTCGTTGCGCCTCTTCTCCTTGTACCTGTCGGTTCGTTTTCGAGAACGATTTTGACAGGGCTGTCGTCCGACATTCTTACGACATACCCAGCCCATCGTAGACGACCGATTTTTGCGACGTGTACGATGGGAGGTTCTCCCAGCAACTGGTGCAATTCGTGGTTCATTCCAATGGCGCGTTGGTCCTCCACTAGCAATGTCCATGTTTCGGGGCCGTAGAGAACTACCGGTCTAATTAATGTCTTTTAGATGGTCAATTTCGGAGTTCAAAGTAGGCAAGATTGCCAGCCATAATGCGCCTTTGTATTTCTCTGCTGGTGTCGTATCGGCGGTCACCAATGAGCAGATACCACGATACACGAATTCGTCTACTACCTCGATTTCATCCCCGTCGATATGAACTCGTGCTAGGAGGCTAACATTGTCTTCTCGTGAGCCTCTTCCCTTCATGTGGTTTGTTTTTAGCGCATTAATCACAAGCCCAATCCTACCAGCTTCAGCCTTAAGTCTGATGTACGTTTCCGCCATCGTCTCAAAGTTACGTGCTACGGTATCAACGTCGTCGGCGAAGCCAAATAGTTGGACAGACTTCCCGAAGATCGTGCCACTCGTGTCTATCCCAGCTCTTCGAATCACACCCTCCAGTACAATTTTAAACAACAAACACGACAATCCATCACCTTGCCGTAACCCTCTCCGAGGTTCGAAGGGACTCGAGAGCGTCCCTGATACTCGGACGACACATAAATTCCTTACTTATAGTATAAAGTGTGGTATTAGAATATGGTACATATGCATACGTGTTATAAAATTATCTGTGATAAATGTTGAACATTTTTGTATATTTCTGGGATTTTCTAGTTTCTCCAAAATGCACTTGAGTTCAGAACTTCAGATCTACAGTTGCAACAGTAGCTTTAAAGGCTATAGAAGCTTATGATTTGTATTCAAACATATTGAATGAACCTTTTGGGAGGTCTACAGTCATTATTTGATAATATTGTGATGTTTTAGGTAATCAAAACTGTCCTTGAGTTCAGAACTCAAGATCTACAGTAGTAACAGACATATTAAGTGAATATTTTAGAACGTAAACAAACATTAAGAGATAAACTGGGATGGTCGAGGTTATCCAAATTATCCTTGAGTTCAGAACATAAGATCTTCAGTTGTAACAGTAGGTTTTTTGAGTATGCAAAGGAACAATATATATTTAACAATATTCATTGATAGTGTAGAAGGTCAATAGACATAATGCGACAATCTTGGGATATTATCGGTCATCCACACTGCCCTTAAGTTCAAAACATAAGATCTACAGTTCTAACAGTAGCTTTCTGGGCTATATAAGGTGACTATATGTATTCAAACAGTCAGTATTTTATAACTGTCTGATCCTCTAGGTCATTCAAACTGTCCTGGCGTTCTGAAATTAATATTTACAGTTTTTTTTAAGAGAATACAAATTAAAAATTTGTTAAACATTAACATTTGTTAAACAATTCTTAAAGCTCAACAAACATTATAAAGCAAGATGACGTGTTCTGGATCAACCAAACTATTCTTGAGATCAGAACATAGGACCTACAGATACAACAAAAGCTTTCTAGGCTATGCAAAGCGACGCTGTGTATTGAAACATATTCGTTGAATATCTTGGAAGACCAACATTATGAGATAATCTTCTAGGTTATCCAAACTGTCCTGGAATGCAAAACTTAAAATCTTTAATTTATTTCTTTGTTTGGTCTAGAAAGCTACAGCTGTAACTGTAGCGTTCTAGATCAAACAAAGTAACAATATGTATTCGACCAATTTTAAGTTTTTTCTGTGCAACTGACATACATTCAGTAAATCTTCTGAAAGGTCACCAGTCATTATCAGATTATCTTGGGATGTCCATGTTCATAAAAACTGACTTCAGCTCAGAACTTAAGATAAGCAGTAGTAACAGTAGCCTCTTTAGCTATACTAATCAAACATATGCAATGAATATTCTGAAACGTCCACAGACATCATAGAATAATCTTGTCTGTTTTAGGTCATTCAAAACGTAAAGTCTGCAATTGTAACAGTAGCTTTATGAGCTATACAGAGCTAATTTAGTTTGTTTGGCATGAATATCCCAATATAATCTCATAATTTCTGTTGGTCATCAATTGAATATGTTTGAATATATAATGCAACATTGTAAAGCGGATAAAGGTACTGTTATAACTATAGATTGTAAGTTCTGAACCCCAGGACAGTTTGGTCAACCTAATAAATCTCTAAAAAATATCGGCAATATCACGGTAGCTTTTGCCAGTTTTGTGATGTTCAATTATCAAATTTCGGATGCTGATTTTGCAACAAATAAATTCCAAATTTGAAGACGAAACTGAAATTTTGAGCACGAAAACTTCAAGAGCACTAAACGACAGCTAGACACAATGTTTACATTCGAGAAAGTTGCAGAATACACACTAAACCTCTGTATAACACACTTAAATCCTAGTATCCGTTTGAGAGTTTTTCAAACCATTTCATAATTCATCACAAAAAATCTCAATTTAAATGAATTTTTGTAATGTGCACTCTATGCACACAGTCCGCAAACGATTCTAATAAAATACAGTTTTGTTACGACTGAAAATTCTCGTTTTCTTAACTTTCGGAAAGTTTGGATAATCTTGATCATACCAAGTATTGAGATTGTGTGATCTACAGGGTTGGCTCAAATAAGCGAAGCAGTATTTTGTTTCAATGTGGAAATCTTCTAGCCATCGCAAGAGCCATCTGGTTGCCAGCATGTTAAAGAGGGATTGGTTAATATGTAAACAAACTAGTGTTCGCTTGATTCCGTCGACAGGAAGTGCGTAAGAAAAATATGGACAACGGATTTTGCAGTTGCATTTGGCGGGAAAGCGTCCCTACCAGATACTAGCCGAGACCCGGAAGGAAGGAATATGCCGCACATTAATCGACCGGACGCGTCCGACGTTGAGAAGATGGAGGACGAGGGGAACCATCGATCCAAAGAAAATACGAGGTCGTCTTCGCAGTCCTCATATAATCTGGCTCAGGATATGGACGTCTCCAGAAAAACTATCAGATCAGTTCTCAAAGAGGATTTGAGATTGGTGTCGTAGAAGAAAAGAAAAAATCATGGACTTTCGGAAGCCAACAAGAAGAACAGAGCCGTTTATTGTCGCGAATTACTTCGACGGTGATTCCGTGATTGTGTTTTCGGGTGAGAAACATTTCGTATTATAGCAAAGTTTCAACGCTCAAAATGACAGGGTCTATGCAGAGAGTATTCCGGATATCCCTTCTTCAATTCTTCAGTTCAACGCTTCCAAAATCATTTGTCTTTACGTGGCAGATACAGTCTTTGTTTCATGCGTCACATATCTGGGCCTACCCTGTAGATCAGTTCATTTATTGAATATTGTTAAATACAGATCAGTTACTTTATACACCGGGAAAGGTAGTGTTACGACTGTATATTTTAAATTCTGAGCTGCAGGATAATTTGGATAACCTAGGAAATCCTAGCTGCGATAAAGCGGACAAAAACCAAAGGAGCCAAGTACGAGTCTCGTCAACGGTGCTCGGCTTTAGAAAAGGAAGTAAAACGCTACTGCCGACGGGACAAGCGCAAACACTGTCGATATTCACCTCCTCTACGATATCTCACGAGGCCTGAGTGGAGCAAGGATGAATCCGATGTCTTGTGAAAGATACGACTGGACAGTTGCTTACCGACCTCACTGACCAGTTGAAACGTTGGTTTCAGCACCTCGAACAACTTCTACAAGTTACGACGTCCAACCAACCATCAACATCTCGACATGGTCGGCCACAGATGCAGCACATCACTCGCGTCAACTCCGAGGCCCCATCATTACAGGAGATCGAAGCAGCTATCCGAAGCATGAAATCCAATACAGCTCCCGGGGTCGAGATGCTCAAAGCTGACCCCATAATATCCGCACAAATGCTGCATCAATTATTCTGTAATATCTGGGACACCGCGTAATTTCCGGTCGACTGGATGCAGGGCGTCTTAGTAAAGGACCCTAAGGAGGGGAACCCAACTGTGTGCGACAATTCGCGAGGCATCATGCTACTGTGTATTGTTCTCAAAGTCCTGTACAACCCAAACTGGATTCAGGAGAAGACCGACGCGACTCTACGGCGACAGCAGGCAGCATTCCGTGCCGGAAGATCTTGTGTCACGACTGTCACGCTCCGAATCATTCTGGAGCAGGTCAATGAATTCCAAGAGTCCCTCTATTTGGTATTCATTGACTACGCAAAAGCTTTCGACAGACTCAACCAATTTGTGGGCGCCCTGAGACGCAAAGCAGTCCCGGATAAAATCGTCAACTTCATCGAAGCGTGGTACGAGATTTTCAGATGCAGAGTCCTGCATAACGGTGCCTTGTCCGACCCCATAGTCGCCGGTGTGAGGCAAGGATGTATATTATCACCGCCACTGTTCTTCATCGTAATCGACGAGATCATGGGTGATGCGTTTGACCGTGTGCCGAACCGTGGGCTGCTTTGGCAGCCTATCACTATGGAGCACCTCAACGAATTAGATTTGGCTAATGACGTTGCTTTGTTAGCGCAACGGTGTTCTGATGTGCAGAGCAAGCTCAACGACCTCGCCGAAAGCTTCTCTGCGGTGGGTCTCACCGTCAACGTCTACAAGACTAATTCGTTTGATGTCAACACGGACAATCCTTCCAATTTTACGGTAGTGGGGCAAGCAGTAGGAATGTCGATATCTTCCAATACCTTGGCAGTCAGATAGCGTTAGACGGCGGAACCAAGAGTGACATAGGTGCACAAATCATGAAGGCTACGGCTGCTTTTGCTAGTTTAAGAAATATATGGAGGTCAAACCCAATAAGTCAACGCATCAAAATCCGAATTTTCAACTCAAACGTGAAATCTGTGCTGATATTCGCCACCACGTCGGGTATCACCGGAAACTACTAAAAAGCGGCAGGTCTTTATCAACCGATGCCTGTGCTCGTGGCGTCGGAGCCTCAGTAAGTAAATAAAGGAAGAGAAATATTCAGCTAAGCTTCCTTTTTACCGAATGCGAATTGCCGGGTCTTTCGTTTAACACCTGCCATAAGATTTTGTACAGTCTCCTTGCCCACTTTATTCGCTGCAGAACGCCAGTTTGCCTTGAACTGTCTCTCGCTCACAACAGCTTTTTGAGTCTTCTTAAGGTTCCGCTTGACGATGGCCCAATATTGTTCGATTGACCGGAGCTCTGGCGTGTTGGGAGGGTTCTTGTCCTTTTGTAACAGTGTAGTGTTGTTGGCAGCATACCAGTCCATGGCCTTTTTTTCGTAATGGCAAGATGCCCAATCCGGCCAAAATAGAACGGAACAATAGTGTCGCTTCAGGATAGGTAGTAGACGTTTTTATAGGCACTCGCACAGATAAATTTCCTGGTTGACGGTTCCGGTCGCAATGTAAACGTTGCTCTTCAAGCCACAGGTACAGATGGCCTGCCACACCAGACATTTCTTCGCGAATATTGACAGTTTAGTGTGTTTGAAAATATCTGCCACCTTTCCCGTCCGGTTGCCGTATAAAATTCCTGTCCAGGATGCTGTTTAAAGTCTGCCTTGACGTAAGTTTCATCCTGTACCACGCAATCAAGCTTCGTCAGCATCGTCGTTTACTACTTTCACGATTTATTTATCGTCGCGATTTGGAGTCACCACTTTTTGTAAGTCGACGGTCCAGCTCGTTTTTTAGCTCTATCCACGGTTGAAAGCGCCACTCCCAGCTCCTTTGTGACTTCTCGGACGGAGAGGTTGGGGTTCCGCTCGAAACAGTGGGCAACTCTTTTTGTCATCGCTCTGGCCTCCGGCTTTCGGTTTCCCCCGATCCAGCGTTCCTGGCTGTCGAAAAACGATTACCGAACACTTTTAATACGTTGTTAACAGTTGATTTAGCCATATTCAACAATTGCCAACTGGGCGTGAGAGTAGTTTGGATGTTCGCCATGCACGTACAAAATTTGGATGCGTTGCTTCTCTTCCATCGGCGATATTTTGACAACTGAAGTGCTAATCTCAAAATCAAAATAGAGGCATGATGCTACACGCACACATCTTCAAAATGAGGGATGTACACATTTTTTTAATGCACGATGAAAGGAAATGCGCCAAGTTTAAGTCGACCAAATTTTGATCGAAACACCCTTTATCTGTTGAGTCAAGAGAATACTTTAGAAATGTAGCTTAAATCTGATTATATCACTAATAACTTAATTACACAAAACACTCAAATCCAACAAAATCAGTGCCACGTCCATTTAGCACCCTCTATTATTAACACTCTTACACCACCGACACTATGTTTCAATTTCCTATGACATATTTGAAGGTCCTATAATTAGATCTGACTGCAGCATTCTTTCGCTTGCACCGATATCGCTGCTAAGAACGACGATCAGGGAAGCGTGTCCCGACCTGGCTCGGATGCAAACAATATGAAAGGTGAAAAACCTATGCTTCTTCCTCGGATGATGATCCATTTAAATTAGCATCGCATAGCTGTGTTTCTATAAACAACATATGCTCTACAAGCTGTCCCAACTATTTTCGCCACAACCAGCGCTCCCATACTGCCTGCACTAGATTATTCATGTGCGGCGGGACCAAAGCATAAATATCACCCGCAGATGCTTCGTACCATTTTCACATTGGAATGCTCGCGTTGGCCGCATCGTCGTCGTTTGTCTCACAGCAGCTCCTCGTCATCATCATCATCATCATCATCATCAACACCGTCAACCTTCCCTCCGGTTGTTGTGAGTCCCCCGAAAATTGCTCGCATTCCTGAGCTGCCGAAATGTATGTATTACCAGCGGAGTGCGCGAGATGTGGCTTGCGTGTGAGTGTATTTTAAATGCCGATCGGATTTATGCATCTGCCGGGATCCCCTCACATCTCATGTTGCTCTCTTTTGCTGATGGAAATTTGTTCTTCATTTTCACACTCGCTGAAAGACACTAATCCAAGGCAAGGTACGAGCGGTAAGCTTTATTGCGGTGATCTTTGGAGCGTGATGAATATGCTTTGTTCATAAACGGTACGGACATAGGATCGAGCGGGATGATGACCACCTCCTCCCTCAAATCTGTACGATGCGATTTTAATTGCAACCTATCAACAAGCTCGCTGTGGCTTTGCGGTGATGACGACCATCTCGCATCGAGGTCATCACTAGTCCGCCCATAAGAAACATGATGTTGTTTTGACGTTGTGGTAAGCCGAAAACCTCTCCCGCCCGTAGGCATTCGATGCACATAGCTCACAAATAACCATAATGGAGCAATGGTAATTTATTGTTCTATCGTTTCGCCCGTTGTTCGCGACGGGGAACTGTTTTCTTGTACGACGGCATCTTTGTTTTTCTAATGCGATCCTGAGCTTGGACTAGCTGGAGCCGGAGTATAGAGTTGCAATAGCTGCTTGTCGCCATCGCCAGTGACACAGATTTTCATCGCCGGGATCGTTCAGTGTCCGCCTTCGCCTCCAATCATTGGCAAATGCTCTCGGCGTGGTGTGATTTCCCCATTTCCTGCTCTAATTTCGCACCGCCCAAAACCGAGGTGGGTGAGAAAGTCAAGATTAATGTTTTGTTTGCCTTTATGCCTGTCGGGAATCGGGAACCCATGGGCGCTGCTGCCGTTTCGATTTTGTTTTCTTGTTTTCAATCGATGCGACGCAGTCAGTGCCTACTTCCTACTCGGGTCTAGCGGGATGCTGCTGTCAAGCCGCCCAGCCAACGACGCATTGATAAACTTTACAAAGCGGTGTAATTTTATTTTCGGGGACAACGTGTTTGAAGCGGGTGCTATTTATACGCAGCTTGGGTTAGAATTGCACATTCCCGTCAGTTAGAGTCAGTTGATGTTGATGTGAAATCTTGGCATTTGCTTCCTGATGGGTTTGCTTGGGGAGCTATTTTCAACCTGCATGCGAGCAGAGTGCGTACAGTCATGCACTAGTTGAAGGTTAGATTCTAAATGTGAATGGTTGCGGATTTCGAAAGTGGCCGCCTTTTCTGTACAGAACGATGCATAACGGAATCCTTCTACGCATTGGCGATGACTGTGCGTGTGGTCCAGGGCGTTCGCCTGCATTTGTTTGAAATTGTAAGTCTATTTAAGACGCGCAAGGTACTGACTATCAAACGCCAAGATTCCAGTGTACATCCTTCGGCGCATAGACTAGGTTGAGTGTTTATTTAAGTTGTTCTGTTTTCTTTGTTTTGCAATACCCCAAACCAACCATGTAAACAACGTATATTGCATCATGCGTGAGAATAATTTGTTTACGTTTTCTGTTTCTTTTCAGGTACGAACTCCTTGCGAGCATCATTGTCGAGGAGTCGAGAGAAAACAGTCATATGATGATATGACGGAGGCTATTTTCAACACGATGTTGTCATCTTAAGCCGTTTGAAACGAGTTGTGCTAGTGGTGATGACGTGCAGACTGCATTAGCAAGGTTTAAACAAATTAAAAATGCATTAACTGAATTCGGGGGTGGTGGCGTAAACATGTTCAAATTCGAGTTTGTTTGAGATAATGACTACTGAACTAAATAACTATTTTTTTGTCACGGTTTGAAATAATAATCGAGGTCTCTGTGCATAAGGATTTGCCATATCCTGCTTCCATAGTTCAATTCTCTTATCTTTTGAATTCGTTCACCGTTATTCAATCATGCTCAAACAACAGAGCAAATAAAGTTCATTTGAAACAAATACGGGATAGTTCTGTTTGTTTATGTTCTTTAAAATCATAATCGCGCTAGAGGTGGAATTAATTTGCAACTTAAGATTGTTTCTATAGAACTGCAATTGAATTTTGTAAATCTTTCAAATATTGGGAATCGTGTTGCAAAAAAAGTGATTTAAACAACTAAGTGGATCCAAGTTATGATACCGATAAGTCAATTCTATGTTTAACTAATCATGTTTATTTTTGTTGTTGCATGAAGCACGTAATCAATTATAATGTTTGAAAATTGGAAATATCCTTCCTATCAACATGCAACCCTAGAAGTGGACAGCAATTTCTGCAAGAACCAAAGATGTAAAAAGTTTAAAGTACGACCAGATGATGGTCCTTAGGAGCACGGTAGGTTGTGAAATTCACTTCTATTCAATTTCACAACCTGCCGTGCTCTTGCGGTATCAATATTTTCTCTTCACATCTTTGTTTCTTGCAGAAATTGCTGTCCACTCCTAGGGTTGCATGTTGATAGGTAGGATATTTCCAATATTCAATTATATGTGTTATAGAGCGGTTCCACGCCAAATCAGTAAATGACAAAACTTTAGAATTTTAGATTTGGCCGAAACTTTGCAAACGTGTTCCGAATAACAGTAGAAGTGTTTTGGCATGAGGAACGGTCGTTTTGATACAAGAGTAACTTTTGAGAATAGCTTATGTGTTTTTGATACAACAGTTTTAGAAAAGCAGTACCTCAGAAATCGTTGGTTCTACAGAAAAGATGTCTGAGAAGAAATGGTAGGGAATCGAAATGCCGGTGAATTTTTTTTTTGCATGAAAGAATCATAATTAAAACTTCAAATTCAAATTTCCCAAAATATGCTATTTTTATTTTGTTTCTTAGATTTCCATGGTAAAATTTGGATAAAAAAGCCATTGCTCTAGTGGTAAGAACAACATGAACAAAACATTGTTGACAAAGTTTTCCTTATAGCAACTTTTGGAAGATTTTCATAAAATTATTTTTTGTTTATCAAAAGTACTTTTCAATGCCAAAATATGAGTCTTAATCAAATTTCCAATCGAAATGTGTATAATAATAATCTTCCTAAACGTAGGCGTTTTCGAGATATTTCGAATTTAATTTCATGGATGGCTAAAAACGTAAGAAACACGACCTTTCATAAGTTATTCGAGATGATCAAATACCAAAACTATGTTTGTTTCAACAAACAAGGATATTAGAACAATTTTTTTCTTTGACTTTAACACGATTGGATTGATAATTTGACAGTTATAAGAACTTACTTCATCATTATTGTTATTAATCCCACGGCAGATTCGTCGATTCGATAAGTAAACCCAGCTTTTGGTAAACCTTAATACAGTAGTTGTTTTGATGATGCTTTTAGTTATATGTACACAATAATGTGAAAAAGGAACTTCCATACAAAAAAAATAATTGACCAGAATCTAGTATTTCTTAGGTATAAACTGCCATTTTAAGCATAACTGTCCCATGTATATAGGGAACCCATAGAACATGGGGCAACTATGCCTCATGACTTTTTCCATTGTTTCTAATATAAATAGTATTGTTGTACTAATTTTCTATGATATTCAGGGTGGCCACAGAACCGGGAAAACCGGGGATTAACCGGGAATTCTAAAAAACCGGGGGAAACCGGGAAAAAACCGGGAATTTATGTATTCATAATTTAGATTGTGTCTGATATCATCGACCTCTAGTTATTCCGTGTCCATCCATAACGATCTGTGAAGTTTTAGAGTGTATCAATTGATTAGAAGATAAATAAATATCTTGGCTCATTCGTGTACACGGAGGAATCAAAGTACTCAGCAATGAGTGTTGTTTCATCCACCTTGGAAATAAGTGGACTAACCCACAAGGTGGATAAAAGCGTTTTACCCATAAGTGGGAACCCCCTCTGTACGTCAAAATGGATGTTATCTTTTCACCCATCTTCTCGAAGCCAGAATTTTAACCCCAAATCCCATCTAATCAAAGTTGATTAAATAGTATTTTCAAAAAATTGTTCAGGATAATCTTAAGAAGAAAGTAATTAGCACATTGTATTTTTTAAATTTTTTATGTAAATATTAGACATTTAAGTTCTACGCGTTTATAAAAATGTGTTTCTATCAGGTGTGCAAATGGAAAACCGTAGTTTTTTTTTATTAAAACTTGAGACATTAACATGAAAAGTTGGTTACATATCTATTCTTGATAGTATTGACCATCGCTAGCCACAACATTTTTCTATCTTTCTGGTAGCAAACGAATTCCGTGGTATTTTGGCCGTTTATCTTCCAATGTTCGGCTCATAAGCATCCTTTGTGTTCAGTAGCGAGCTTCTGTGATTGTCTCACCCGGTTGCAACAGTTCATAATATATCACTCCGAATGTATATCGAATTTTCTTGCAGTAATGCCTCTCAATCTTCATCTTCAAACTTTTTCATCGTTCTGGAACGTTCCTTTACCACTTTTGAAGCGTTGAAACCATTCACAAAGCAAAAAGCAAATTTCCCGCAAATGGCGCTTATTTGGTTCAAATTTCGACGTTTTTGCGCCCACTAAACTATAAAATAAACAAATGCAATGAAACGGAATTTTTAACAGATGCCTAGCCTAACAATGAGGTGTTATTTATTTGCATTTATTTGCACCCCTGATAGGGGGGCCTAATGGTGAAGACATTAGGCATCAGCAAACGTAATAATTATTATTAATCTCTCTCGTTCACTTTTTCGCTTTCATGATGATACTGAGCTAATATTCGTCGCCTAATTCCAACAATTGTATTTGCGAATTAACACTCATCGTATTTCGACAGCCATTTTTTAAATTATAAGAGACGCGGTACCAGTGTAGCATTACCACAATAACCGAAAACGTCTTTAAAGAAAATAGTACTACGGATTTGTTGCCAAATAGCATATTTAGACATCTTATTGGAATTCTCCTTGCTTGTTATTTGGCACAAGCAAGGATGTTTCGAAATTTCTTCGCAAAGAGCAAGTGTCAATCTCCTTATCCCGTTTTGTCAGTTTGGCCACGCATTTCTTTTCTTTATTTTGCAGGAGCTCCATAGTTTCTTTGTCCAATATTTCTTCCTGTGTTAGCTGTTCATACTGACTGTCAACGCCATCATATCTTTGAACATATCAATATCGAAAAAACAATTGTTTCGGAACTTTTTGACCATTTTTTTCTATTCGAATTCAAACTTGCAAAATCCGCACGACAACAAATCGAAATGTTTTGTTCCCGCCGAAGAAGTAGTGTGCAGAGCTGAATTCTATTTCCCAGAATAAATCCCGTAGTTTACATTTACACTTCAAGAAAACTGTAATTTTTGTGTAGACTTAATTCCCGCCACAGGAATTCAAATATCGGGCTTCATTTAAAACACAAAGGTGCACAAATCCCGTGAAGCTTTTCCTGACCTGGAAACCAGTATTAAACCGGGAAATTTTTATTTGGTTTATTTCATTTGCTCCGAGAAAACCGGGAAAAAACCGGGAATTCGAAAATGAAAATTGAGTGGCCACCCTGTAAGTGTCACCAGACAGTACTCTGGGAAACAACATAGGTGCCAGCCCAATAACTTTTTCGTTTGATTTTACTAATTTTCAGTCAATATTACCAAGCAGTTTGCCAAGTATAGTTGATTTGTCGGCATTATGGTAAATATCATGCGATTAAACTTTCAACCGGTCACGTTAAATTTTGCGACCACGCTCATACTGTGAAAGTTCAAAATACAACAGCGTCCCTGCTCACCTGTGCGTTAAAATTATTGAAATCATGGTAAATTTCAACCACTCCTAACATTATAGAATTGAAAACATATGTTTTGTCGGCAGGAATAGAATTTTTAATTACGATCGTCTATCTGTGCTCAATGCGGTTTTATTCGTAAAGTAATTTTTTTTAAAGAAATTTAAGCATTTATTACGGAAATATCAATACACGGCATTCGTCACACTGTGTAAGAACAATCTTTTCATGATCATGTCTCCGATTTATTAGGTAACCGTGATTATCCGCCTTGATACGAACGCAGCACTCATCGTCTGCAGCTCATCGTCAGAATTACTGCTTCCTATTGTCCAATGCTAGAATAAAAGCGTTCTGCTACTGCTATTAACCTCGTGCGCTCTATCGAGTGGTGCACGAACGAACGAAAGCGAAAGCTTCAACTTATGGGGAACACGCCTATTGCTCATTTTTGATGTCTGTGCTAGAAATTTACAGGCAAAACAGGTTTTTGAAGGCTTTCTTAGAAAAGGCTTAACGTTTATTATTTTTGCTTTGCAATAGTATGTGTCCCGAAATCAACAATGTCCTCTAATGCAATCGATGCGTAAAAATATTTCCGATCGATTGGTGCAAAAAAAAATAGAAAATCTTTGGAGAAACGACCGGGATGTTAACGTGACGGTTGCAATTCGGTTTTATTTTAAACTAGCTGAACCCAGCGCGAGCCTTGCTACGCTTGTAGCTAAATGAATAGTATTTTTTTAATTTTTTATAGAACTGACGCCTTTATGGTTTATTTTTCGGAATGAGTTTTGTTAAAATATTTTCGTTTGCTGAGGTGTGCAATTTAATCCTTAGATCGCTAATTTCTACCGTTTTTTTGTCTGCGTAGAAGCATTTTATAGACAACATATTAATCTTCAAACGACGCCGTATCCTGTTAGTTTGAACGTAATTTTCTCTTGCATAACCTTAGATTGCCTTCTTGTGCATAATGTAGCACTGAGATTAACTCAAGCATCCCCAATTCTTGACTAAGAAGGGGTTCAAACTTCTATCAGAACATGCTGCTTACCCGAGGAATACACATTTTTTGTTTTAGTTGCCCGGATTGTTTTCATGTTTGGTTGAAGTTTCTGTTTCATTTTTTTGTGTGCCCCCCTCCTCCTCTACAGAAAGGAGGGATCTCGAATCACCAGAGAAAAAATCCTGCCTCCAAAAACATGTAAAAAATGGCATGTGGGGCCAAATTTGGTTCCATTTGCTTCCCAAGTAAAAATTTTGGTTTTATAAGGGTTGTGAAGAGTATGAATTAGACTTCAAGAATGCTATAAAACCATGATAAAACCAGCAATGTTCCTTGGGTTGATTAGTTCTCCAGTAATGATGAAATTTGTGTTTCATTTGTATGTGAGCCCTCCCTTCCAAAAAGAGAAGGGGTCTTGAACCACCGTGGATATATTTCTTGCCTTCAAAAACCTTCACATGGTTCCATTTGCTTGATTATTTCTCGAGTTATGCAGAAATTTGTTTTATTTGTATGGGAGCGCCCCAAACGGGGGAGGAGCCTCGAACCATCATAAGAACCTCCTCCGGCCCCAAAAACCCTTGCATTCAAATTTTTATAACCCTAAGAATTATTCTCGAGGTTGGGTTAAATTTGTGTTTCATTTGTATCTCATACATGCCCCCCTCCCTTTCTAGATAGAGAATGGGTCTCGAGCCACTGTGGAAACATTTCTTGCCTTCGAAAACCTTCACATGCTAAATTTGATTCCATTTGCTTGATTAGTTTTCAAGTTATGCTACAAAATTCTTTTCCATTTGTATGTGAACTATCACTTCCTGATGTAGGAGGGCTCTTAAACCACCATTTTGTCTCCAAAAACCCCCACATGCGAAATTTGGTTTCATTTGCTTGATTGTTTCTCGAGTTATACAGCAATTTATGTTTTATTTGTATAGGAGCCACCCTTTCTAGATGCGAGAGGGGTCTCAAACCATCATAAGAACCTTCCCCAACCTCAAAAATGCTTGTATACAAAACATTTTAATCACAGGACTTATTCTCGTGGTTGGTTTAAATTTGTGTTCCATTTGTATGAGAGACCCCTCCCCTTCCAAATAGAGAATGGGTCTCGAGCCACCGTGGAAACATTTCTTGCCTTCAAAAACCTCCACATGCTAAATTTGATTCCATTTGCTTGATTAGTTGTCATGTTATGCTACATAATTGTTTTTTATTTGTATGTGAACCTTCCCTTCCTGATATAGGAGGGGTCTCAAACCACCATTTTTAATCTCCAAAAACCCCTACATGCGAAATTTGGTTTCATTTGCTTGATAAGTTTTCGAGTTATGCAGGAATTTGTGTTCATTTATATAGGAGACCCCCCCCCCCCCTCCCCCTTCCAGAGGGAGAGGGGTCTCGAACCATCATAAGAACCTTCCCTAGCCACAAAAACGCTTGCATACAAATTTTCACGCCAATTGGGTTAGTTTTTTCCGAGTCTATAAGGGCCAGACAAACAGACAGACATACAGATAGACAGGCAGACAGACATGCAGACAGACAGGAATTCATTTTTATATGTATAGATTGTACCTGTGTTTAGCAAGTTTAGGATCCAATGTTAAACTGGTACAGAAATAACGATACTGTTTTTGTACCAAACGTCTTCAACCCACCAAACTCGCCGGAACTTCGTCCTACTGAGAAGTTTTAGACCACCATGAAGGCCTAATGTTGTAAAATACCTGAACTGTAAACCGTAAAATTCTAAAACGAACTGGCGTTGAAGTAACAGTGGGTAAAAAGAAGTCCGCCTTACTATTGCCCAAAACCTGGTGTTAGGGGCAAAGAGCGGGTCGTAAACTTCGATAAATCCTGCTCCACATTTTCTCCGATATTCTTCCAACGCTGATGCCGATAAACAAATTGCGTAGTGCGAAGTTTGCGAATTAGAAAAGTACATTTTGGAACAATTTTCTGTGAAGCTGGAATTGTATTACAATTGGTTTCGATTCAGAAATTTTATCCTAACGTATGATCTCTTGTATTCTTGGGCTGTAGCTATAAGGCAAACCAACGTTTATCGCTATGAGATTTGAACATCAAATTCATTTTCACCATAACTTAAATTACCGCAATCACCTCATTTTCTCATGCAATTAGTTAAACATCCATTCAAACCGACACATAAATCTTGTGCTAGGAGTGCAACCAAACCGAAGAGAACGAATCCGAATTCTCCAATGAAATAATAATAATGAAAAAATAATAATAATATGAAAACGCTTCTCATAACCCAATTAAGCTGGCGCTTCTGTTTTCCGTCATATCTTCCACTTCCATATCTAAATTTCCTCTCTGCGCTTTGGGGAGCAGCTCGCCAACGACAACGCAAAGCACTCCAATCCAAACACCGACTATGACACCGGTTGGGTATATACCCAACACTTGATGAGCTTCCGTTATTGATCATGATGATGATGATGATGACGATGATACCACGAGCTGGGTTGAGCACACCGGGTGGATTTCTTTATGGTCAACCGGTGGGGCATAGTGGGGTGATTGTTTAGGACCTTCAACTCCCAGGGCTTTTCAAGTGCGCAAAGCTTTGCGGATTAAACTCTAATTAACTTTTCCTTTTGTCGAGGTATTCTTTCGCTGGGCTGCCGTATACGGCCTTTTTCCGGTGCCAACAACAGCAACACAACAGCGTCGGAAAAAAGCGAGAATTAACATCCATATGTATGGCGGATTTCCACCATCGAAGCTCATCTAAACTGTCACATTAGTTAGTTGAAAACTGTTGATTCACCGGGCGAGCAGGTGCCCAGTATGGTTAGAAAGCATAGGATTCGTGGAAATCTGGTGGAAGCCTACGCTCGACATAGCCACATACGGTTCAAGCTTAGGTAACGTCCTACCGCACCATACCGGTATCGTGCCACTAGTGAAAGGTTTCATCGGCAACCGAGAGTGCATTCTCCGTTACGTGATTCAATCGAACTGCAGGCCTGTCCCATTGTCATTGGAGGCTAATTTGCTTCAATGCCAGCCTAGGCAACGATTACGACGGCGTCAGTTCAATGACACTGTATGGTCTCCTGCTTGAACCGTTATTACACGGTGAGTTTTGGGCATCGTGTGTCCTCTCCCGCTTTCGGGTTGCCGCGTGAACGGACGGACGCTCGAAACGTGCAACTTCCTCCTCAACAACAATAATAGTTGTACCTTAATAATAACAATAAGCTATGCGTGCTTTCATCGGGTATACAAAACAAGCGGGGTACAGCAGCGAAACATCATAACAAACAGTCGTCGTGCATTGCATTAATGTGGCCTGGCCGTCGCACAGTGGGGTCGGACTGGGCAAAACTCAAAGGCCCAATAATCAATAATACAATTATTCTACCGATGACTGGTCGCAATCACCAAGCTGAACAAAAGTAAACAGTTCTCATGTTTCATTTTTTGGACTTTCTGCAATTTTGTCCAGCCACCAACTTCCACAGTGCATCGCGCGCGGTTGGTTCATTCTTATTTCCCTCGCTTCGGCCAAAACAGCTGTACCAATCCAAATAAAGTATCCACGTTCGTTGCGCCCCCTCCCATTGCGCTTGTGTTGCGGGCTCATACATATTGACGACGGTATATTTCGCCGACCAAAAAACTCACACCGAGCTCGCCGGGTTTTGTTTACGATCCAATCAATCGATCGCGCAACCAAATGACTGTTTTTACTTTCGCTCAACTGCCGCCGCCCGACTAGCGGCAAGCAAGACCATCGATCGATGATTAGTTTGCGAAAAAAAAAAGAAAACCGTTCTAGCTAATGAGTTTCCTACGGTTTTGGGTTGAGGTTTGCTTTCAGCGCTTTTTCGTGATCTTTCCGCTTCTGTGTTTGCTGCAAGAATGTGCCGGAATGATGATTGCAATAAACGGGGACCAACGCACGGACTAGAGACTAGACGATTGGTCATCCGCCGGGCGACGTGGTGTCTGGTTAAGTCATGGTACAATAATAAACACAGAAGAAGTTGTCTAATCGCTAACATGTGTCGGCAAGCAAGATAGCGCGTTGCTGGAAATGGTCGTTGTGTATGATTTATGTGTGACATTACCTTTGATAAAGCTTCGGAAAGGGGAGGTACTCACTGGATCAGTATTGCATTTTATTACCTTCTTTGATTTTCTAAATGCGATTCGGCAGTTATTAATTGAGGGCTTTTAAGTAAAACAGCAGTACTCTGTGTATAAAGAATAACAATATTCTAATCCGTCAGATTTACCCGAAGCAGTTGCATTGCATTCACATGTTATCTAATCAATCGTATGAATGCATATTTAGCAATTCAATAGAAAAAAGAAGTACAACTTTGTGGTAGTTTTGTATTGTTTTACTTCTCAAGTAGGGTCGCCCTGTCAGTGTTAAGCGGGTTTTATAACTCAAAATATTTCAAAATTTTAGAAAAATGACAATTTAAAAAAATTTACATCTCTTGGACAACTTAACCGATTTCTTACATTAAATACGCGAATGAATATAATTTAAATTTAGTTTATGACAAAACAAAAATTCGGCTATTCAATAATCAGTTTCAATTTGAAAATATCAACTACATTTGTTTTTCTTTATTTTGATGGATTGTAAACCCAATTTTTCACTCTGTTCGAAACAGTTAAATAGTCTTTTATGTACTCGTCAAGAAATCTTAACAAAGCTTTCTGGACTCCTTAAACAAAACTGATGTTCGTATCGTCTCGTAAAACATTTTAAGAGCATCTAATTCATCTAAAAAAACTCAATTTATAACAGAGTACACACGTTTCATTCCTCAATATTTTTTAATTTGTTCCCAGAGTTCAAACGCTGCTACCTTAATCCGGATGTATCATAAAGTAGTACGACGATATTAGTTATACACTAAGGTTTTTTTTGCACGGGGGATACGGTCCACTTTTAGTATGAAACCGTGTAAAAAAAGACTAAATAGAGTTGATAAATTCACATGCTTGAACATTTTATGTTGCTTCGATTTTTTTGTATGCGTTACCTTTTCACGCAATGGTCAAAATACAATTTTTAAAATTTTGAGTATTTACACCAAAAATTGTGAATATTTTGAAAAACTGCCATATGACTACTTTAGGCCCAAAACGTAAAATGTGATTTCCTTTCTGGAGTTATCGCCGAAAACAACCCGTGTAAAAAAAACCGTGCAAAAAAAAACCTTAGTGTATTTAGGTCGACTAAATGACTTTTATCGTGGGCAAAAATCTCATGAAAACTTTGGGAAAGATATCCTGGAGAATTCCTGAAAAAAATAACCAGAAATATCAGAAGATTTTCCAGAAGTCAACCAAATTGAATCATTTTAATAAAGGTTGTCAGTAGCAGTTTAAAGTAAAAAAAAAATTACATGGAAGATCTGAACAGAAAAAAAATGAAAATGTATGTTCTTTAAAAGAAAGAAAGTTGTTAGAATTTCAATAACGTCGAGTACAGGAACAAAACGGTTAGAAATTTGTTTGATATTAATAAAAAGATTCCAAGGCAATATTAAGGAATTTTTTGTGAAAATCTGAAAAAAGTGTGAGGAAGTCCATAAAAAAAATTGAACTAAATTTTCAGTCAAAACAAAAAGTAGACCACATACAGTTATCCAGCAAGTCCCTACGATTATCTTCAAGACGATTTGAAGGAACTCAATAGGAAGACCGAACTAAACCATCAAGAAATGGAAGCTCTAGAGAAAATCCACCCGATGGTTTAAAAAATCTACAATGAAGTTCATTTGAAGTCTCAAAACCAGAAGCTTAAGGCTGTAGAAGACTAAAAGGTCTTTGGGGGAATTTTACAACTCCTCGAAAGAAAGTTCATTGACGAGAGGAAAAAATCACACTAACGCCAGAAATTAACCTCTTAAGTATTGCACCATTCCAGAACATGTTTCGAGTAATGACATGAGGCTAAATCTGACCAGAAAAGCGTAGGACCTTCGTGTGACCAAAGAAGTTAAAGTAGAAGCTTTTGGCGGCCTTCCATTGTATAAACCTGCAGTCCGGGTAGTCGCGGAAGGGGGTGCTCCACTTTCCACGCAAGCAAATTGCTGGCAAAATTTAGTATATTTTAGCACACTTTGACATCTTTAACATCAATATATATTTCAATATAAGTACCGATTTAAACCAATGCACAGCGGGCAAAATGGACCCAAATTCCCATTGATTTAAATGGCGCAGGGTAGGAGTTCTAAAAAATAGCTTATCTTATGGGAAAAATTGCCATTCTCCTGTCATTTTGAATGCAAACTAGAATTATTACCCAAAAATTCAACTCGGTGATACTATCACAGAGAAGAGAAATTGATGTCCATATACCTGTTCTTGAAAAACGTGTGTAAAAGTTAATATGAGCAGCCGGTATAAGAAGCAAGTGCAGAGAAAAACAAACAAAATTTTTCAGACTACGGGCTAGGCGTTATATTGTAAGACATTTACATGACAATTATTGCACAACTGCAGCTCCACCAACCAGGAGCTTAACGACATACATTTGAGATGGCGGTTAAAAGTTTTACACAAGTAGTTGACCGAAGATGAACGTCTGTTTTCTGTGCTACTACCCAACCCTAGTAGCACACTCGTTGCCATTTGGTTGAGATAACATAAATATGACTTGTTAAGTCAAAATCAAGTTACTACAACTAATTATGATCATTGTGTGCTACTTGGGAATTGCAATGTAAATTTGTACTTATGTAAATTTGTCCGGATTTTTGCATTAGTAAAGTGTAAGTGAGGGTAATATTACTGGCACCGATCTTCAAAACTGCATGAAATATTAGTTTATGAATGTATGAGGGGTTAAATGGACCACTTCCTGGCATCGGATCAAAGTGAAATTTGTTTCATTAAATTCTCCGGCTTTTTCTGCAAGTTTACAGTGCGCTTGTGTTCGACATAGTAGCACCGAGTTAAATTTTTTGGTAATAATTCTAGTTTACATTTTAAATTAGGGGAGAAACGGGCAAAATGGGAGAGTTACTGTGGTCAACCCTAAATGAGACTAACACCATTCGATTCCCCACATTCTTCCCATAAAAGCTATTGTTTAGGGATCCTACCCTTCGCCGTCTAAATTAATGGGGGTCCTTTTTTGCCCACTGTGCAATGGCACTTGTGGCCACTCGAGAAGTGTAATGATGGTTTAATTCACTGCGAAAACAACTTTTTTAACAACACTCAAAAGTGTGATGGTAGTTTCTGATTGGGAAGCCAATGTTATTTAAAACATTCGAGGGCCAATACGGACCGATTCAAACCAAAAGTGAGACCTTTGAAAAGGTGTGATAGTGTTCTTTTTCGTTGGAAAGGCAAGGTATTTTTAATGACGCTTGAGAGTCGATTTGGACTGAACGGAAACGAATGCTAACTTCATCAAAAAGACAAACAAGTTTACTGCATTCCATAGAGTGACTCGTGGACGGCCAGGGATATCCAACATGACCTGCTAATATTAATACTAATATAATAAATATCATTAATACAAAACAAGATGGTAGAAAATCTTTATGATTCATGATGTAATACTACCATCTCTTGTAGCAAGGTATCTTTCCATAGCAGTGGAATAATATGAAAAAGGATTTGGAACGGATTCTATTGTTGTTTGTGATCATCAAGCACCTGTTTGAAGGTCCAAAAACGTGTAGGCAGGCGTAAGCAGAGGCACTTACGCGAAACGCGCGAATATAGGGAAGAGAATCTTCTTCCAAAAGCAAGATCACACTCACAGCACTAGAGAATCGATTCGTCGATTGACAGCATATACCCAATATATGGGGTCGAAGAGCCCACCCTCATTCCGTGAAATGTTGGAATAGGGAAGACGTAGTCCCATGCTCCCTATACAAATCGTTTCACTGGGGTGCCCTGATGGTCCCTACTTTTCCCCGTTATATGTTATGTTATTAATATTTAGTACATTTTGAGATGGTTGTTTCAATGCTTAACTTAACTAAGGAAATTTTGCTGAAAGTAATATTGGTTAGCGTTATATAGCTTTTTTATTGTCTAAATTTATTTTGATGTAGGGTAACTGTTTTGCTCCTTGTTTTTTTTAGCACTTACCACATCTCAAGTGTCTGAAAACCCTCTGCGGGTTGAGACTCCTCCAAGAACTCCGGGTTAGCATATTTCAGCGGTGCAAATCAACGATGTATGTGCTTTATGGTATGGCTTGCGGTTATGTGCTAAAGAAGAGAACAGGAGAAACGAGAGAAGGCATTGGTAATTGGTAACATACAATGCGCATGTGAGATATTCATAGTGATAATCTCACAACGGCCGTCCAAAATAGTTCGAAAGGATGCATATGAGAGATTATTTTTGATTGCTCCCTTTATCACTTTCGGAGCAATCAACTGTGCGATTTACACGGAAGAGTGCCTTAAGAAGCCTATCTTGGCATTCATAAGGAAGCACAAAGAATCAACTCTGTTTTGGCCTGAACTAGCATCTTGCCACTACGCTAGAAACGTGTTGGAGTGGTAACGAGCCAACGGAGTTGATTTTGTGCCAAAAGGTATGAACCCACCAAAATCACCGGAACTTCGCCCAATTCCGGGTAATTACGAGATGGAGCTTCGCACACATCCCAAAACTATTAAAACAGAGTTGGAGCTGAAGAAAATTTTGTGACTCATAACTCATTAGTAATTTTTCATTCATTGAAAATTTCAAGAAAATCCGGTAATCGGTTAAATTTTGGTGAGGAAATAAGTGCGTGCCATTTTGATCGAATAAACACTTTGGAAAAACTTTTTACGAATCAGAAGCCGCCATCTTGGACTAAAAAACGAGGCCCACATCGCTGTCCATTCTTTATACGCGTTATTCGCGTTTCAAAATAAACCAAATAGTATGTTTTTTTTAACAGTATTTCCCATTTTTCCCGAAACTGGAAGGCGGTATCTTGTATTCCAAAATGGCATCGAACATTGATGGTCATCCAATATTGACCTTTCCCGGAACTAAGGCAACCATTTTGGATTCGTAAATGGAATTGGGCTTCGATATCCGGCTTTGCGTTCCAAAAATATCTATATACACTAAGGTTTGTTTTCACAGGTTTTTTTGTACTCGGTTTGTTTTCAGCGATAACTCCAGAATGGAACAACTCACGACCTAATTCGAATCACATTTTACGTTTTGAGCAAAAAGTAATCATATAGCAGTTTAAAAAAAAAATCACAATTTTTGGTGTAAATACTCAAAATTTTATAAACTGAATTTTGACCATTGCATTGAAAGGTAACAAAATCGAAGCAATTAAAAATATTTATGCATATGAATTTATCAACTTTATTTAGTATTTTTTACACGGTTTCACAGTAAAAGTAAAAAAAAACATTAGTGTAGTTGGGTAGTTGACAGTAATTTACCATTCTTCCGAAATCAGAAGCCGCCGTATTGGATTCCAAAATGGCGTCAGACATCGATTTCGAGCCATCATACGCCGTTTCCGAATCAAAAATATCAATATTGCAGGGTATTTGACAGTATTTCTCACTGTTCCAAAACATATGCCGCCATCTTGGATTCCAAAGTGGCATCGAACATTGATTTACAGTCTTAACTGGCCGTTTCTGACCCGAAAACATCCATGTCGATTTTCGCCTATAAATGCTATTTCCGATCCAAAAATATTCATTTTGCAGTGTTTTTACTGTCACTCCCAGTTTTTTAATACCGGCGACAACTTTGATTCCAAAATGGCGGCAGGCACTGACTTGTCGAAAACGGCGTCTTCTTAGATGGCCTGGATCTCGAGATACAGCTTGTACAAGATATTAATATGTGCAATAGCGCTGCGTAGTGAGCCAACTCCGTACTACTATCCCCCTACCGGAAGGCCTTGTTATAATGAACAACTTTGCTCAAGACAGTAACTTTCCATACGGCCCGGAACTTGAGCTGTTCCATGCTGGTACCAATTAGTACAAATATATTGCATGCCAGTTAGCGCCTGAGCCAATCCAGAATAAAATAGACCACCACAATGTAGTTCTTGTCCTTCCCAATAAATTTCTCCAAGGCAACATGCATCTGTAACGTGAAAATCACAAGAATAGTACACGTTAAAATTATATTAAGATCATCAGCTATGTGCGCCTCTTTCCCGATTGATGTAGCCGGGTGCCATCACCCACTTCCAGACAGTGGGGCCAATTTGAAATGTTTGTAATCATTCTACAAAATTAAGCAACACTTCGAAGTTGAATAACTTTCTTATTTTATGCTTCCTAAAAGAGTGCAACGTATTTTCAATGTATCTCCGAATTTTTAGCTCAACTTTGAAATAGCTCTTTTGAATAAAAACTGAAAATACCACTTTCCCCATACAGAAAAAGTCTACACCATATTGGAAACTTCATGTTAATAGTTGTCAAACTAATTTTAAAAAATCTGGAAGTTTTCGGGGATGGTTTTTGGAATATTTCCTACCATAATCGACGAAAGGGTGTTCCGATCCAAATTTGGTCAAACAGTAATGTGTGTAAGTCGATCAAAGTTTTTATTAATTAGTCAAATTCTTTTTCTTTTTCATGTTCCGTTAATACAGAATACAGGAGAAATATTCAACTAAGCTTCCTTTTAACCGAATGCAAATTGCCGGGTTTTTCATTTAACAGCTGCCATAAGATTTTGTACAGTCTCTCTGTGCCCACTTTATTCGCCGCAGAACGTTAGTTTGTTAGTTCACAACAACTTTTTGATTCTTCTTAAGGTTCCGCTGGCCCAATATTGTTCGATTGAGCGGAGCTCTGGCGTGTTGGAGGGAGTTCTTGTCCTTGGGCACCACTTGAACGTTGTTGGCTGCATACCACTCCATGGCCTTTTTTCCGTAATGGCAAGATGCCAAATCCGGCCAAAAAAGAACGGAACAATTGTGTCGCTTCAGGAAAGGCGGTAGAGGTTTTTGTAGGCACTCGCTCAGATAAATTTCCTGGTTGATGGTACCGGTCCCAATGTAAACGTTGCTTTTCAAGCCATAGGTACAGATAGCCTGCCACACCGGATATTTCTTCGCGAACTTTGACAGTTTAATTTGCTTGAAAATATCTGACAGCTTTCCTGGCTGTCGTCAAACGTTAACCGAACACTTTTAATACTTTGGTAACAGTTGATTTAGCCACATTCAACCATTTCGCCAACTTGGCGTGAGAGTAGTTTGGATTTTCGCCATGCACGTGCAAAATTTGGATGCGTTGCTTCTCTTCCTTCGACAGCATTTTGATAACTGAAGTGCAAATCTCAAAATCAATGACTATGATGCTACACGCACACATCTTCAAAATGAGGGTAGTGCAATATTTGATGCACGATGAAAGGAAATGCGTCAAGTTTAAGTCGACCAAATTTTGATCGGAACACCCTTTATGATTTTCTGAAAACGATACAACATACTGATATATGTAAACTATCATCTTCCTCCTCTTCAGATCAAGGCCGGGGAAGCCTCTGATGTATACAGAAGTTATGTCCATTTTATTCGGTCCATGACTGCACCACGCCAGTCTCCAAGTCTGCGAAGGGCCTACAGGTCGCCTTCTACTTGTAGAAGTACCAGTAGAAGAAGAAGTTGTGTATACTATTGCAACTACTTTTCGTTCGCAACGATCCGAAATATTAGCGTGAACTGAAATGTTTCAGATTGCAATACAGGAACTAATTCGGGAAACGTAACAAGTTGTCATGTAAGAAGACGAACCTAAGCTCCCTCTCTATTCGCGAGCCAATTATCCATCGCACGCTGCCATGTTCAATCATTTAACTCCAACCAGAAATGCTATGCAACATCGTCGTTGAAAAATTTACGAACCAAAGAAAATTCTCAGCAAAAAAAAAACGAAACTCAGTGAAAGTACACCTTCCCTTCACGTCATGCATTTCGTCGAAGGCTCTAATTAAACCCAATTACCATTTGCCACGAAAGTGAATGGCTAGCTATACGGTTTGCCAATGCCCGCGAACATTCATCAGTTAACACCTTAGTATTTTCCACACATGGAGTGCTAAAGTGGAACAAACTGCTGACCAAAACAAAAAAAACTGTCCGTGATCGTCACTTGGCTGCGAAGTGACGTTCGATTCAAAATTGCCATTGTCCCCATTTTATCTTCCACAACAACAAAAAATCCGTGAATGGAAATAGGAAATGCAACGTCAACAAAAAAAACGTCTCCTGCTAGTGATCTAGTTCGCGGGATTGTCCGTGACGTTAATGAACTCCCTTGCAAGCATTGTAACTGCGAAGCTTATCGCGTGACGAGGATCATCCCATGTAAATCTACTGAATACCAGTGAAAAAAATGATCGTTTTTTCTTCTTCTAGAAATCCGGCTTCTCCATGCATCTTGGCGCTGTGATGTAGATTGATTGTAGCCTTGACTGGTCGAACGAGAGTACAGATGTCCGCGAAAAGAAACATCGCATCTTCCTCCTCCTCTCACAATGTCTTCGCCCCTCGAATTCGCGCATGACGAGTGGTGGCCAATCGAATTGAATATTCATCAGGTGATTTGCGTACAAGACGACGGATTGTATTGATCGATCAAGCCACCAGCCAGCTAGAAGACGCACGAGTGAGTGTGCGAGCGGGCGATCGGAGCGATTTGATCGTTGATCATATTTATACACCGGGAAAATGTGCAGCCCCAGAAGCACGTGAATGCTAATGTGAGTCCATCAAGGCACAGTCAATGAGCGCTTTGATTGAAAATTGCCACTTCCTTTGCGGGTGCTTCTGCTTCTGCTGCTGTGCATGGTTATTATTTTCTCATAATAACTTCAGGGAGTAGACGAGTCGGCGGACTTTTGAGACGCTTATGTGTAAGTGTGGAGGATGGTGAGCCGTAGGTGCGTAACATTGTTGCAAAAGAAAACAACGTTAGCTGCACTTTTACTGTTTTACATTTCGATTCACATGACGTAAAACATGGATCGCATGAGGGCTCGGGCGTTTTCCGGGCGGGGGCAGGGAGAAGCTGTTACCTTCGTACAAGGTCCGGTTACAATTTCTCATGCTTAATGCGTTTTCAAACTCGGTCAACCTTGCGCGGATGCTGTTGAATGATTGCATAATTTTTCAATTCAGATCAAAACAAATCATCTATTGTATTCCAGTCCACTGGCGGGCTCACCGCTGGATTGCACACAGTTCCCATTATTCATCGTGGCATCATGGTCCGCTCTGGGTGGTACCGAGAAAGATTACCGTCAGATAATGAAGTGATTAGTGCCTGGTAATTGTGCACTTGCATCCATTTTTCAACCCTCTAGACGGACGAAAGACGGCGGCCCTGGCGATGGCAGTTTCTTGAGATGATGCGTGCCGTAACAGTAAACAATGATCATTATCATAATCGCTACGGTTCGTGTTGCCGTTACAATTAATTCCGCAGCAAGATGGGTCACTCCTTCGGTGGTATGATCGCGATCGTAATAAGCCATCAGACGCTGATTTACGCTTTTGTTGGGAAAGAAGAGCGGGTGCTAGAGAAGGTGACGACTTTAAATTCGGTAAGACCTGAATTGAAAAGGCTTAGATAACTAAACAAAACTAAACTAAAGGTGATGAGCTATCGTGAAACGGCAGTACTTAAAAGCGTTATCGTTTGTCTTGGTTAGAGAAGTGAATCAGTTGATATGTTAGTTTTTTTACAACACTTTACTGCTGGGTTCTCAATTTCTGAATATTTATCATTTTCTTCATTTGCATTTTCTTATCTTTCTCAGCTTTTTTTCTTCCACTTAACTGCTTCAGTTAGTTTCTCTTCTTCAGCTACGTTTTTTTAGCTATCCTTTTCTAGCTTCTCTTCGTGAGCTTTTTTGCTTCCGCTATTTTTCTTCGTTCGTATTTCTTCGCTTTTGCTTTTCCGCTTCTCGTTATCTGCTACTTTTCTTCCGCTTCTCTTGTTCCACTTCTTTCATCGGCTTATCTTCTTCCGGTTTTCTTTTTACGTATCTTTTCTTCCGGTTTTCTTTTTGTTGCTTCTATTCTTCCGCTGTTCTTCTTTCTGATACACGAATGAACCCTTCGGGTGTAAAGCGGCATAATTAAACAAAAAAGTCTCTACTTCTTTCCGCTTTTCTTTCTACGGATCACTTCTTACGGTTCTTTTCTTACGCCACTTGTCTTCCGCTGCTTTTCTTTGATCTCTCTCATTTCGCTTCTGTTTTTCCTATTCTAATTTCCGTTTTTTCTTCTGCTAATCTGCTTCCGTTCTTTTTCTTCTACTTCTCTTCTTTTATTTCTCGTCTTTCGCTTCTTTTCTTTCGCTTCCCTCGTTCGGTTCACCTTTTACGGTTCACTAGATTCTTTTCTTTCACTTTTCTTATTCTTTTTAATGAATGCCGTTTTGTTTTCTCTCGTTCATTTTGACTGTATTTTCATCTTCTTTCTGCTTTTGGTTTTTTCATTTTGCTTTTGATGAATTTCATGGCAACTCGTCTTCGTGATTGGCAGCACCCTCCCAGAATCCAATGGAACTTTGTGGGTGTGTATACTATGTCTTTTCAAGCAACTCTGCGTATTTTATTTTTTCAAAATTTATTTAGACTACCATTTGAAAAGGGCTTAAGTTTATTGATCGATTTTTTTTAAATCAACATAACTCAAAAAGGAAAAGACTTACACAAAAGTTCTGTATGGGTGACTTATAGAAAATTTTGTCGTAACTTTTATTTAAAAAAAATGTAAAATCGACTCTTACGCGCTAAAAAATAATATTTTAATATTTAAAGTCAATTTGCAAAATATGGCTATCTTAGAATTTGACGAAATTTTTTGAGGTGGCGCAAGGAAGGTCAAGATTTGTTACAGAATGTGTAAAAGGTATGAAAAAAATTGTGATAGAGGAAGGCTGATAAATCTAAAAGAATAGCGGACGTCATATTTGAATCGTTATTAAATGGATATGCATCAAGTCTTTTGAAATATTGTTTAATTCAATAAAACTCATAGGTTTTGCTTGGTAAGGGTTATATTTTATTAACTTTTTATATGTTCATCTTCACGTGTTAGTAATTAACATAGCTTCATATATTTAATTTATCAATCTTTCACATACAAAGTGAAATTCTTTGAATTATCCTTTGAATTAGAAAACCTTTTAGCTGAAATTTGATTTTTTGAAATAGGAACAAAGCAATGATTGTATTTACGTGGCTATAGAACTCCTCAAGTTCTTCCTAATTGTCATTATGATGAAATTTAATTGGCTTCTGTGAGGTTTTAGGACCAAATTATAAGACGAGTAGGTAAAACTTGGACATGAAAAATTTGGAAAAAACTTTTTTTTCCTTAAAATCACGCAATTATATTGCCTGTATTAAAACAAATTGGTCCAATTCGAAGACAGTTAATTTTTTGCAAATTGACTTTAAATTTTAAAATATTTTTTTTAACGTGTAAGAATCAATTTTCCATTTTTTCACATTTTTTTCATAAAAGCTAAGGACGCGGCTGGGTAGCTCAATGGTTACCCGTTCTGCTTACTGAGCAGATGGTCGGGAGTTCAATCCCAGGCCCGTCCCCTTCCTTGCCATTTGTCACTTGCCTCTTTCTATCACCACTAGATTTAAAATAAAAAAAAAAACAGTCTACTGCGCTCTCTTTCATTGATCGCTTCACTTACCACAGTGCATCCATGATCTAAAAATAAACCTGCCTCTTTCCCTTGGCAATTGTAGAGATGCAGTGGTGCTCACGGTCTCTAATAACAACGATTATCAAACTAATCATCCTTTTTCCCCCCTCGCCAAAGACCGTGAGGACGTGGCCGGCGCCGGTACTGATCTATAAATAGAATTAGTGAACTTGTATATTGAAGATGTAAAAGCTAATCCCAAGCTCCATCTATGTGGTTCTCTGTGCAATTACACTAGTTCTGATCAGTATAGGAGTAGCAACTACGATATTGCACGGTATTTAAAAAAAAAAAAAATCATAAAAGCTAAGAGATTTTCTAAAAGTCACTCATACATCACTTTTTTGTAAGTCTTGTTTTATTTAAGTTATGTTGGCATGAAAAATGTGTTGTTAGAAAAACTTTTTTACTTAAAAGTACCCATCTTGCAATGTATGGTGAACTTTTAGACAATTATATAGCCTTTATTTTAAAAAATAACGTCAAATTCTTGAATAGCCATTTTTGGCAAATTGACTCTAAATTTTAAAATATTTTGATAGTGTATTAGAATCGATTTCATAATTTTTACAATTTTTTTCTCAAAAGTTAGGATAATTTTCTTAAAGTCACCCATATGTCACTTTTGTGTAAGTCTTTTCCTTTTTGAGTTATGTTGATTTAAAAAAATCGATCAAAAAACTTAAGCCCTTTTCAAATGGTAGTCTAAATAAATTTTAAAAAAAAAGTATGCAAAGTTGCTTGAAAAGACATAGTCTACACACCCACAAAGTCCCGTTGGATTCGGAGAGGGTGCTACCAATCACGAAGACGAGTTGGCGTGAAATTCGTCAAATTCACTTTCACAGTTATTAATTAAGAGCTTTCGATGCCAGGTACCATTTTTGCATTGGTATGATTGTGTGGCAAGCACAACGAAAAATCCCTTGACCAGACCGGGAATCGAACCCAGCACTACCTCAAGCATGGTGTAGCTGGTGCTCTAAAAAATGATTTTTCGAGCTTTTCAAGCAAAGTAATTGGTGAGAAAAAGACCAGAAAATCGTCACTAATGACGATACTGACCGAATCCATACAGTTTAAAAGAATAGCCAGATAGTTATTATCAATTTCAGTTTTAGATACTGTGATGTTTAATCTCACTTTGAGCCTGTTCATAAGCCACGTAGACTCATTTTTGAACGCCTTCGTAGACTTTCCCCCATACAATTTTTTTTAATTTTTGTATGGAGCGTAGACTTTTGCCAACCCCCCCAGAAAAGTTTACGTGGTTTATGAATAGCCCCTACTTGGATTCCTCCATACTTTATTGATACTTTTATTTTTGACTACACAATAAAATATTTCTGTAATACATATAACATTTATTCCTCCTAAAGTGCAGAATTCGGAATACTAATCCGAAGGGATGAATTAATAAATGGCAGCATAATTAATCATCAATTAAAAGAGAGATTTGAGCAATAAAAAATGAAAAAGTGCCACTAAATTATTAAGGCCTGTGCCAACAAATCATGTGTGATCAGCACAAAAATTAGGAATGAGCAATAAAGATGAGAAAGATCTTCGGATAATCTAATCGTGACCGGTAAATCTGTCAAACAGCAACAGCTATTAGTATATGTGCAATTAAATATGGCAGTATTTCGCCAAATTATGTAATTTGAGCACTAAATCTATTCGCATATGTCTTTCAATTTTATTGATTTTCCCATAAAAAACAGTAAAATGAGCAATGGATATTTATATGGTTATTTATTTATCCATTGCTCATTTTACTGTTTTTATGGGAAAATCCAATAAAATTGAAAGACATATGCGAATAGTTTAGTGCTCAAATTACATAATTTGGCGGAAATACTGCCATATTTAATTGCACATATACTAATAGCTGTTGCTTTATTTGATAGATTTACCGGTCACATTTAGATTATCCGAAGATCTTTTCTCATCTTTTATTGCTCATTCCTAATTTTTTAATGCTGATCACACATTATTTGTTGGTACAGGCCTTAATAATTTAGTGGCACTTTTTTCATTTTTTGGTGCTTTTTCTGAATTACTAAGTGCAGGTAAATATTTTAGTCATTAATAAATTGCATGTCTTTTTTAAAGAATTCTGTAAAATGTAATGACAAAAAAAAACCAATTTTCAGCAGAAAGTTACGCTAAACAATCGGTAATTTTTAGTTTTTCTTTAATACTATTACCCAATATTAGGTAATCTGTGTTTACGCATAAATTAGGTATGTGCACTTTGGAGCGGTTATCGGTACTTTTTAACGATCTTTAGGTATTCTCATCTTAGCGGGTAGGTTGGCAAACATTTTTTCGATCTTAGCGTCCTTTGGAATCCAAAATATGCACGATTTCCAGTCATAATGCGCCGTTGCAAATCTCTGCCGGTGTCATTATCGGTGGTCACCTATGTCGATCTGAACTCGAGTTGTCTTAACGTGAGCAACTTCCCAGCTGTATGTTGATTTGATATCTGTGAATAGAGTAAGTGTATGTTATCAATTTTGGATGCGGCATAGTTTCCTGTTTTGTCCATCCTTTAGAAAACCGATAAAACATATCATAGCAATGCGACAGTCTCAACGTATCCTATGATTCCCAAACATGAAACATTGTCCAAATACAGCCATAGTAGGAAATTCAACAATGTTGGTGCAAATCCCCCAGATTATTGAACACTGTGTCGTTTGTAATTTCTAATTTCAATTTTCAGTCAAACATTTAAGAATCATATGAAGGAAATCAGATTTCATCAACGTTTGGGTACACAGTGTGTGGCATTTTTTCGAAAAAGTATCCAGCCATTACTCCTTGAATTACCAAGATAGAATTACCATAAAAAAACCTTCCATAGTTTTGGCTTAGAACATTTTAACAAAATACGGAAAACCTTGTTTTGGCCTTTTCATATTTTTTTAAATCCTGTGGTTACAACCAGTGCCTTGGATTTTCATGAAATATTCATGAGAAGTGAAAATGATTTTATTCCAGTGTAATGATGATGTTTACTTTCCGGTTTTCATGGTTACCGCTGTAACTTCTAGCCCAACTGATTTTTGTTTGCTACAATGAATGAAGTCGGCTCTAAGTGCGGGTCAAAATTTTGCTGTCACTGTTGTTTTGATTATCAATCAGTAAGCATGCATTTCATTTGACGAAATCTGAATATCATCTCTTGTGATGATTTGTTTTATTATTAAGAGATTTTGAATCCTAATACGAACATGGAAAAACCAGGGCCGTCATCATCGACCCAAAAGAATAGATGCTAGCAATGTTGATCAAGAATACCCTGGACTAGGCTGCCCTTGCAGTTTCTCTCTCTCTCTCTCTCTCTCTTTTTCTTTCTCTCTTTCTCTCTTTCTCTTTTTCTTTCTTTCTTTCTCTCTCTCTCTCTCTCAAAAAATTTTCAAATATTTTCAGGCAGCCTTTACTCGTGATTTGGCCTACAAATACAGAACCAGCAACGCGATGATATAGCGGATTATTAAATGAAATAATTTGAAGACATATATGAGCATGATTCACCTTTCGAGTTTGCTATTCCGTTGTTGCCAGATCAGCTGTTATAACTCAGAGAACCAACAGATGATGCTTGGGACTAACATACATCTTCAATTTGTAAAAACTGGTGATCCCAAACTATGATAATACCGGCGCCAGTCCCGCCCGAGTGCATGTCATGTTAGGAAAGGGTTGGAATATGTTGCCGTGGCACTCGCTTTATTGGACGCCGCGGAGTCCACTGCAATTCAGGAATTTTCGATAACAGAATTGGGTAACAGCAGGGTTCGTTTTGGTTAACGATAAGCTGTCAAGGGAAAAATTTGAAAATAAGTACCGATTGCCGATTTGAACCAATTTAAACCTACAGTAAGGATGCTGTAGGGGCCACTCACAAAAGATAGTGGTTTATTTGTTCCAAGATAGAGCTTGGCGAGCGAATAATTTGGATCCCAATTAATTATGTACCTCACCACCGATCCATCTTACTCGGCGAACCACGACTTCTCATGCTCACTCGATCACTCGCGCAACGAACAATAGGCAACCGAAAGCATTTACTACATCACGAGTCGCCTGTACCCAACTCCGCAGGCGTCTGTCCAGTTGCTGGTACATTAATTCATCTTCATGCCTAACTGAAGTATTATTACTTAAAAACTTTTGAGAAATAGAGAGATATTAGATATTGTCTTCAAAATTTGGTACAAATAAATTGTTTGTTGTCTGAAAAGAAACAAAATTAATAACAAAGATATAAGTAGAATCCTTATAGTCCCCCGGATGTTTGAAGAGCGTGCCATTTCTTTGAAAAGATATTTGAAAGTTATTGTTGCGGGCTGTCAATGGTTGATTATGTGTTAGACACTATTGGCTGAAATGAGCATTGAATGAGAATAGCGAGAACATCCGAGAACCAGAATCCTGAATGGCCACTTGTCTATACTGTTACTGTCGCTTTCCATTGTTAGTGAAAGGGTTAATCACCGGTTTGATCCACAAACAAATCATCTGAAAGCTCTTTTCTATTCATCTCCTCCGGTCAGCCACCCTCAATGTATGCCTCCCTAATCATCTTGTAATAACGCAACTACAAATCTCGAGTAAAACTCCCACCGAATAACATGCAAATGGGCTGAATGTTACACTCAGTAGCAAAAAAAAAAAGCCGAGCAAAATTTTGTTAGCAAAAAATTCCATGTTCAACCTCCTGTTACTTTGTCAAATATCAATACTTTTGAACCTCGGCTTTTTTTTTGCACCGATATTTCAGCAAGGTCAGCATCTGGTGAAAAAGGGAAATGCTCATGTTGGTACGTCAACTTTGACGCCAGCTGTAGTCCAAACCACTTTATGGAAATAGTTTAAATTTTGTCCACATTATTTTCTGTACTTTTATAAGCTATGGAAATTTTTTTAATATTCTACCTAATTTTTTCACAGAAATACGGATTTTTGAAATGGCTATGTCCAAAAATGACTTTTTTCACATATGTTATGATAACTTCAAATCTATAAATTTTATCAACATGAAATTTTGATCACATAAGGTTTATACATTTTGTATAATGTTGTCAAATTTTCATTCAAAAATATTGATAATTGACAAAGTTACAGGAGGTTGAACATGGAGTGTTTTGCTAACAAAATTTTGCTCGGCTTTTTTTTGCTACTGAGTGTACAACTTGGACAAATTGTAAAAGAAATCGGTGAATCAACCCTCTAAGGTTTATCGCTAATACTCTATAATGACAAGCTTATGAGCTCACAACTGCATGCCAGTTAGTGATTTGTAAAATGTCCAGATTGTGCTCTACTCCAAGTTTCCCTTCTTTCATACTCACCTTCAGTTCAATTTACCCATTGAGTTTGACAGCTCACAATAGAAAATAATGTGATGGAGCACGAGGTTAGGTTCTCAAGTAGCACACTACGATCATAATTTGTTGCAGTAACTTGATTATGACTAAGCAAGTCATATTTGTGTTATTTCAACCGAATGGCAACGAGTGCGCTACTATGGTTACTAGGTATATGAAAAATACTCTATTTATAACCTATTTAAGATTATATCTGAAAATCCAAATTTTGCCAACATCCACTTTAATAGAATTACTAGACGTTTCAATGTAAAAATAGAACATCATATGAAAAAAACAGAAATCTATAATCCCAAGAAGAAGGCCAAAACGCCGAAACGTCGGAAAATAGAAAAGTTTCCATTATTCAAAAGACTGAAAACCAAAGAAATCATCTGAGCATTGCAAAGTCACAGTCGATAATCAGTTACAAAGCTGATAAAGTTAATAAAGATTAGTTGTAGTATCCAAAATATTTACGTGTTTAATGAACAGACAGAACATGCGGACGATACGCCCTTGCCACTTTATTAAAATACCGAGTACGGGAAATTATTAAAAACCAACAGTTGGGGCCACTCACTTTGCAGATTTGCAGCCTTGAGCTGGTTCATTTCCCGTCGTAGTCACTAAAATATTTATTTTTGGGGTATTTGCGTAGCTTGTCCGGGAGTGAGATTCAAACTCGTGACTTTGTCGTGAGTGGTACGCATGTTAACCACAACGCCGGGGTCGCCCCAAAAGACCGTTGGGTTTGTTTAAGTGTAATTAAAAAAATAAAACAAAAATAAAAAATAAGGAGTAGAGCATCGACTTAACCCTCCATTATCCAAACTTATCCAAACCAAAGCCATAGCGTATCCCAAGCGTTGATTGGCTGCAACATTTTGCATTAAAATTTCTCAGCCAAATATGCAAAAGCACGTTGGCCAGAGTATAGTTACACATAGTTTGTATTCATTAAATTCACACTCCATTTGAATTTTGTCTATTGAGTTGAAACCAGTGGTGGTTATTGTACAATTTTTGCAAAACAATCGCCTGCTGCGAAATGTTGAGGCCAGCACACCATCAACAGTTTATAGGTACAGTTCAAGTGAAGGTGAATGATAGAAAACAGAATGAAAAAAAATGTCGCCTTCTTTGCCAACATTTTCAAACAGTTCAGAAATTGCGTGTTACGATAGTTGATAGCTTGAATAAATACGCACTTATTTGGTAATCTATAGTTATGAGTTTTTAGTGTCGATTCTTATAATTTAATTGCATATAATACATATCATGTATGCAGTAACATGCCAGCAATCAACGAAATACTGAGTGAGTTAAATCTATTTCGCTACTTTTTTAAAACCATCGTTTGGGGAGTAGCGGAAATGTTTCATCGCCTGTAGGAAACAATTAAAAAAATGTCATGACATTTTCTCTCATGGCAGTTTACTTTTACGTGTGCTCAATTTGGTAAACTCGCACATGAATATGAATCTCATTCTTCATTCCATACATTCGGTTTGTTCCGCTCAAGTATCAATTGATCATGACTTAAGTTCACAATCCGTCACCAACTATCAGGCAGGTTTTATTGATCACACTTACCGGACCAAACATAGATCAGGTCATGTTCGCTCGAAGATAAGCAACGCATACACGTGACTCGTTTGCAACTCCACTGGCATTTCCATTAGAACCGAAATCGACATTCAACTCATGCGTGCCTGAAAACAATCCATCTTCTACCGCAGTCCTCTACTTCATCCTGGTTCGGTTTCACGCCCAGCTTGTTATTACTATGCAATTTGATTTATCTTCTGTCCCTTCCCCTCCCAAAGTCACGCGTTCAAAATCATTTCTACGACGACAGTCACATGAATGTTAACTATTTTCCAGGTTCTCGGTCGAACTTGATTTATCTACTCGCGCACAAATGTTCCAAGCTTGACGAAATGGAACTGAATTCCTGCAGCTCTGATGGAATGGTGGCCCTTCTTGAAATGCAAATGCAGTCCAAGGCTTTGATTTATTGGCGTCACGTGTGACTTCGAGACACGCAGACGGACAGAAAAGAAATCGAGTTCGTTGTGGATGGATCCCTCTCACTCGCGTCCACGTTCGATACATTTTCACGCGAGAAAGGGAGCTGGCTAATTGAAATTTAATCCACTTTCATGTGGTCTCTGTAGCATTTTCTTCTTCTTATTATTATTGTCGTTTTTCCCCCTCTTGCGAGGATGCATCGTCTTGTAGAGATCGAGAGGCCAGCACGGATTGACACGATTTCGAATGCGTCGTCGTCGTCGTCTTCGTCGTTGCCGTTCACCGGTTATCGGGGTCACAAAATGTGGTTGAGGTGAGTCGTGCAAGCGGATTGCTGTCGATCGACAGCTTTCGCTTTTCTGCACAACAATCCAAGCTCCGCAGCAGCTTTAGTTTAGAAGACGAAGGAGAATATCTGCAAACGATGCTAGAGATTTGTCTGAATTCAAGTCTCTCAAATTCTGGTTGAAGCCAGCAGCTTTCAATTCAATCTCAAAGCCAGGCGGGATAAGATCTCAATCGTCGAGCTGCTACCAATAAGGTTGTATGGGGGGGTTTACCTTTTTCAGAAATGGGATGATGACAGAATATTTTAGCTAATATCAACGTCTCTATCTGGGTCCATTTATCTTCGAAACGTTTCAAGGACGAAGGGGAATCTTCTGGGTGTGTGTGATATGGAAATTTGTTTATCTTTTCAGCTGTCAGTACATGCCCGTTGCTTTCAATGTACTTGAACTTCGCACATTTTTCTTCCGGACGTTTCACCAAGCAGGCTGGAACGGTTTTTTCTTCTTCTTTTGGCTGAAGGTGGTTACGGTTGAGAAAGGATTTCGCAATAAACTTACGCTTTCTCTGCTACCTCAATCCATCTACACGCCAAAAGGGGAGGGTGTAACGTGATGAAAAGCTAAACGCCGAATGTTGCGTGTGTACTGAATAATGGATTGAGATGGGTTCCACCACCGACCGGCACACATTGTAAGCGGTTGATGGTTTGGAACAATTTAGCTTGATACGGACCCTGAGGTCTTATATTATTTGATATTGTTAGGGAGATTTATTTTTGTACTGCTTGCATTAGTTAGAATACGATGTGTACCTTGAACGTTTGGTATTTGCCTTTGGCCTTTTCCCTCTGGTGACACGTAATACAGCCAACAACTAAAATAGTCCCTGTTCCTAATATCAACGCATACTATAGAGCGATTCATTTTGACATTAGTTTCTGGTTTAGGATTGTCCTGTGCATAAGCAAACAGTATTTTCGTTTTTTTTCGCACTCTGTAGAATTTAAAGTTTTTTGCAGTTTCTTTGAAATTCTCATTTTTTTCCTCTATGTAATTCCAATCAAAACCATTTGCGGAGCGAGTTTCCGCTAAGGTCTCTTAAAAAATCGAAGTGACAGAACAATTATATTAGCAAGACGAGCAAGAAAGGCTTAGTGGCTTCAAATGAAATTCTTCGTACTTTGATCAAACTGAAGTTCAAAATAAGTTCCTTTAAGCAGCAATGAAGCTGTATAAGAGTTCAATAACCATTTCTAACTATAAAGGATTAGATAGAGCCACTGGGATCATTTTTTCCCCAAGAAATCATTGGGAAATTGAAAAATCAAATTAAATCATTGATCATCACCTGATGTAAGATTGATACAGAGCGTCACATTGACACTGCAGGGTCTTTTGAAATTGTAAATATCCCACGCCACGAGTTAGATAAGGTTATACCCTGTCACAGGTGAGATAACTCTCTGTGGTTGTAGACGTAACTGCAGTGATTTATTTCTCGTTATATACCCTCTGCCCTTGATTATCTCAACCGAAACAATATTCCGCATAGATTTACAATGTTCGTCTTACAAGACTAGTTCATCGTTTAGATAACTTCAGCATCGTTTAATGCCTCTGCAAACTGAACAAATTTGATGTAGTAGAGTTCATAGAAAATCAACCAAGAGAAACCGGTCAAGAGAGCAAACAGTACTGCTGAAGTTGTTTCATTTCTGTCACAGAACAGAAATCGACGAACAGCATCGATCGGCATCGATATTCTTTTCTCGTGTTTTGCTCGATTTGTCCATATGATGTATGAGGATGTTTGCTATGTACTACCATTCATTGTAGCACGGAAACTAAGTCCGACAGCAATATGCTCTTCTCGCTGTTAGACTTGATCAAGCTTTAAAAACCACTGATTATCCTAATTATGCCATTGTTTGAAGGGCCAAAAAACGGTTGAGCGGATCGATCGACAACTTCACTTATACGTATCCTCAGCGATATAAAGAATCTCCTTCCAACAACAAGATTGAACAAATGGTCAAAAGAGCAAGCCATCTAACATGAGGATGCCCCAATGGGCGGGGAGAAGAGCCCACTCTCTATTAACAAACTGTTAGCAATGGCGAGTTGGCATTTTCACTCTCCCCATCCAGAGTGCTTCTATCGGGTGCCCTGGTGGTCCCTCTCATTCCCATAAATTATTTATATAATCGTGTATATATTTATGTAAATGATAAATACTACACGCATTCGTATCTATAATATATGATCGTTATGGTAAATCGTAAATGGTTAATGTGTAGAATTCTGTGTAGAGTTCTGTTTAGAGTTATGTTATAATTACGATGACAAAGATGAATGGCAATGGTAATGAATAAACAATGTCATATAAGATAATATATATAGTGAAGGGATATTATAAAATGAACTGAAAACTACATGTGTGCCGATTGTTGTTTTGTTGCAATTGTAGACAAACTTGCGCATCCATTATAAACCAGAAAATTTAAACAATTTAAGACCGCCATGAGAAAAAAATGAATTTTAAATGTTAATTTTTTTTTTAAATTATGGCCTAGAAGACCTGAAAGATATTCGAATGGAAACTTAAGATATGATTTACCGGTCGCACCCCCTCACTTCGCTATTGTCAGATTGACAACATTGCCCAGGCTACGCCAACCAGCGTCTCCATGTTTCAGCTGGCAGTCTTTTGTGATCATATGACTCAAGGAGGCGTAAGGTAGGAACTTGTGAGATCCAGAGGTCGGTTGCACCCTTCTTCGAAGTTGCCTCTCACCATTTGAGGACCTTTTGCTCGATTTGTCCATATCCATTAAAACGAGAAGGTGGAGCTTGAGATAAAGAAAACCATTCTATTTGCTTATATTCTATCGTGTATTCACAAAATTTATTCAGATATAATAACCCTAAGGGCGATCCAATAAGGGTCAACTTAATATCCTTCGCTGAGATGAGCAGCAATATAAATTTAGGAAAAGTTGTAAATTGATTAGAAAATCAAAAAATAAAGTATTTTTCATCGAACCAACCTCTCCAACTTACAATTCTTTTGCTTTTGTTTTTTGGATAAACAGAGAAAGTAGGATTGACAAGATAAGGAAGCTTCAAAAAAGAGAGATTTAAGATGAAATTTAAGGGGTTTCAAAATTTTATGTTCGCATTACAATAGTATAGCTCTTCCAGTTATTTGTCATGAACTGCTCATAAACAGTTTAAGTAAAACCGTATAAACTTTCTTAAGTAAAACCGTTAAATTTTGATACTTCTATAACAAATTCGGTAGAGTTGGCTATTGTTGTTTAATACGTCATTTTCATAAGTTAGCCGTGATTTTCCATCTGAAATGATATATTGCGCAAACTGAACATAAAGTTCCAAACATCTTTTACTTTGACAATTTACCGAGAAACAAAGACAACTAAAAGTTATAAACTACAATTTGGCAATCGGCAGGCCATTTTGCGCAACTTCTCAGTGTGGTCACGCAGACTATCCCCCGAAACATTTATCCGTTCAATCAGCTAATCCCCACGGTTGAGATATGAATAATTTTCCGGAGGACGATCCATTCTTGTCACCCAGCGATGACGAGTCTCATGAAGTGTCTCGATCACGAGTCTATCCAGCTGATTCTTTTTTTTTTTAATAATGATTTATTTGTACAGGCTCAATCGAATTAACTTTACAGAGCCAAATTTTCATACTTTCATACATCATTTATCTTAAAACTAAGGTTAGGAGGATAAAGCCGATTACTCGCGGCCGTCTCGAGGTTAATAGGAATTACAAATTACGGATGGAAAAGAGGGTGGGAATTCAAAGTATGGTTTACATAAAACATTAAATTTAAATTCTAAATGATCTAAACACTTATAACCATACAATTTATGGTTTTCTTTTGACTTGGACATTTTTTGAAAAATAAAAAAAAACACATATTTCATGTACTCCAAATCACGTACAGCCAGAATATCTCGAATTGGCACATTGGGTTGTCTACCTCGAGCCCGAAGTTCCAGCTGATTCAGCCGATTGTCTTATTCAGCCAAAAATAGAAAACTTGAAATATGTAGTAGACTGCTGCCCTAGTTGCACATTTGTATCTGCTTCATGCCTAAAATAATTCACAATCATGTCCTGGAAAGTGTGACCTGTTTAGTGGAATACCTGTAACTCTCTTTGTAGTTACAGGCACAATCAAGTGGTTGTAACCATTTTTGACCGATGTGTGCTGCTTGAGTATTGATCTGTCAAAGCGTTTCTCGCCAGTGACGAAAATTTCAAGTCGTTACGTCCAACATGAACCAGTTAAATGAATTGGCTGTTTCTCAGTTCTTTACATTCGAGTATAGAGTGTATATCCCACCTCGAGGTATTGAAAGTAAAGGTGTAATCACCGAAGCGAGTTTGAACCTTCGGAGATCCTGTAGAAGCAAGGGGTTGATCCTCTTACGAACCCTCTGCTGTCTCTAGTTTACATTTTGGATGTGCAAAGCCGCAAGATAAAATGGTATGAATCTTTTTGCAGGCATTGATCATAGTAGATTTGCTTATTCACCGTGCAGGTTGTTATGAAACTGTTGCTTGGTAGACTACAGCATCGTATAGCCAGCCAAAATTATTATATTTTAATTTTACGAGCAACAGTACCTACCGAAAGATTTGACATCCTCCGTAATTTTTGTATCACGTTCACGTTTTTCTGGTCATTCTTCAAAGCATGTGATCTGTGCTTGCAGGGAAACCAAGCATTTAGCAAGTTCGAATGATTCGGATTATTTTGGGATCGCACACAATTGCTTTTCGAATCTGCAATCCGTTCGACGGAATTTTCGACTAAGCACTTGTAATATAAACAAAATTAAAATGTTCAAAAAAAAAAACAAGCATTCGTTTACCACTCAACGAAATATTTCACTCGTTGATGCGGTACTTCAGGAGATAGATGTGTTTTGGGGTGTCCAGCTTCATTACACTACAATTCTCTCGAAAACATGGCATCATGTTTCTCCCATCTTCTCGTTCAAAAGTACCGCTGTTGTTTCTAGGTCGAAACATTTTGATACACCTCATCTCTGAATTATTGTGTGGTTTACAACTTTAATTCTCTAAGATTCAATACATCATTGTTATCCTCTTCACATTAAAAGACATACATATCAATTTTGGGTCAAAATGGGTGATTTACCCTACATGCATTGTTGTGTTGAATAAAGTTAACCCCACATCCCGACCTTAGTTCGATAGTGATGAAATCAAGGTGGTAGACGTACACGTGATTTGGAGACGACTTCTGTATACATAGAGGATATTCATATTTACCTGATTTTATGTTAGTCTGTTAAGGTAGGAAGAGATAAATAGGAAGAGAAAAAAAAAGAGATGTGAAGAAAGAGACAGAAAAATAATTGGTAAGAAAGTATAACAGTGAGTTAGAGAGAAAGAGTTGTGGAGAATAGATGTGGAGGAAGAGATACTCTCTTTTATCTGGGCGAAAGAGAAAAAATTTAGAAAAGAGAAGATAGGGAGTAAAAGAAAAAAAAGTAGATTAGAAATAAATGAAAGAAGAACGGTTACGAGAAAGAGAAAAAATGTAGAAAAATGATAAAACAGAGAAGATAGGGAGTAAAAGAAAAAAAAGTAGATTAGAAATAAATGAAAGAAGAACGGTTACGAGAAAAGCAAAAAAAACCTAGATGGGAAATTGTTTAAACAGTGGGATGGTAAAAAAATGAAAATTTTAAGATTATAATTACAGGATCGGTCCGCTAATTGGGGGATGACTATCCCTTAGTGACCGGCGTTCGCTAATTGGGGTGTATCGATAAGTGTCAAAGTTGATCGAAGGTCGTTTGACTTATTTGTTTTGGTATCATCGTCGAAGTACTTTTTCCTGCCGTGAATCGTCAATTTCGTGCTATGTTGTGTTGTGAATCGATTTAGTTATTTGCAGAACCGGTAACTGTATTAAATAATATGGTTTCCGGAAATTGATTTAGGCCTTATAATAGAAGGAGCATCAACGTTCAGTTCTGGAGCGGAAAAGAAGCAAGCGGTAAAACGGAAGCACACTATCCTCATTTTAGTTGAGAATAGTGGAAGAGTTTGAAGCAGGAAACGGTTCCCACGAAAAATTGAGAAAAAAGAATAGCATCGGGGCATCTTTCGTTGGACGATTTGTAAAAAAATAAAGTCTATTCGAGAAAAATTCAGGGAACCTTTATTTTATTTTATGTATTCCTTCTTTTTGCATCAAACATCGAGAGATTTCCTGGTAGACGTGGCTGGATAGCTCAGTGGTTATTCGTTCTGCTTACTGAGTAGATAGTCGGGAGTTCAATCCCAGGCCCGTCCCCTTCCTTGTCATTTGTCACTTGCCTCTTTCTATCACCACTTGATTTAAAATAAAAAGCAGTCTACTGCGCTTTCATTGATCGCTTCACTTACCACAGTGAATCCATGATCTAAAAATAACCTGCCTCACTAACACAAAAACTATTCTCCCTTGACAATTGTGGAGACCCAGATGTAAACACGGTCTCTAACCAACGAATGTAACGAAACGAAACTAAACATCCTTACTCCCTCCCTAAAGACCGTGAGGACGTGGCCGGCGCCGGGGCTGATCTATAAATAGAATTAGTGAACTTGTACATTGAAGATGCAAAGCTACTCCCAAGCTCCATCTATGTGTTTCTCTATGCAATTACACTAGTTCTGATCGGTAACGGAGTAGCAAGTACAGCACGGTCTTTTTTATAAAAATAAAAAATAACAAAAAAATAAAATATCGAGAGACTACCTGGTAAAACTTACATTGAAAAGTCACTAAATGTTGACGAATAACAGCTTTTTAATTGGGTCACGCCCCAATTAGTGAACCCTAACTAAAAAGTGCCCCAACCAAAAAAAAACCCCAATTTGTGAACTTCTACCGTACATCAAATACAAATTTGTACAGAGTGAAAAAAGGAAAATAAGGAATGAAAAAAAAAGAGCAAAAGGTCGAAAAAGAAGGAAAACGAAAAAAATTAAAATGAGGAACGAATAAAATATACTAAAAAAGAGAAAGCGAGAGACATTATAAAGAAAATATCGTCGGGGTGAAATACTCGGTCTTTATAATTTAGAAGGAAAGGATAAAACAGAAATGCGAAGAAACCATAGAAAAGGCGTGGAAAGGAAGAGATTAAAACGAAAGATTAAGCATTAAAGTAAAAAATCAGTTATGGAAAGAACGACACAAAAAACGAAAAAGAAAGAAGAACACAAAATACTGTTTGAAGTAGAAAAATTAGGTTGGAAAAGATTTCTTTTACCATTTTATAATGCTCGTTGCATGCTCAACAGCATTTAAACATAAAAAGAGCGCCAAGAATTTTGCAGTTGTTCCAGTAGCAAACGATATCGTTTCGCACAGTGGCGTCTCGTGAGAAAATTAACCGGTTGTGCACTTTCTTTTGAACCCGGACGTCAATTTTGACAACAATATCTTTGATGAAGTTTTTTCCAGAAGCAGATAATTTATCATCTCCATGCGAAGCGCTAGGAGCGGACAGTAATTTTATTGCTAGCACAAATAGACATGAAGAGAAAGTGTATTGATAGATCCGTAAGGGAACGGCAGGCTTTTGAAATTGAATAGATGTAAGTTTGAAAACGAGCGGAGGGCATTTGAACGGTAGTAAACGATCAGGCACATAACCCTTTGTCATACTACCCTATGCAGGATAGGCAAGGGGGGAAATCCCCTTGACTGACAAAAAGTTATGCAACCGATCGTGCTCTTATACTACCTATTGCTTGTTTCTAGTTCTAGCGATTTGTCCGTCTCCTAATACTGCCTAGCACGGGTGAGAAATTATCTCCCGCTGTTGGGTTTATTTTTAGCATGCACCGCCTATTTCACACATTTGCTTTTCTCGTCATCTATAACTTATAGATCTCGGAGAGAACGACGGTGAGTGGTGCAAATACTGATCCCTACCAGTATGAATTACTGGATTCCCCCATTATGGGCTTTCTACACTTTTGATTGTTATTAGAATACAAGGGAGAATACAAAAATTGGTCACTTTTTGGTCCTCTTTTTTACAAATTGAAGTCACTATTTAGTCACTTTTTTCATCAACGTAGTCACTAAAATAACTATTTTTAACATCGTTGGTGGCTACCAGCCCTGCAATGGTCAAAAAACAGTTTTTAAAATTTTGAGTATTTACACCAAAAATTGTGATTTTTTTGAAAAACTGCTATATGATTACTTTTGGCCCAAAACGTAAAATGTGATTCGAGTTTGGTCGAGAGGTTGTTCCGTTCAGGAGTTATCGCCAAAAACAACCCGTGTAAAAAATCCGTGCCAAAAAAATACCTTAGTGTACATTTCATATACAGAATACAGAACGTACGAAAATTTGACCTCCTCCGTAATTTTTGTTTTACGTTCGCATTCTTATGGTGATTCCTCAAAGCATGTGGTCTGTGCTTGCAGGAAAACAGGGCTTTTAGCAAGTTCGAATGACTCGATATTCATTGCGACCGCACACAATTGCTTTCCGAATCTGCAATCCGTTCGAAGCTTTGTTCGATTAAGCACTAAGAAATACATACACCTGCCCCTCAACGCAACATTTCACTCGTTGATGCGATATTTCAGGAGATATATGCGTTTAGGGGTGTCCAGCTTCTGTATTTTTGTATTTCGTATTTTTTCTGGGCATTACACTACAATTCTCTCGAGAACATTGCATCGTGTTTCTCCAATCATCTCGTTCAAAAGTACAGCTATTAATTCTAGGTCGAAACTACCTCGCGATATACGTCATCTCTGCATTATTGTGTGGTTTAAAACTATAACTCTCTAAGATTCAATGCATCATTGTTATACTCTTCACCTTAAAAGACGTACATATTGATTTTAGGTCGAAATTGATGATTTACCCTAAAACTGAATAAATTGCTTTGTTGAACAATATTAACCCCGCATCCCGAGTTCATATCGGCAGTGATGAAATAAAAGTTGTAAACGTACTCGTGATTTGGAGGCGACTTCTGTATACATATAGAACATTCGAGCCTTAGCCTGACTGTAAGTTAGCTTTTAACGGTATGATGAGATAAAATAGAGATAAAAAGAAAGGCGTTAAGGAAGAGACAGAACAAAAATATGAAAATAAAGAGAGAGAGAGAGAGAGAGAAAGAAAGTTTAAATTAGATGTGGAAAAAGAGATGAAAAGAGAAGGGAAGAACGCAAAAAAAGTTTAATAGTATAGTGGAGGAAAAAAATTGGAAATAAATGAAAAAAAGACAGTCACGAGGGAAGACAGTCTACGCTCCCTACAAAAATTTAAAAAAAATGTATGAAGGAAAGTCTACGAAGGGGGGGTTGAGATGATCAAAAATGAGTCTACGTGGTTTATGAACAGGCCCTGAGATTTTGGGCCCTCCTGATTCCCATATCTGGCAGTTAGTTTCAACCACCTTGTACGGTATATCCAGGTTAAGACCTTCTTTCAACCAGTCTGGGCCAATTTAAAGAGGAGAGTATATTCAAATAATTTCGTGGTCAAAACGACGGATGATCTGATCAAAAACGCGACTAAGAAACTAAACAATATGCCTACAAGCTTCTTTTTTCATGTATGGCAAGTTCCGACTAACGAGCATTTCCAGCTGAAATTACCGACCGACCAACTTCGAGTGTCTCCGATTTAATTGAAAATTTGTACACACGTTTAACCCACAAAAGTAAGTTTTTTTTTCCACTGATGCAAACCAAAATTGAATTCAAGAGTCAGTTCTAAAAAGGGCGTAGGCATTTTGAATAGCACTGCAATTAATAATTTGTAGCTCAAAAACCTTTGGTTTTACAAAAAACTGTCTTAGAACAAGCTGTGGCCCTATGTGTGAAGGTTGTGAAAAAAAATCGGAAAAAATAGAAAATTTACATTAAAATTTAAATACCTCATAAAAAGATTTTTGTTTTTTTTTTTAATTATTTTTTGACTGAGAGAACTTGAAGTTTAGCGAAGACTCCAGGATGGAGAAATGTCAGGGAAAAAAGTTTCAAGAACATCATCTTTTGGTGTATTTCTCAAAATTTCAATACACGTATTCTGATGATGTAATCAATTTTTGATGTATTTTAAAAATTTCCAGCGCCTAATGATGATCTTCGTAAGAGCATCCATTCGCGATACATTTCCGATTTAATTTAACCATATGCGAATAAAATTCGAAAATACGATCTTTTCATAAGTTTTTCTAGATTCTCCAACAACAAGAGTTGGTTTTTCGAAATGTAGAATCTACTCTGCATTTATTCAAATAAAACAGATTATAAACTATAGAGGATGCATAGCGCTACTGTTCGTCTTGTTCACACACGTGAACATGACGGGTACATGACTGTCAAATCGCATACTTCTCACGTTGAATGTTATGTCCCTGGCCTACTTAAACCACGAAAAGATATTTTGCCAACAACGTCAGCGCTATGGGTCCTATACAGTTTATAATCTGTTTTGTTCAAATTTTGGACCAACTTACCGCCTGTCTGAATTTTAGGTAGCATCGAAGGCTCTCAGTAGCTTGAAAGACTCGTCCGTTTGGGTAGCCCGCTACTGGGTATTGCCGACAGTATACCTAGAAATCTAAAACTACCTGTACTTGGTGCATAAATTCGTTCCACTTCACTTTTCATTCAAATATAAAAAATCGAAAATATTTTTCCACATTTCCAGATTATTTCGGCTGAAACCGCTCTAACGGCAGAGAGTAGCAGTTCTTTTGTGAAGTTAAGTTCTTAATGAATAAAATGCGATTTGGTTTATCAAAATATCTTTTTCCGTTCTATTGTACGAATTCGAAAAAAGTCGCTTTTTTAAATGCACTCATTACTCGCGATTGACATGAAATGAATAAATTAAAAAAAGTTAAAAGAGCCACATTCTCAGAGAAAGAAAGATAAAATAGAGAGAGAGAGAGAGGGAGAGAGACAGAGAAATAGGTAGGATGTTAACGGAGAGAAAAAAAAAGACTTAAGAAGCCTAGAAGAAGATATAACATGAAAATAAATAAATAAGAGGTATAACGTTGAAAGAAATTAGGAGGCGTTTTAAAAAACTAAATTAAACGTAGATAAGAAAGATCAAAAATAGTACGCGAACGATAACGTAAAGGAATATAACAGTTAAACAAGAGATAAAAATAAAGAAATTGAAAGGTAACCAAAAAAACATATATAGAAACATAAAAAAATACAGAAATGTTCATACTGTAAGAGAAAAATACAGTGAAAAGGAGAATAAAAAGTAATTATGGAAAAATAAGGATAGTTAGATAAATGTACAGAGCAAATATAAGTCATGGGATAAACAAATCTAGAAATTAAGAGAGTAATAATGCAACCAGATAAATAGAATAAAAGAAACAATAATAGATATAGAGAGATAGAAAAGTAGAAACAGAAATAATCGGTTTAGTGTAGTCAAATGTGTTTTAGCATAAAGGCATAGCTTATTTTATTTTTTATTTTTCAAAATTTTAGTTTTCTGGTGATTTTTTCTCAATGGTAAAATTTCTCTGATACGCGCTTTTTTTAAGTACGGCTGATGGCAAACATCAACATTGAAATGATCAATACAAAATTGACTTTCAATGATTTTTTTATCTTCGATTTTCCTTGCAAGTTTGAAAGACATTTAGTCATCTGTTTTGACGTTCAGTTTGTTTTGATACCTTGTTTTTGAATGTATTTTCGATCAAGGTTTTCAATAATATTATTTTTGAAGAATTTCTGAAGAAAAGTTCTAAAATCTGTATAGAGTTAACTTATGAAATCAACTACACATGTCGTTAAGAAATTTCAAAATCAGGCTTGCCTAATTGTAATTCCAAACATATTTTTTCGCAGAAACTTCAGAGCTTTCACTGCAAGCTTGAAATTCGCATGACCAGCTGCAGTCGCAACTGATCGCCATCCGATATGCAAATGAACCGGAAAACCCTTGATTCTGTTTATTATTTTCGCTTACCTCAAGCACGTGCGCAGTGTTCCGGGATCCGGAGGCAGAGTGAAAGCTGCAGAAGAAATATATAGGCCTATGCACATTCAGCAGTGAAATAGAAGCTGACCTCGTTTTTTTTCTCTTCAAATGCAAACCGTGCTGTGACCACCGGACTGCGGTATTTTGGTCGCCCAATTGGTCGTCTCTCCACATGCGTCGTTGTCGTCGTCGTCTATAGAGTTGCAATTGTAAAAATTGGGCTGATTTATTATAATACACCAAATATATGTGAATTTCCATTTCGACTAATATTTCGTTCTTCTCGTTCATTGCAGATAGTTGAGCACGCGAGAGACTCACCCACCACCACAACAGTGCCACTATTCGATTAGTTTCGATCAGCTTGACCTGAGATTGACCGCTTACTCCCCTATATGGTAGATTGGAGGACATCCGTCGTTTCGAATGAGTGTTCTTGTTCAATAGCCGAGTGCTGACGATGCAAATGCTAGGCCATTGGTCCGGTTGCTGCTGATGCTGAATTCAATTCAAGAGAGAGGTGAGACTTCCATCTAGGGTACAAATGAGACGTTCGTTCATCGCGATTCGCACCCAATGTATCATTACGCACTTTGGGAAATCATGAGCGCATGATTGGGAGATCTTGATCGGGCAGAAAGGTCAATTGTGTGTGCCGGATCGTTGACCATTAATTGAGATATCACTAGTCGATACCGAAAGCACAGCACCATGCTCTCAATTAACGATTGTTCATAATGCTTCCGCTACTGTCACGAGTGCTTAATATTATTGCGAAATAACAACATTAAAACAATCCTGACCCACAGCAGTGTCCCCTTGGAGGTGATGATGATGGGGGTTTGTTGATGTCATTCACCTGTCACCATGAATTATGGGCTCGTTGACTCTGCAAAGTGGATAAACTTCGACACATGCCATATCGCGCCCGTTCCTACTATTTATGGAACGCGCATCGATTCATCTCTTTTGCAAAATGTCACGCTCTTGCATGGTTTGCGATTCTTTCATGGCTGGACGTGCAACAAGTGGTTCTTTGGGTCGTGACACATAGTTCCACACCCTGTAGATGAAAGAGTATTGTCAGCGGCTGTTTTTGAGTGGTTCATTTCTGTGTTGGAGTCCTTGAAAATCCATCCTGTTGCCACAATTCCTGAGTGCATAATTGTAGCCAATGGTTGGCTCGGTGGTCGGAAGCTAGCGCGTTGCACTTGTCTCTCATTCTCACTGGTGGAGGAATGACGACAACAGGAAATCAAGTGTACAGCGATAGCGTGCGACGAGTTTGTGTGTGTGTGTGTGTGTGTGTCAATCTGCGGTTTGGTACGTGTTGAGTTCTCAGCTGGTAATTGGTTATCTCCCGTCTAGAATCTGGTTTATGTTGGCTGTTTTTATTTTTTTCTGGTGAGGCTTACGGAAAAGGAAGCGGAAGAATACGGAATTATGCTTATGCGAGTTATGGAGAATATTGTTTTTCGTTTCGAAGGTCTTCTGTAATGAGCAGAAACCGCAATTAGTGAGTCGAGTGAGAAAATGCGCAATTGTTGTGGATTATTTATATTCTGGACCAAATATGGAACTTCAAAATTGGAATCCTTGTTTGGCTATGCTCATGAAGGGTGTACCCTTGAAGAATAAAGATGTACGATGGAATTATTCTGTTTTGACAATCTTAACGACAAATAGGGATAAGTTTCAACCATTTATGGCAATTTGATCTCTACCATTATAAAAAAATATAGTTGGATACATGTCAACATCGAACCCTCTATGCTACCAGAAATTGATGTAAATGGTTGTGCCCTGACACCAACATTTACTGATGACCTTTAAGACACGAGAAGCAGTTGCAAGAAACGAGAAAACAAATTAATCAAACACACCTTTTGTCGTCAGAGATGAATTGCGTTTCGTGTACTAGTAATAAAGTAGTACTTGATACAAAACAACCTGATACCAGAAGATTGTAATCTAGTTAAAAAACAAATTACAAACTGACCAGCTGTCTGGACTGATGACATAAGTGTTGAGTGAAATTATGTAATAATTAGGTGACAGTTTCAAAACCCTAGTCATTGTCATTGGCTTCAAAATGAGATTTAAGGCACATCATGCTTTGTCAACTTTTGTAAATGGCTTTATTATCGGTATGACATTTTTGTCTTAATTGTGATGTGATGTGATAGGAAGCCACCACAAGTGCAGGACTTGCCATGGCGTACGTTTCCTCCTAATGGCAAGATCAAAATGTTGTCAAACATGTAATCCTCGTTATTTCGTTGTATGAAGGGCCAAAAAACGGGGGTGTGGACCCGTAATCAGAAGCACTTACACGAAACCCACGAAAAGAATAGAGAGTCACCATTCAACGAAACGCTCTTATTACAGAAAAAGAACAGTAAGCAATACACATTTGGATTTCCGTCTGGTGGATTGTTAAAAAAAGGGGTTAGCAAACTCACTGTAGACTGTCGGAAGATAATCAGACTCTCGCTGATCTCGATCTGACGATTTCCATCAAGGAAGGCAAAATTGTCATCCATGACTTGGGCCAGGTAACTACGATACAGATACACTTCGTCTGGCACCCTGTATTCCCCTCTTGCCCTGTGTTAATGATTGTATGTATGTAATGTACGTAATAGAATGTAATATATGTTTTTACAACATATAACTTACAGCTGCTGGATTACACTAGTTTACAAAGAAAATCAAAAGTGATGAACTTTATAATTTGACTAATGTTTCTAATGCGAAATTTTATGCAGAAAAAAAATTGAAGTAGAACAGTTTTTGAGGTATGGATAAAAGTTGATTTTTTTAAATATATAAGCAAAAACACACTCACTCAAAATGGAATATCTCAAACGCGTGTGATCCAATTTTTAATATTTGGTCATCAAATAAAGCAAAATTAAATTTAACACCGATTTTCTGAACATTGCAATGTTCTGGGAGTAATAGTTTCGACGCTATTTATAAGTATATATAATCTTTTGCGATTTAGTCCTGTAAAAGCTGAAAAGCAAAGCAGACCAGTCTTCGCAACGGAGATAAAATTTCAATGAAAAGATATTTGATTTGTTTTATTTGTCTTGAGAATCAACATACTATTTTATAGGTCGAAGCAGTTTTAGTGATCGGAAAGCCCGGTTTGATGATTTCTGAAATAAATGGAATATCCCATCATGATACCACTAAATCCATATATTTAAATATAATCCTATACTGCTTATAATCACATGCAAGTTTTTTATGGCTGAAATTGAAGTTCAGAAATAAAATTTTAATGAAAATGTTATGCTGAAATGCTGAAAAATAAATTGAGAATTACAAACATTAAGTTGTCATGCTGCTCCATACTCTGAAAGGCTCAAGTAATTTGAAATGTAAAGATGTCCCAAGGCGTTCTGCAATTATTAATTAAATGATAATGGAAAATATATCCTGCTTGAACACGATCTTCAGTTGCAGCCACTCACTTCTCTACTGTCAAGTTGATAATATTGCCCAGGCTACGCCAATCAGCTTCTTCAAGCTGAAATGCTGAAAAATGTGTAGATAACTACATGAGCATGAACATGATTGACCACCCAAGGCTGCTACTCCGTTATTGAATGATCAGCTGTTATTACACAGAGAACCAACAGATGATGCTTGAGATTAGCATACATCCTCGATGTGTAAACACTTGTTATCCCATGCTAAGGCAATACAGGCGCCGGCCTCGCCCGAATGCAGATCAAATAAGGAAAGGGTAGGAATATTTTAACGTAATACTTGCTTTTTTGGAAGCCGTGGAGTCCACTGCACTTCCACGAGAAATCACTGGGATGTTGGATAAAATGGTGAAGTTTGCAACGAGATCCGTGTTGGTAAACGGTGTGATGAATTCAACTGACGTCAGCAGCGAATCAGATATGTAACTACTTTTCGGGTTCACTCTCTGTACCGAGATGCACATTAAAGTTATTCAATGGTTTGCTTATGGTTTATTCCATTGGAATACGAGAACACATTAAAACATCGAGTTTGAGGACCGATTAAAACTAACAATAAGGATGCTCTTGGGGCCACTCACAAGTGTGGATGATTTCTTTCATTGGAACATTGACAAATCGAGTTTGAGGACTGATTTAAACCAACAGTAAGGCTCTTGGGGACACCCACAAGTTTGGGTGGTTTATTGCATTGGATTACAAGAATACATTAAAACATCGAGTTTGAGGATACTAAAAAATGTGTAGATAACTACAGTAGAAAACTAATTAATGTAATATAGCCACAATGGAACTAACTCTTAGCTTCTAGTCTTGACAGAAAATCCCTACTGGCCAGTTTATCGCAAGGGGTATGTCATTTTTTTCTTAATTGGGTTAAAATTCCGGCTGTGGTATTTTCATGAAATCTACTTACTAGACTCTTAAGAACATCAATATCACAATGGAGTATCAAATCATATTTTTCATAGAATTTCTTCTCTAAGGAACTATACGGTATATTTAAGACGTGGCTTTTCTTTACTATAAGATCACAACACTGCTACTGTAAATCGGTTCTTAACATCCAAATAATCAATGGTGCCTCGTGAGTTTCATTAGTGGTTGTGCACTTTCTATTCGCTGCCATCTTTTGTACTCTAAAGAGGCAGAAAAATACTTCTGCTCATTTTCAACGTTGCCACGTTCGCGCTCTTTCTGTCACATTTTAAATACCAATCTATGTTCACACCTTTTTTGAACGTCCGTCTACTCTAAGCAGCTTAACTCATAAACAATAATACCTAAATTTTTCGTGCATTCAACTTATGCCGTTTGGTTTCAATATCTGTTCAGTTGTAATATTTTTATTTGTATGAAGTTTATTTATTTGTTCAGGCTCAATCAAACCCAACTAATAACCAAATATAGACTGTTCCGAAAAATATAAATACACCTTCTTCTCAAATAAAAAATACCATACTGAGATTTTTGATTATTTTATTCTGAAGCATAGTAAATAACACTGTTTTCTTTCCACCATTTCAATTTGCTACAACTTTCCGTAGGGTAGGCGAGTTTTCTAACTTTTCCTTAACACTACTCATATGTTTTCTGGACTGTGCTTTCTCCTACGATTTTCACCACTTTTGGACAATCCTTCTTAAATTTTTCAGAAGGTTTCGATACGGCGAATCTCTGGACAATTTGGAGGATTCATCTCCTTTGGTACAAATATGACATTGCTCCTTTTTGTACCACTCTACTGCATATTTAGAGTGATGGCAGGAGCAAGATCAGGCCAACAGATTGTAGGCATGTTATGCTGTTTGATCAAGGGTAGCAACCTTTTTTTTTGCAGACACTCCTTCACATAGCTTTGACCATTAATAGTGGATTCACGTACATTTGACCTTCGTAATGAATGAACGAGATATTTTTTTTCACATCCGCATGTAGCCTACCACACCATTACCTTCGTGGCGAATTTTTCGGTGAGGAATATCCTTTCTCTTCGTCGAGGTATAAAACTGTGGTCCCGGCAGTTTTATGTAGGTTTCATCGTCCATGATAACACAGCCCGATTGAGTTTGTCGTACAGCTTTCAAGTCCTCATAGAACATTTGAAATTTTCAAAAAAATAAACAAATCGACAAAAGTTTCAATAAGGGCCAATGTCGCAAACGTAAACAATGACTTTCCGCAAATCTCTCGAAATGCTAACTAGTCAGAATTATGACGATGATTGTACAGAACAGAGTTCCTTTATAATGAAGTGGTAGTTTACTTGAGCGAGTTAGCATTTTCAAGAATTCGCAAAAGCCATTGTTTACGTTTGTGACAATAACCCTTATGAAAACTCATGTCGAAATCTTCCAATAGGAATCCAAAAAACAAAAAGGAAAATACATATAAAAAAAAGCAAATTTTTTCTGAAACAAAAAAACTTAACAAACATTATTAGGCAACAAAAAACTGCTGGCAAAAATTTTTACAAAAAAAAGGAAATAATAGGAAAAATAGACAGGAAAATATTAACTTTTTCATAAATTTCCATATCCAAATTTTAATTTTATTATGGAAATGCATGTTATTTTCCGAAAGTGTTCTCTTTTAAATTGCCTAATTAATTATTTGTTTTATTGTGTTTTTTTTAAATGTCTTGCTTATTGCCTGTTTGATTTTTGAAAATAAATTTTCTACATATTCATGAAAAATTTCTTTTGTCATGTATTTCATATGTGATAATTTCATGATTTTTTTCATTTTTTCAATGGAAGATTTCCATTTGTTTTTAATCTGTTCCATACCTTATTGCAATGTTGGCATTTTTGGATTCCCACCAGTTTTTGTTTATGGAAATTTTCTTTTGAGTTTTTTGAGGTAGTTTTTGCAATTCATTTAAAAAATATTATGATTCACATTAAACCTTGTCTTTATTATAGAGGTTTTCAGCTGATAAACTTTGTTCGCCTCTGATATATAAAAGAAAATTAATAAGTTCATCTTAGAAATTAGAACTGACGAATGAGAGTTTTGGGTCCCCTTTTCAAAACGAAATTAAATTAAATCATCACCCGGGTTGTGACAAAAACTTTTTTATTGGATTTCTTTCGAAAAGTGGACATTTAATCTTACAATCACATACACTACTCCTAAACCTAAAATGATACCCTCGATAGAAAATGTCTCTTGTGATGTTTGAAATTACAGTTTTTAGTTTTTGGAACTGAGCATAAGCATGAATATGATTAACCACCCGAGGTTGCTACTTCTTGTTGTCCGATCAGCTGTTATTGCACCGAGAGCCAACTGATGACACTCGGGCCTAACACATCCTCAATGGAACACTGAATGTAGGTCAAATTAGTAAGAATAGGAATACGTAGCAATTTGTGGATGTGATACTTGCTTTATTGTAAGCCAAGAACACCTCTGCATGTCCACGCACAATGTCTGGGGTGTTTATTAACAGGATTGGGGTGGCGGCAGGGTTTGTTGTGCTAAACGATAAGCTGAATTTATTTGACTTCTAGTTATATATTTAAATTGGAACCGATTTCCGATTTGAACCGATTTATACCAACAGTATGGATGCTATTGGGGCCACTTGCAAAGTTTGATGGTTGTTTTTTTAACGGTATTCATGCCACTGGACAAAATGTGGAACCCCCATTGCTAGATGAGGTATTGTTTTTTCTCTGTTCGGGACATAACACTAGATGAGATTAAAAAGGCCATCAAAGAGCTGAAGAACAGTAAGGCTGCTGGAAAGGACGAACTCCCGGCCGAACCTCATTTCCCCCTGTACCGAAAGAGGCACAGACTGGAGTGCGCTATCTACCGTAAAATAACACTTCTTAATTCGACGTACAAAACAATGCCACATATTCTGTATAACAGATTGAGACCGCTGGAGGAGTCTTTCGTCGGCGAATACCAGGTTGGTTTTCAAGAGGGTCGATCAACGACGGAGCAAATGTTTACACTGCGACAAGTCCTGGATAAATTCCGGGAGTACAACTTGCAGACCCACCATCAGTTTATTGATATCAAGGCGGCGTACGATTCAGTGAAGAGAAACGAGTTATGGCAGATACTGTTCTAACATGGTTTTCATGGTAAATAGCACATGAAAACACGCGGCCTTCTGGCCGTAGTCTTTCGAAGGTCCTCATTGAGATCGACTGGCCTTGCTACAACAAGCCATCACGTAGGCTATTCTCTCGGGGCAACGAGCTGAGACCAGTCCTGCAGACTTAGGTAATCCTTGAACTGATGGTGGGTTCTATACATTACATTACAATACATTACATTACATGGCATTACACATAATGATCGAACAATGGTTTACCGACGAAATCAATTAGACTGATTCGTGCTACGCTGGATCGAAATCAAGTATACGTGTTGCGGATGAGATTTCGACTTCTTTCGTAACCTTAGATGGATTGAAGCAGGGAGATGTGCTTTCGAACTTATTGTTCAACATTGCTCTCGAAGGAGCTATTAGGAGAGCTGGCGTGCAATTGAGCGGCACCATCGTCATGAAATCGCACATGCTCCTAGGGTTTTGCGGACGACATCGATGTCATCGGAATTGGCCGTCGAGCCGTGGAAGAGGCATTCGTGCCTTTTGAAAGAGAGACAGCGAGAATTGTTCTCACAACGTGGGGCCAATAGAAATGTGGGTGGTGACACATTTGAAGTAGTGGAAGAATTTGTGTATCTTGGAACTAAAATAATATTACCCGCGAGGTAAAAAAGGTGTATCAAATTTGCGATCAGATCGTTTTACGGTCTCCAGAACCAGCTGAAGTCCCGTAGTTTGCAGACGAAGACAAAATTCGCGTTGTATAAGACTCTGATCCTGCCGATCGCATTGTACGGCCATGAACCCGGGACGCTAAAGGAAGTCTACCGGAAAGCTTTGGGGGGGTTTGATTATTAGGTGCTGCGGACAATACTCGGCGAACAAAAAGATGGCATCTGGCGGCGTCGCATGATTCACGAGCTGTACCAAGTATTTAAAAAGATGGATATTGTCAAGCAGATAAAACACGGAAGAACGACAAGCGAAGATAGTATTCAGTAGAGAATCAAGGAGAGGTCGTCGACTCCATGGCAGACCACGAATACGATGGCTATTTGCAGTTGAGGAGGACCTAAGACCCCTTAACGTCCAAGGTGACTGGAGGTCATTGACCCAGGACTGGGTTCAGTGGAGGAATATCATCCATTTGGCGTAGTGGTTTATGTGTTCCAAATATGGTGGATTAGTAGTATAGATCATAAATAACAATGATCACCACCACCGATTCTGTGCTCACTCGATCACTCGCGCCGCCGAGCAATAGGTAACCGAAAATAGTACCCAAGAAAGCATCGATACAATCGTTCACAGCCGATGCTCGAAGCAGGCTCTGAAACAGTTGGGGCAGAAGGCTTGATAAAAATTGGAAATTTAAATTCAAATTTGAATGGCTCTGTGAAACTTACAAATGGAGCTCACAAAGATCAATTTATTTTTTTGTGTGACTTATTTGAAATATAGTCATAGGCATTTTAATATAAAAATTGAATTTCTCAATCTCAACGAACCAGGCTGGCAGTCACTCAGAAGTTATTTGAATTTAAACATCTATTGAACTCAAACATTTTCATGCGTAGGCTTTTGCTTGAAAAAGGTGAAGTATGAGGTTAATATCATATCAGATAAATCTTGAAGAGCTGATGAAAATCTTCAAGCGAACCGTGTACTAGAAAATGGCAAAACTAAACATTGCCCAGCTTAAATAAAAACTTCATAGTACGGCTCGTTGAAGAACCCATTTTGGTAAACATTGATACCTCTCATGCCTAAGCATGGAGTTCGAATCTTACACCCGGACAAGGTACGAAAATGCCAAAAAATGTGTTTGACTGTTAACGACGGGAGATGAACCAGCCAAAGGCTGATAATTTCGTAATTAAGAAATTCCAATAGAAGAACAGATTATTAACTAACAAATTGTATGACAAAAGATATGCCACCCACTGTAGCACGGCAACTGAGTCCGACAGAAATGGGCTCTCCTCTCTGTTAGACTTGATCAAGCCTTTGTAACCACTGATTATCCTAATCATGCCATTGTATGAAGGCCAAAAATTGGTTGGGTGGATCGATAAGCAACATCACTTATACGTATCCACAGGGATATAAAGAATTCCCTTCCAACAACAAGATTGCACAATTGGTCATAAGAGCGAGCTATCTAACTTGGGTATGCCCTAATGGGCGGGAAGAAGAGTCCGCCCTCTATTCACAAACTGTTAGCAATGGGGAGTTGGCATTCCCACTCTCCCCATCCAGAGTGCTTCAATCGGGTGCCCTGATGGTCCCCCCCGTTCCCGTGAATTATTTATATAAGCGTGTATATTTTTATGTATATGAAAAATACAACAAGCATTCGTATCTATTATATATGATCTTCATTCGGTTGATCCTGAAATCAAAGAAATATCGTGAAGCGTTAAAGTGTAGAGTTCTGTGGTTCCGCGCTTAAGCACGCTTCCATTCGTTTTCAGCGATAGCAGCAATTCACCCAAATCTTGATTTGAAGTATCCTGAAAAAAGTTGAATTTGAAATTTGAAGTATTGAAATTTTACCAAACTAACATTTATACATTTTAATTTACTTTTGCCATGGTTACTATTTGCTAATTGATGCTGATTTTATAGATTATTAACTAATAAATTAAAGAAAACAGAAGAGTACGGAATACAATACTTTGAACAATTTTAAGCGTAACTTGCTATGCATCAAATGATTATTCTTCGTTTCAGAGACCGACATTCGTGATTGGAGACAAAATAATATTTACATCGAATTATATCTATCATTTATGGATTTTTAATCCATTTTTTGGAATTTCAATCAAAATTTTTAAAAAAACGCCTGCCACTGATGTAATGGTAAGTGTGCCTGCTACTTGGCACCTCAGTGAGTCGGGGTTCCATCCTAGCCGAGGTCGGTAAGATTTTTCTAAGGCGAAAAAATCTTTGATCAGGGAAGGGAAGTAAACCCATTGGTTTCGTCTCATGCTTTGATGAGTGCGATATGTACCAGCATAAAGCTGCGAGCCACCTTAATATAAGACTAAGATGAAAACATTTTCGCCTCTCCCTGATTAAAATTCTAGATGCACCCTTTATAAAGTTGAATTGTTTTTTAGAACAAAACTAGGGAGTGTGGAGCAATAAAATAGCCTAAATTGTTATTTTGTCACTCACTTATCATAACTACATTCAGTCACATGTAACATTAATCATAACGCATGAATTTCAGTACATTGCAAAACAAAAAAAAACACCTCAACAAAGGAACCACACACTTTCCGAAAGACAACTGATTGAAAACAATCCCCGCTTCCGAAGAAAAGAAGCACATCATACAAATTCCACGCCTCCAGAGTGCATTGTGAACAGCGACGCACAAACCGCACTTACGAGAGATAGGACGCGTGAAGAAAAAAAAAACGCTTACTATGATTTTCAATGATGGTGATGATGCTAAAGTGCTAAGATTTTTTTATGACTCCACTTCCGACACCGACAACACTGTTATACATTGCATCCATGATGGTGACGTTGATTTGCACTCGCAAGCGAAGTGATTCAACAAGAGCGTGTTTGCAACTGTTTGGAGTCTCAGAAAACACTGTTTGGTCGCCGAAGGAACAAAAAAGCCGCATGGGATGAAACGCACGATGGTTTTGATTACGGTCGTGTTACAACGATTCGAATACTGATTACGAGCGTGCAGTTTTACTACGAGATGAACGCCAGCCATGAAATGCGCCGTATGGGTTAAGGAAATCCAGAGGTACGCGATACAAGATGCAGACATGAGATAAGTGCACCGAAGTAAAATAGCTGTCTACTGCGATGACGGATGCTTGTCTACATCCAGAAGTAGAAGATTGTTTTAACGCTGCTGTATGCTGCCACTGATTGCCTGGAAAGTTTATTGTGGCTCTTGCATAATAGGATTTCTTGACGAAGTTCAGGGATGAAGCCTACGCGTGCTTTTTTGTATGTTTTTCAAATTTGCTATTTTATAAAAGTAATTTGAAAGAATTACAAATGATTTCATCATTTTAAATGTAGACCCAATGCATTCAGTAGGACTTCAAATTTAATATTAACCAGGCCATGCAAGAATGATAAACAAACATCAGGAAATAAATAGACCTTTGCGCCGCCACACCAGACCGCCGCTGATGATTTCCTCACGCCGCAGCCGCCGCTGAAAATCCACTAAATCTCCGACTCAAAATCGGTTACTCGGTCGAATTTATGTCTCGCCGGTAAGATTTGTTTCATGGTGTTGTAATAAGTAGTTCGAAATCATGATTGCTCGTGGACTGTCAATAATATTTAGAAGTAAAAAAAGAGTCCACTTTCTCATTGCCTGGGATTGAGCAATGTGAAGGAACCCCATACAAAGGTGATCAAATATGATCTTTCGACCAGCACAATCATCTGTTTCTTTAGTTTTGAAAGGAAATAAGATGAGTAGCTTTCATCAACCGAAGAACCGCAATTGAACTGAGGCTGTCCGAGATGATGAAATAATGGTATGCGGGCATGTTGGAAATGATCCCTAATGCGAAGTTGGTTGCTGTCAGCTCTCAGCAACATAAACAGAACAAGGTTCCTGAAATTTGTGGAAGGCGCTGGAGTTTTCACTGACGACACCGCCTAGCAGCGCATTTGTTGCAAATTGATTAACATACACTCTATTTTGTCACAATCATTGAGATTGTGTGTTCAGCCCTCACATTTCTTCAAAATTTTATATTACAAATGCGTTCTTCACTCCACATTTAATTAATATTCTGAGCAAGAGCTTCCAAAATCGATTCTGGAGGGGTTTTACTTCTACCAGAACTTTAAGACTGATCCTTTTTTTTTTGCATATTTGCTTCAAATACGTAACGTAGGCACTCCATGTGCACTTTGAATCAAACCAGTCCCCAAGGTAAAGACTGTATTCGATGAAATTTGGACACAAGCAATTGTTCGTAACTTTTTAGCCTGTGGGTAAATATTATTGAAATTTTAACTGAATGTATTTCATTGTGTTGTGTCAATCGTGTAATGAGTTTCGTGAAAATCGGTCGAGTGATGGCTTCGAATGAAGAAGTAGTGCGCCAACACATTTTGGGCACTCAGCTTCGAAAACCCAAACGCTTCTCATCGATAGATCGGAAAACAGCTCGGAATCGCACATACAACCGTATCTCATGTGATCAAAACGTTCAAGGACCGTAAGACAACCAAGCAGAAAAATGGTAGTGGCAAAAAACGTGGCACATCAAATCCGGAGAAGGCCAGGATGGTATTGAACCAATTTAAGCGTTATCCCAACATTTCGATCAGCGATGTTGCGAAAAGACGAAAGTTTCAGTTTGTTTGTGCAGAACACAATGAAACGTTCTGGATTACATGCACAGGTCCGAAGGCATCGAACCGGAGCGATAAACAGAACTCGGTGGCCAAAACTCGTGCAAGAAAACTGTACAGGGAGTGGCTCACAAAACCGTTCTGCATTGTGATGGACGATGAGAGCTACATTGAAGCCGACACCAAACAAATGCCAGGACAGGAACACTACGTCGCCACCTCTAAGTTTGCCGTTCCGGAGAGTGTACGGAAGAAGAAACTGTCGAAATTCGCCAAAAAATTCCTTGTCTGGCAAGCGATCTGCGGATGTGGCAAAATGAGTCAGCCCTTCATCACCTCTGGGACCGTCAACGGACAAATCTACAAAGAAAAATGCCTCCAAAAACGACTTCTGCCCTTCTTGAGATCTCACGATGTCCCGACACTGTTTTGGCCGGATTTGGTATCTTGCCACTATGCCCGGCCCGTCTTAGACTGGTACAAAGATAATAATGTAGTTTTTGTACCAAAAGACGTCAACCCTCCAAACACTCCGGAACTTCGCCCAATTGAAAAATGTTGGGCAATCATGAAGGCAAAGCTGGTTAAAACTCCAAAACTGATAGAAAATGAACTTGAACTAAAGAAAGTGTGGTTAAAAGTAAGTAAACAAGTCCGTCCTATCATTGCCCAAAATTTGATGAAAGGGATCAAGGCAAAGCTACGGGCATTTGGGTTGGGAGAAGAGGTTCAATAAACCAATAATGTCAAAACTTAACCATTTAGTAGTACTTTATTTCCGGAAAGTTTGAAAAGAATCGGGACTCAAGGAAAAATTTTGGTGACCTATTTTGTGTGTCCAAATTTCATCGAATACAGTATTTATTGAAAATATTGGGTAATGTTTCTGCTCAAAAGATTAGGCTGCAATAGGGCTGGGTATCGCTTTCGAGTAAACAACACCAGTTCAGTTTTCTGCGGTGTGAATTAGATCCCTAGATTTCTAGCCCAAGAAGATAGGATATCTAGGGAATTTGGCAATGGTCCTTACAAGTTGACGGAATGGGAAAATGACACTGTCGTCAGCAAGTAGTGTGCTTTGTTCGGCCAAACAATTGTAAATATATTTGACGTAAAAGTTAAAAAGAAGGGGGTTGAAGCATGAGCCTTGAGCCTAATTCTGGAAGTTTTCAGTTCTCCAAGTGAAAATTTCGTTTGCTGTTCTGACAAGAAATTGTACAAAAAAAATTATTTAAAATTCCGAGAAGTCAACATTTCGGCAGATTATCTGATAGGATTCCAATGGAAACTGAACTAAAAGCCCCCTTATTGTCCAGAAATACTAAAGCCAGTTGAATATCTGAGGAAAGCAACGCTAGTCAATCGTTTGATACTTTGCTCTTGTGGAACCCAAAATTGCGTATTTGCAAGTTATTCAATTCGACCCAGTGTTCGAGCCTTTTATGGATCATTTTTTCCAACAATTTGCTAAAGATTGTACTCGAAAAAAAAAATACAACAGACAAAAATGATCACCAAAAATACATTTCAAGTATGAAGTTTTTGAAACGCTCAGGGAATAAATAAACTCATGTATTACAATGAAAAAACTACCCATACTAGTGAGTGGCTCCAAGAATATCCTTACTGTTGGTTTGAATCGGTCCTCAAACTCGATGTTTCAATGCATTCTTGTTTTCCATTGAAATAAACCACCCACACTTGTGAGTGGCCCCAACAGCATCCTTACTGTTGGTTTAATTCGGTGTCAAAATTTGAATAACTTTAATGTGTATCTCTGAACAGAGAATAAATCGGAAACATAGTTAAATATCCTAGAAAAATTGAGCTGTTTAGTGGAATACCAGAAATGAGAAGAAAAATTAGTATTTTCCATTTAATTTCAACTACCTTTATTGCTTATTCTTGACAGTCGAGTTATTCGTACACGAAGCTGGAGAAGTCTGCACACTGTAGACGTAATATGCGTATCTGTCAATATAAGCAATAAAGGTGGTTGGAATTAAATGGAAAATACTCATCCTGCTTCTCATTTCTAGGTGAATTCAGCACATCGCTTACCAAAACGAATGCCGCTGCGGACCAAAAAATTTTATCCAACATCCCAGTGATTTCTCGTGAAAGTGCAGAGGTGTTCTCGACTTCCAATAAAGCGAGTATCACGTCAAAATATTCCTACCCATTTCCTACTTGACCTGCATTCAGGCGAGGCCGAGTCGGTATTGCCTTAGCTTGAGATCACCAGATTGAGAACGTATGCTACTCCCAAGCATCATCTGTTGGTTTTCTGTGTGAACGATCCACTACGTGTAATGTGTTGTACGTTTAACAGTGTGTACAGTTTGTTTGACGTTTGTATTAGTACTAAGAGTTTTAGACAACGATTGCTGAGTTCAAATATGTTTGTTTAGTTTGTTTTGTTTAAGTTTTATTCATGTAGACCGTGTTGCCAGATGAATGTTGCAAAATATATAATGAATAAATTAATATAAGTAATGAAAGATGATCTGGCAATAACGGAGTACCAACCTCGGGTGGTTAATCATGCTCATGCTAATGCTCATGCTCAGGCAATAAATAAACTCGTATTGGCTATGTTTTTGCAAAGTTGGTTTATTCAATCTTCTCTCCTAGGCTAAATGCCCGCCCCTTAGAATTATCGCTACCCATTAAATCCTGTGCAATACTTGCGCCATCTGCCTTACACACTTTCATCCCTTTTATCTTCAAATACTTATCGTTTTTAGAGACCTTTCCTGTTTTCCGGAGCTTGCCCTTCATAATCGCCCAAAATCTATTGTTTCTCTAATCCGGCAAACTTCGTGTGTTGCATCGTAATCTAAACTGGAATTCAAACTTACCAATTTTATTTTTGTGTATTGTGTGTATGTACAATTCAACACCCATCGTTGGGCAGTGTTTTTATGGAAGAAAATTGTTTGTAGTTGAACGAACTGTTGTCTGATACTACAAACGTGAACTAGTTCACGGTCCGTTTTCATGGAACGTGGCACGTACTTAGTAGTACCGTAAAAATTTAGTTGTAATCAGATAGATCTCACCGGAAATTGTTCCTGATGTTCGGCCTCCATTTGGTATGGCAAGTCAACCCCCCATGAAGCTATACAATACATTTTGTCTCTACAGAAGTAGCACTTCACTATCCGGAAAATATTTCCACTTCATACTTTTCGAAATTCATTTTTTAATAACATATTGTGTGAGCTTAAGGTATATTTGCTTGACTTTCAATTTTCAGTTTACAAGCAGAAAACTGAACTCTGTAGCCAACGATGGTAGCACAATAAAAAAAGGTATTAGATTATCGTATTTTTAATCACCCACATTGTTTAATTTAGGCATTTAGATAAGTCACCAATGATTTCCAAAATGACGTTGTAGTTCCATTTCATTGCAGAATACTCAGATTATTGATTTTGATTCAGAATCGTGGCATTTTTAATGATGCCAATGGTCGATATAACATGCTTTGCTCAGTTTTCAAGTACTCTAACTATCAATTCTCAACATTCATCTCTCGTACGATTATAATAATGTTCATTTTTAGTCACAAATGGCACATTTCAATCACAGTAGTGAAGGCAACTTGCCAACGACTGGAATAGGTCGTATAGCAGTTACTATAACCTACATTATTAATAACATTTTCAACAAACGTGCTTCTAAAGTAAACATTCTATAAACTTTGTAATAGATGACTGATGTTAAGAATTGTAAAGTTGTATTCCGTTTTATGTTTATTTACTTAAACTTACAAGATGCTTTTTTCTGAATCAAGCTGATACATCACTAGATGTATTCCTGACAGACAAGACATTCGTTTTGATAGACTTTTTCTCCAGAATCTGTTAGTTAAACACAGGGAGAATTTTGAGCAAAATTAAATGTTTTCGAATCATCAAGTTAAAGTGCAAGTTCACGTAACCGAACACAGCCTCAAAATCTGCTTAAGGTCTGTATCAACAATTTTCCGAACATCCCAAAACTTAAGTACAACACAAATGTCGCATTATATTTCCGCAGTTGTTGTTTATGTCAGATTCATGGGATATGATTTTACAATCAACATTGCGCTTAACTGCATCCATCAGGGTTTATTAAGACTCTTCAGATACCGTGGTAGACGTCTTTTTCCAAATTTGTTGGAACATCAATTTGCTACCTTGTTTCTTTCCAGAAAGCTTCCGCTTCTTCAGAGCCCAATATTTCTCGGTTGGACGTAACTTTGGAAAATTAGGCGGATTTGCGGTTGTTGGTAAAATATTCAGTTGATTTGCTTCGTACCACTCGAGCACAGTTTTAACATAATGGCATGTTGCAAAATCGGGCCAGAACAAAGGTTTTTCTTTGTGGTTTTTGATGAAGGGTAGCAATCGCTTGTGCAAGTACTCTTTCTGGTAAATTTTCTAGTGGATTGTGCCTGTAGTGACGAAAGATTTATTTTTTTCAGCCTCGTGCAAATTACTTGTCAAACAAGATAGTTTTTTTTTTTTTTTTGAAATTTCGATGCCTCTGTTTTAAGAATAAAAGTTATTTGAAGGTGTTCAGATTAATGTGGATACAGACCTTAGTGGAGTACGTTAGAGCTGCTCAGTCTATCCAGTTTCGATCCATCCATCCAGTATCGATCTATCCACTCGTCGATAGCATCTCCAACAGAATGGTGTTCAATTCATTATACAATATCATCTCTTCAAGGGTGTATTCGATAAAAATGGCACACAGAAAATCTTCTGTAGCTTTTGAATCGTATGAGTAAAATACCTAGAAATTTGAGTAGATCTTATCCATAGTGTATTATTTACATCTGCCAAGTTTCATAGTTATACATTCAGTAGTTCCAGTCATGTCGTCGAAACAAGAAATTGTCCGTGAGAAAATTTTGTGCACTCACAATCAAAATCCAGGGGCGTCCCACCGGTGGATTGCTAAAAGGCTTGGAATTACAAATACAACTGTGTCTCGTGTAATAAGAACCTTCAAGGAGCGTCTGAGTGTTCAAAGGAACGAAGGGAGTGGTCGTAAAAGTGGTCCAATGGACAGTAAAATGGCCAGGAAAGTCGTACAACAATTCAAGAACCGTCCAAACATGTCAATTCGAGATGTCACTAAAAATTCTAATGTGTCAGTCGGTTTTGTGCAGAAAACCATGAAGCGTGCTGGGTTACATGTTTACAAAGTGCAAAAAGCCCCAAACCGGAATGAAAAACAAAACATCACTGCGAAAACCCGCGCACGGAAACTTTACACGAAGCTGCTCACCAAATCCGGTTGCATCGTGATGGATGACGAAACATACGTCAAGGCCGACTTCCGTCAACTTCCTGGGCAAGAATATTTCGTTGCCAAGTCGAAGTTCGATGTTCCGGAGGATGTTCGAAAGAAGAAACTATCGAAATTTGCAAAGAAGTTTCTAATCTGGCAGGCGATTTGCGGATGTGGTGAAATAAGTGCTCCCTTCATCACTTCCGGAACAATAAACGTTGCGATTTACACGGAAGAGTGCCTTAAGAAGCGTCTCTTGCCATTCATTAAGAAACACAAAGGATCAACTCTGTTTTGGCCTGATCTAGCATCCTGCCACTACGGTCGAACCGTATTGGAGTGGTACCGAGCAAACGGAGTCAATTTTGTGCCAAAGGATATGAACCCACCAAATTCACCGGAACTTCGTCCAATTGAAAAATTCTGGGCAATTATGAAAACGGAACTTCGCAAACATCCCAAAACTATAAAAACAGAGCTAGAATTGAAGAAAATTTGGGTAAAAACAACAAAAACACTGGGAAAATCGGTTGTACAAAATTTGATGGGTGGAGTGAAAAGGAAGGTGCGGGCATTCGGGATGGGAGACGACATTGAATAAAACAAATGTTGTAAATCAAAACTCATTAGTAGTTCTTCATTCCCTGAAAATTTCAAGAAAATCCGATAATCAGTTTAATTTTGATGAGTATATATGTGTGTGCCATTTTTATAGGAGTCGCAGCAAGCGCTGCCGCGCGATTTGCTGTGTTTTGCGTGAGCTGTCACGTTTTTATTGTTCGTTATAAATCGGTGTGAATTTGCGATTGCTGTTCGGATAGGCTAGCTCATCTAGGATTTGAAAAAAAACACGGGTTTAATAATTAATAATTTTATAGAAAGTCCGAGTTTGTAAAAGTGTTTCCGTATGAAATGTGGTATCGATATGGCTAGGAGCACGTTGTCAGCAAAACGGGAGAAGTTTCGTTTCTGGAATTGAACTCAAAAGTGTGGTGCTGGTGGACTTTGTATGGTCAGATTCCTGTACAATTTCTAAATCGGGACGAAGAAGCGCCATCAAGATAAGTAAACTTCCATTAAATAGTTAATATTATATTTCAATGTTCTTGCCCATTGCTGCATGTAAAATATTCCATAGTTGCCATAGAGACGCATTGTTTTTTATTCTCGCTCCGCGGAATATTTCAAAATAGAATCATTTTTGCAAAAAGCTTTCCACTCAATTGTTTTGCTTTATTCGAAATGTTTGGTGAATATTTACGTTTCTCTTTTCTCATAAATTTGTTTCGTTTTTGCTTTTATTTCTTTGGTGACATTGGTGATGAGGAGTAACTTTTAGTCGGAATACTCTTTGCGGTATCCGGATTTCTTAAACGTATGTCAAAGATACACCTGGCAGGAGTCTCATTTTTCCAGGTTTTCTTCGCACCGTGCCCAGGGTGTACCTTGTTTGAGTTGGAACTAAATAGTCAGCTAGGCTAGGTGACTTATTCACTCCACATACAAAAACGCCTCGACCCGTGCTCGGTACGGTCTTAATTGACAACGGCATTGAAGGTTCTACCAATGATCTTCTCAATATATAATATTATATTTTTATGATATCTATTATAATTTTCTTGACAAATAACGCAAAAGTATTAATTCAATTACAGGTATACTCGATAGTACGTACATCAACATTCCATTCAAATCGCATTGCATAAATACTACTAGTTGTGTTAAAATCTAAGATAACCAAAGACAGAGTAAAGATTGCCTCTCTTTGGTTGTTTGAGTTTTCAGATACAAACAGTAGTTTTGATGCAATTGCGATTTAGTGCAAATGATGTACGTACTATCGAGTATACCTGTAACGCTATTGAATAATGGATCACCCGCCAATGGATTGTGTACCTTGAAATTATATTACATATTTTCCATTTTCATTAAGCATAAAATCAGCGTACTCTGTAGATATAATGACTGCTTAAAAACCATGTGACAGGAGGAAGGAGCACCATGAGAAGAATAAGAGTCTCATTTCAGCAATAATTTATATTTCTTTTATTTTCAGCATTGCATATTGATCTATTAACATATTTTTTTTCGTATTTGAAGTTACATAACATATGGTCCTCCCTTAGTCAATCGGTAAAGCGTGGAATGACCGAAGTCTAAGTTTAAATAAGATTGACAAAACAATATATTCCTAGTCATTTCATTTTTACTGTACATAACAAATGCGATCCTTCCATTATATGCTACATGTTGTTTAAAATTCAGGTATTTGCAGGTTTCTGTTATGCTCCAGGATGCATAAAAGTATTATATTTTACTTGACATGGCTCGGAGCGAATGATACCATGTGTCCGCTCATTCTTCCTGTCCTGTAGATTCTAGGAATGCGTTGCGGTTCAGGTTTATTTGTTTGAATCCAGCTCGTTTTATAGTTTCTTAGTTTCGCTTGTTTTGAGTCATTGACATGCTGCAACCATCAATATTGAAGGCAAAAATAAGTCGACGTCATATAACCCAGTTTTTTCCAAGATGCTTTCTCGAACTGGCTGCGTTTCCATTATTAGATTAGATTACATTTGTGATCAACTAGTGGATGCAAGGAAATGGAACAGTACATCGACATTTTAAATATACTATTTTTTATATATAATTTCAGGTCATCCATGGAGTTTCCAAGTTTTGAAAAGTAATTTTATGAAAAAAATTTTCTCGTGGCTATCATACATTGTCTAAACTTTTAAGTTCATAATAGATACGCAAATACTTCTACAATTGCAGCGGTACAACAATCTGGAGACATGTGTAATTGTTATTATCATTTTCCATAAGAAAATCCCTTCACTATATTTTATATACTATTCTATATAACATTCCATGTTGATTTTACATTTTTATTACTATCATTACCATTTTTATCATTACTCGGATTTATTTGAATATTATTTTATTATTTTAACCTCGGAGCGTATGGTACGGTATGTCCACGCATCCTTCCTCCCCTGTAGATTCAAAAAATGCGTTGTGGTTCAAATCTATTCATTTGAATTCAACTCATTTTTTAGAATCATCTTTTGCGGTTAATGCAACGCAGTAGGCCTGGCCGCTTTGATGCTTGTATCATGTCTTTGATATGCTGCAAGCCTCAATACAGATAAAAAAAAATAATTGGGCGTCATCTAACTCAATTATTTCCAGGATGCTTTCTTGTACTGGCTGCGTTTGTATTAGATAAGATAAGAAGATAAGTATCTATGTGTGTGCCATTTTTATCGAATACACCCTTTATGAGGATACCTTACAATAATGTGTTGTACAATGAATCCGGACAAGAGGGATCTTGACCACTCAGTAGGCGTAACGCCACCGCCGCCGCCGACTAAAATCGCCGTCGACGAATCATTTTTGGTCGGCGCACAGGTCTAGAAAGAATAACTTTCATCCGAATAACCATAAATCTCCGGTGACTTCAACCTTTGCAAACAGCTTAAATTATCCAATTCTATTTTTTATTGCTTGATTCTGCATCATAAAACTGTGCCACCCCCACAGTGCTGCCGCCACTTTCGACATGACAATGCATCATCATCATCATTATCATCATCACCAACATCGTCACACAAAAGCCACCGCGGCCAAACATTGTCAAAAGCGATTGTCTCTTGCTTTTGATTGCGCTGGCATGTTTGGCTTTTGTTTTAGCGACTCTGGAAACGACAAATGTTGTCTGTCGGAAGCCCAGTTAACGCTTAATGGGAAAACATTCTGACTGATATGTGTGACAGACCCGAAAACGAAAACTTGTTCGCATTACATTTGAATACAATCGGGCAGTAAATCAAAGAAGCTTTCCCAGATCTGAAAGCCGTCTGGAAAGCACGTCAGAATATATTTGACAGATCTCACGATCGTTCGAAGATGATATCCACCCTCTGCCGGTTGTGGTGTGAGTGTGTGTTTGACTGAATTTGAACCGGCAATTAATGCCTTTTGATGTGAGTTTAAGTATCTATTGTGTGTGACGATAGAATCATGCCGTAGTAGCCGAGTAAATTGTGTGTTTTGAGCACAACTCGCGGCATGTAGGCGTAATTAGATCAGATTCAGGTAAAATTGTAAACAGTCGTTCGTGCAATAATGAATCTGATAACGAGAAAATGAACTGTTGACTGTAAGGTGGCAAACAAGATAAGACGTGGTTTTGTTGCGTTTTCGGATGATGGTTTGGCGGCGTGTAAGAATTTTGTTTGGATTTAACATTAATTATGAATTGTTGCTTTGATTACGCATAACTTAGCTGCCTAAATTGCTATCGCTAATGGGGGTGTCTAGTGGAACAGTCAGTTGAAATGATGTTGGCTCAAGGGCCTATCCTACCAGTCAGGTTGAGGCCGGCGTTGGCGATAGAAGACGAAGATGTTTAATTTTGAGCCAGCAACTATAAACATTCGTTCACCATGGGCTGAGCTGATCCTCCGGTGTGACCTAGACTTGATACATTTCGTGGCTGTGGAATCAGAGCTGACAAGAGGCTCGCCAACTGATTAACATATGTGACATAAGTTTTGGGAAAAATTCAAAAGCATGGTACTTGAACTCAAACAATCGGATTTTAAAATGCTCTTCAGGGTATTTTATTCTATTAATAAATTGTTGAAAAATATATTTACAGTACGCTCAATGGACCATTATCTTCGATTTTACGCAGTGTACGGCGAACATGTTGAATCAGGTTCTGGATGGTGTCTATGTCTATTTCTTTCATCTTCCGCTTGATTCGATTAACCAATTGTTGCTCATTGTTAGCTTCCCAGCCATTGTCGTACCACATACATTTGAGAACACTCCAAAAAATTTCAACTGGACGAGCCTGAGGCACGTTAGGTGGATTGTCCTTTTTCGGTACAAATGGTATGTGTTGCTCAGTTAGCCAATCTAATGTTTCTTTTTGCGTAATGACAGCTTGCAAGATCCGGGCAAAACATGATTTTGTCGTCAGCGTGATATTTGTTGATGAATTGCTTCAATTTCGGCAAGCATTGGCTGATATTTACGTCAGAATTGACAGCTTTGGCCTTGTTTGGGCGTATCAAAGGCGCTGAGATACCCTTCGATGACATGGCTGCCCACACTAACACCTTTGGCTCATATTTCGATTTGCTGGCATATTTAACATCGTCTGGTGTTGTTTTAATGTTAGCAGTTGCCACTCAATTCATGGTGCGAAAACGTGAGGTAAGATTCATCATCCAAAATTATGCACTTTCCATTTGCAAAATGCTCGCGACGAAATGCACGGCAGCATTTTGGTATTTTTTCGAGTTGTTGCTGTGTATATTTTGGTGCACGCTGACGTTTCCGATACATTACGTTATGTTTTCTCAAAATCAGATGGACTGTCATGTTTGAAACCTGAAATTTTCGTGCTAATTTGCGTGTTGATTGGCCAACCTTGTTTTCAGCGCTTGACAGCAGTTTTTTCGTTGTTCTGGCACTCAATTTTGTTGGGCGACCACTTTTCTTTTTATTTTCCGGTTCTTTACCATCACGGCAATCTTTCAAAACACGGTATATAGTTGATTTTGATATTGGCTCGTCTTTGAACACGCTCAAAATTTCACTTGTACTAAGCCGTCCACAACGGTTGGCGACTTGTGCTCGTAAATCCAGCTTGTACGACATTTTTACTGGAAACTACTGCGCAATTTGAGTTTGACAGTTCAGTAGGAACACAGATGAACGTGACAAGTACATTGGTTGACATCTGTGTGTTTGTTAATGCTGTCAAATAAACGCCTGAAAGTATTCCCAGGACTTATGTTACACATGTTAGATCCTTTAAGGGGGTCGTAATTTGGTGACTCACCGTAGAAAGCTGTGGTAGTGTCTCAAACGAGTCTCGTCTTTTCGAGATTATGATGATGGTCTCGCCACCATGGTTTGAGCTGAGTCGCTTTCCCAAGTTACCTTTATATCTTCACATGAGTAATTTCCAGATATTTCTGTAAACTCTTTCAAATTTTCAAGTTCGCTTCATGAAGTGCGCACTAGAATACACACAATGATGATCTATTTCAACACGCAAGGCTGCTAGCGACAAAGTGTCTAATAACAGAAACTTTATAGACATATGCCCGAAAAAAGAGACCAAAAAGACACCAAATAGGAGTTGTGAAAAATGAGTAGAAAATAGCTAATCAATAAAGACTGGAACGCGAAAAAATTGGTCGACAAAAAAATCGGTTCTTTCAGTCAAAATTTATAGTACAAAAATCTTCTTATTGTCATTTCGGTAGTTCAATTCATATATTTAAAGGAAAAAATGTTCATTCATTCTTTTGGTTTGCCAAATCAGAACTACAGTGCCTTCCGCTTAACCCCTTCCATTACATTTTGCACAGTGGTCTCATCGATCTGATTCACCGCCGAACGCCGTTAGGTTTAAGCTGCTGCTCGTTCTCCATGGATTTATTAGTTTTTTTTTGGAATTCTGTTCTACCAAGGTCCAATACCAAGGTTCGATAGGGCGGAGTTCTGGGCTGTTGGGAAGGCTGTGGTCTTTGGGTACCACATTCACGTTGCTCGCATCGTACCAGCTCGCCAAGTCCGGCCAGAACAGCACAGGTCTATTATGTTGCTTTCCCGTTGTGATGCAGATGCCGCTTTTTAGACCACACGTGCATATGGCCTGCCAGACGAGGTATTTTTTCGAAAGCTTCAATAGTTTGATGGTTTTGAAAATTTCGGGTACCTTCCCGACCAGAAGGGCATAACATAAAAATAACAAAACTATAACAAAACTAGTTACGACCAACTGATTAGGATTAGGATAAATTTGTTAAAGATGTTTTCATCTGGATAATTGTATAATCTTCTAGACTGGTTACACATTCTGACAGCAAACCAATGGGTTATCACATTTTGTTCGTTCCAGCATTTAATTTCCATTTTTCTAGTACAGTTTTATAAATGCGGTATATCAACCGCAGAATGGTTTTGGGCTAATAAACTGTGACCTAGATCCTATTTTAGCAAGATCGCCTGCTCGTTCATTCTCTTCAATGCCACAGTATCCCGAAACCCAATATTTGTTTACTGAGTTCGTTTGACACAGTAGTCTTTATGCAAAACTACATTCCCAGACAATTTTCGATGTACATTTATAAGCGCATAATGATTTAACGTGCCTGACTGCCAGAGAAAATACAAATGTTTGCATATCTATACTTTCTTTTCAGGCAATTTTCAGGGAACGTGTAATGGCGCTATGACCATAAGCCATAGGCTGCTAGGACTATAGTTAATGCTTAAGTTCCAACCGTTTGAAGAGAAATGGAGCATCACTTAGCCTTCTTAGACTAGATACTCCCAACGACCCGTTTTAAGTTAATTTTTGATCTGTACACCAAACAGGGCATTCTGTTCAACTATTCTCTCCGATTATCCATTTCCCTTCTCTTTTGATATCTATTGAAGGTTATGTGGTTTCAAGTCCCTATCATTTTGAAGTGAAGTGATAATTTGTCTAACCTTTAAATCATATGTAAAAAGGACTCCCTCCAGATACCAAATCCTCTCTATCTCTAACGTTTGCCAAGTGAGCGATCGATGAGTGTCTTCATGGAGATTATTGCGCGAAGAAACGTATCAGAAACAGGATCCGTTTCATGGAGACATACAATGTCTTCAACGAATTACTCCTCATCGTAGCTCCATCCACGAGGTGTGCAAACGTTAATGCTAATGCTATGCTAATGCTAATCTGTACTTTCTTTTCAGGCAATCATTCACGCATTCTAGGATTGCAAAGATTTCTGCTTAAAACACTGTTGGCTACTGTTGGATTTCAACCAGTCTTTGTTCCTAGTTATTACCGGTCCTAATTTAAAATGTTTGAAAAATACTCAGAATGACCGGTAAGATCATTACCTAAAAATATATTTCTAGACCTCAACAACGGCAGCAGATCGAGAATTGCATCAAGTGCTTTCGATGGTGTGCTGCGCATATCTGCAATTATAGCAGTGCCTGAAAGCCGTTGAAGCTTTGCAAGTTTTGGTTCTGCAGTAGCTTCCTTAATTTTTGCTCCCATTGGACGTATAATAGATGTGTAAACCCACATAATCATTTTTGGTCTTAAGCCCCATCTCCTGCCAATGGATTTGGAGCATAATCAAGATATGCATTCCAGTTCAGCTTAGCATCCAGAATGACACCTAGGTATTTGAACTGTACGCTAAATTGAATGTGTTCTCCTCCAAGCTCGAGTGCTTTAAGATTTACCTTTCTCTTTCTTATGAAAGGGACGATTACTACTTTTAATTGATTGATGCATAGCCCTCCTTTACACACCAAGATTGGGTAACCTTTAGAGCCTGTTATATTCTAAGGTGTGGCCCTTTTAGTATTGGAACAAACATTATTGATTCTTAGAGCGACCCTAGTGGTCGGATTTATAAACATCTTATGTTTTCTCTATAACAATTGCAACATCAGAAGTTTCTTTTTTGCGGCGTAGTTCGTACATGTTTCAGAGAAATTCAAAAAGGAAGAAGAAAGAAGAAAGTGTGCAATCATTAGGAAAACTCTTCGTGACCTGGGCCAGAACTTGCTTAAATGTGGCCCAGAAATACCGTGTGGCGTGTTTTGAAAAAGTACAGAGAAACTTTGTCGACGGATCGCAAGCATCAAAGCAAGCGTCGGGCGGGTACTGTCAACCGTCAACTGCGGAACAAAGTCATCAAGAACATCAAGGCAAACGCCAAAATTTCAGACCGCGATTTTTGCCAAAAAGTTTCGTGCCGCACGCAGTACCTGGCAACGAATTTGTCTCCGGGAAGGCTTCAAATCATACCGTGCCTATAGACAACCAAACAGGGATCAAAAGCAGAACAATGTGGCCAGAATCCATGCCAAGAAATTGTATGATCAGGTGTTGACAAAATTCAATGGCTGTCTCCTCATGGATGATGAACCTTTGTGAAGGCCGATTTCAAACAGCTGCCGGGACAAAAAAAAATACTTGACTACGGGGATTTGTTCCTGCCAAATTCAAGTTTATGTTTGCAGATAAATTTGCTCGAAAATACATGATTTGGCAAGGCATCCGTAGCTGCGGTAGAAAGACCAAGGTTTTCATCACTGAAAAGACATTTAATTCAGAGCTGTATAGAACGGAATGTCTCCAAAAGCAAATATTGCCATTCATCAGATCCCACAATGAACTTGTCATGTTTTGGCCAGATCTTGCAAGTTGTCATTACAGTAAAATAATGCTACAGTGGTATGAAACCAACGAGATTCCGTTTATACCGAAAGAACTCAACCCACCAAACTGCCCCCAGCTCAAACCGATAGAGTGATTTTGGGCTACTATGAAGAGGAAGCTGAAGATAAGATTGTCAAAACGATGAATGTGAATAATGTGCGCCGGTGGATGTAACGTATTCCGGGAAAAGTCCGCAAATTGCTTCGAAATCGAGATGATTTTTTATTTTTTTGTATTCTCTAAAGTTCACATAAAATTGAAAATGTTAGTTAAAACAGAATACTGTGTTGTTAATGTATATCCGAAACATGCGCGATAGTCTATGTTCCAATTCTAACTGGGCCACAACTTACAGAAAAACTTGTGACCTTCTTCTAAATCTTCCAGTAAAAAAACTTCTAAATTTCTTCGAGTGCTTCTAAAAACTTCATCTTGTTGAGATTATCTATTGTCAAAAATGTTCTACGATACGGCTAACATATACACAATGATGATCTATATCAACACGCAAAGCCAGTAGTGACAATTGGTTACTTGGGTTTGAGTACATACCTGTTAAAAAAATAGAATTTTAGAGACATGCCTGAAAAAAGAGACCAAAAAGTACCCAAATAGGAACTGAAAGTTCAGTAGAAAGTGGCTTAGAAAATATTTCTACTTTTCTTTGCTATGTTATGGATAATTAAAAGCCACGTTAATTCGTGAAAATTCAGGGGCAGGTTAAGCGCTCTTTGAACACTTTTCGTTTCACTCTAGGTGTGAACACGTTTACATCTTTCAGTTGAATTTTCCGTTTTTTCGGTTAGATGCCCCTGGATATTGACCGTTCTTACTTTCCAATGGCCCCTAGCTCACATTTAGTTGTAACAGTGGCTTTTGGGGCTGTATAAGGTTACGATATGTATTTAAACCCAAGTAACATTGACAAAACCATCCAGCTTAATTAAGTTTTATTATAGTTTAACGAAAGCCACTCGAAATCAGTTTGGGCTTATTATGGTACCAAGAGGTGACAATGAGTTTCATATTTTAGGAAACTTTATGAGAACCTACACACTTACAACGATCTTAAAACATTGTTTTCTCAAATTCCTTTTACTCCTATCAAAGCCGTTTTAGGACTTAATCATATTATCTTATTATTAAAAAGCATTTTAAAACCATTTTGCCTCCAGTAAATGCATTAAACAGCAAATATAGGCATTGAGGATTTTATAACGGCAAAAAACATGACCGAATAGTTTTAAAGTAATCATTGCGAAGAATAATTGTCTTTTTGTTAAAGTGTGATTTTTTTCCAAACGCCATATTGAAATATAAGAAATAATTGAACTGTGGAAAAGTAAATGCATCAAATTTTAAATGCAATCCGAATTAACTGTGCATCGGAGACCAATTTTGACATTCGTTTACATACCCTTATTGAATTCTATAAGTTTTCAGGAAATGCGTGATTAATATATTTATCGCATTCAGAAAATGCGTGATTACATATTTATTTTAATTTTGCTGTTGTTGTATGCTCGCATAATTTACAGGGTGCATTAATTTTTGAATCTTATTGTGCCAATATTCGTTTGGAGCCCTTAAGAACATGATATGCTGTTGAAAACTCAACTTGTTTTGTATATGGAAACGTCCATTAATTACGTCACGCAAACAGTGAAGTTTGACAGCGGTGGCCATTTGCCCGTATGCTGGTTTTCATGGCAGCCAGTAGGTTTTATTAAGTTTTTCAAGTAGTCATAACATCTTTTACAAGAACAGTTTCAAAGCTTTGCGGGCGACTCCGGCCTAGTGGTTAACATCCATACCTCTCACGCCAACGTCACAAGTTCGAATCTCACCCCCGGACAAGTTACGAAAATACCCAAAAAGGTATTTGAGTGACTACGACGAGCGATGAACCAGCCCAAGGCTGAAAATCTCGATAATAGAGAAAAAAAAGTTCCAAAGCCTTATGATCTTATAAAGGTTTTATTAGCTTGTTTCCACAACTGCTATAGAGTAGGCCACTTTGTACAAATTTCAGCATAGAGGTGGTGTTGGTAGACAAAACAGTTTTGAATGACAACCAAGCCGGGAGGAGTGCTATACAGCTGGAATAAAACTAAACTAACTTAGGAACATTTTGAATGAACTGTTTAGAAGGTCAACAGTCATTATTTGATAATTTTGTGATGTTCTCGGTCATCCAAACTGTCCTTGAGTTTAGAACATATGATCTGCAGTAGTAACTATAGCTTCTTGGGGTATACAAAGTTACGCTACATATTCAGTGAATATTTTCGAACGTAGAAAAAAACATTATGAGATAAATTGGTATGATTCAGGTCATCCAAACTGTCCTTGAGTTCAGAACATAAGATCTACAGTTGTAACAGTAGGTTTTTGGCATATTTAAAGCGACAATATGTGTTTAGCAATGTTCATTGAATAGTGTGGAAGGTCAACAGACATACACAATCTTGGGATATTCTAGGTCATCGATACTGGCCTTAAGCTCAAAGCGTAAGATCTTCCATACGTGGAGTAACGATTATGATTATGCAGAAGGACATATTTTCTCATTACCAAGAGGCCCTTGCCTACCCTGCTCGTGGGTAGTAAGGCAAAAGAATGTACTACTTCACTTGCCCTTCGCTTAATTTCAACTACTTCTAGTCAATTTTCACAATCTGCCGTAGACTAACGGAACTATCAACACTTTCTCTTCATATCTTTCGTTCTAGCTAAATTACTGTCCACTTCTAGGGCCTCATTATGATGAGAAAATATTTCCATCTACATCGTTATAAGATCTACAGTTGTAACGGTTGTTTTTTGGGCTATATAAGGTGACGATATGTATTGAAACATAATCCATGAATCTTCTGCAAGGTCAACAGTCATTATTTTATAACTTCGTGATCCACTAGGTAATCCAGACTGTCCTGGAGTTAAGAACTTGAAATCTACGTTAGTAACAGTAACTTTTTGGGCTACAAAGTTACTTCACGTATTTAAGCTTCTTAGTTTAGCATTTCAAGCTTATTGCTTTCACAATTTGCTTATTGCTTGCTCTCAACTTACTGTTTTAAATGCACTTCCACAGTTATAATTAAGAGCTTTCGACGCCACGTACAATTTCTGCATTAGTATGGTTGTGTGGCAAGTACAATCATACCCTATGCCCAGGGAGTCGAGAAAATTTTCCTTAACGAAAAATTCCTAGACCAGACCGGGAATCGAACCCAGTCACCTCCAGCATGGTGTTGCTTTGTAGCTACGCCTTTACTGACTGAGCTAAGGATGGCCCCCTTATTCAAGCTAATTCAGTGAATAATTTCGAACGTAAACATACATGAGAAGATATAATTGGGATGATCTAGGTTATCAAAATTGGCGTCTCGAACTTTAGATTTACAGATGTTACTGTAATTTCTTAAAGGCCTGGGCTATACTAAGCCACGGTGTGTGTAGAAACATAATTATTTAATATCTTGGAAAAACAACAGACATTATGAGATAATCTTTGGATGCTCTAGGTTAGTTAAACAATCCTGGAGTTCTAAACGCTGTAGTTGTAGCTTTCTGGACTGAACAAAGTAACAATATGTATTTGACCAAATTAAATGTGTCTTCTGGAAGGTCAACAGATAAAATGAGATATCGGATGTTTTCGGCAAAGAATATTCCAACATTGGTTGGTTATTGGTCTTCCAGGACATTCACTGAATATGTTTGAGCGCATTTCGTAACTTTGTATAGTGGATAAAGCTACTGTCACAACTGTACAGGGTGCGGCAGAAAATAATGCGAAAATTTGTTCTATATCTTCCTGATCCCATTTTCAACTAATTCAAACAATAATATCAACATTTTCTTTATAACATTATCTTTATAAAATCCTTTAAAAAAAAATATTCAATGTGTCCTCCATTTAAAATTAATAACATCGAGCCGACGCCGGAAGCCAGAGCATGCCTTTCGGACGTAGTTCTCAGACATTGACTGCCATGTGCGTGTTATGGTTGACTTCAGGGTTTTCACACTAGGGTGTGATGTTTTGCAGGCTCGTGCTTTAATATATGTCCAAATCGAATAATACAACGGATAAAGATCTGAGCTGCTAGGGAGCCACAACTTCATGTTATCGTGCAACCATTGTTCGATTCGATTGGACGTGTGACACGGCGCTCCATCCTGCTGTAGGACAACGTTGTGGTCCTCGGAGAAGTTGGCCTTGACCCAGGGAAGCACTTGGTCCTTTAAAATACCGATACACACTTCGGTATTGATGTTAACTCCAGCATCAATGAAAACAGGCGGCATCATGACACCAGCAGGATGTTTGGTTTAAAATTTCAATTTTTCCGGAACGTTCTCCATTTTTTGCGGTGAAAAGAAATGGTTTGAAAAGCTTTTCGTCGGAGAGCAGGATTATCATTTTTTCCAAACTGGTGATCACTTCTTTCGCGAACATTTTGACGAATTTGGAATAAAACAAATAGATTGTTTGGAAGTAAACATAAACAAATACACTTTCGACAGAAATTAGTCACTAGCTACACAAATTAACCCAATACTCAAGTTTGAATATTTTCGCATTATTTTCTGCCGCACCCTGTAGATCATATGTTCTGAACTGCAGGACAGTTTGGACGTCTAGCACGTCTCCAAAAAATATTTCCTTATTTTTTCAATCATTTCTATGCTATTGAGCACCAAATACATAAATTTTCTTGTACAATATCGCTTGGAAAAAATTAGACCTGAAAGGGTTAAATGAAAGCATTTAAATTTCCAGCAAGCTTCTATTAGGTTATTGTTTAATAGGTAAAATTCAACCTCTATGAAAATTTAAAAAATCATGCCTCGAACAAAATATCGCACGAATTACCCGGTAAATGGAACACTTCCGCAACTAAACCTAACAACCGGTTACTTCACTTAAACAAAACCGAGGCCACCAGTTGTGCGGTATTTTGTTTTTGTTTTTGTTTCATCCGACCCGCACCAAATGAATTTAATCGGTTTGACTTTACAATTTCGTAAACAACCACTCCGGTCTCGCGCGTCTAGAAGATCGTTGCGTGTTAGCCAGCGGAGTGACTCAACCAGTGACTACTTTTTGACTTCATTGGACAGATGAGGGGTGGGACCAGCTCACAAAATGGTATTTAAAAATGCAAAATTGTGCGCACCAAAGCGAGTGGATGAACACGAAAACAATGCAGCATGCATCAGCTATCGTAATTGCTTCATTGTTACTCGACTGGCATGTCACCTAGTTTTTTTTTCTCACAAAAACTTATATCAGCTTCGCGGGAGGATTAGATCTCCGCCAATGGCGACTTACAAAATCGACAGACCGTAACTTCAGTTCCGCGACCATCACATGTTTTGCCTTTTTTGGAGCCGAATTCCACCGGTACAGGTTTTCAGTGGTCATCGGAGCTGGCAATAACTTTTCATTACCCCTCTCGAAAGTGCACGGTGTCAAGTCAGCACCGGTAGCCCTACGATCACCCGGTTGCTGCTGTCAACTATCCGGTTGCAATTTACGGCTTCTGAAATTTATTGCCCAACATTTTAAAAGCCCTTCTCAATCGCGAAATGATGCTCATCCGATCACATAAATTAAAAAAAAAAACAGCGACAACGATGACGCCAGGAAAGAGGCACAGCAAAAACAAATAAAAGGAATCCAGAAGAGAGAAGAAGAAAAAACCTGAACCCACACCAAACTGCCTTGAAAGGTCATTCGGTACGAATGCTTCGCAAAGGTATCAAAAGAAACATAAATATTAAGTAGCCACATGATACTCCGTACCTGGACGACGTCGGCTGCCAGAAGGAAGGAAAAATATGACAACATGAAATTTTCGAGAAAATTACCGACAAGGTAGGCCGTGGAGGAAAGTGGAAATTTCCTAAGGCCTTTTTGCGGCCACCTGATGATGACCGCATCGAAGATCTTGGAGCAATCGACGAACAGGAGGAAGTGACTCAACAGAGCGCAATTAGACACGAAGTGATTACAGCGACCCCACAACCAAATAAACGAAAACAGATGATTGACATCCGTTCCCGATGGGCCCGATCGTGGCACGAAGATGATCTTTTGTGATGATCGCAATTATCGTTGTGAAACAGAGAGTGTATCGTGACTATTGTTCCGAACGAGTCGATAATTATGTCATTTCTTCGCAATCGTCCAAATATCGGCGCCCAGTGTACAATTACACAATCTACCTGAAAGGGAAAATCGATCCGGTTTCTTCAAAGCGACGGCGGAGGAATTCCATCCTATAATTACCGATGACCTTTAGGCGGTCACCGAGCCACCGGATTCGTTTGCATCGGATCCAAGGTAGACCGGCTACGTTATCACTTCGACGGCTTTTAGCAGTGTCTCGTTATGTCATCGACTGACCGGGTAAGACTGTGACATTGTCCAACGATAACTGATAAGCGACTGATAGGCTCAAACTCAAAACAACATGAAACAGGAAACCAATTAAAATCCACTCCCTTTCGCTGAGCCACTCAGCGAGTCAATGCCAGGAAAGGGTAGCAATCCTTCCGCTGTTACGCGGTCTGGCGGCGAACGATCAGAGCAGAGCTGTTGTTACCGTCACCTCTCAACGTTGTCTCATCTGGTACCATTTCTCAACTTTTAATGGGTTGCTTTTAATCACTTAAAGGCATTCGGAGTTGGTTTGGTTGGTTTGGGTTTGAGGTCGGTTAACGTTCTGGGTTCCGCTTACGTATTACACGCGAATCGGACAAGTGTTAAAAATGTTTATTTTCGTTGGAAAATGAAGCAGAGGAAACATTTAATCGAAAAAATGTATGATCAGGAAGAATTCAGCTTATAATGTTATCCAAGAATTATGTAAGACGATCAAATTAATTCGAATTCAGTATATTAAAGCTTGAGTCATTTAATATCTGGACGCAAATAAATTTTACTGCAGTATTCAGATCTGGAATGTTTTGGAATATTTCTCCTTTCAGTGCTGTAAAGTTCGTCGCAATATTCATGTTGCAAAGAATTTATACTTGATGGAACCGACGAATTTATACCGCGAACTGACAATTAATTTTGGACATCCATTTCGAAAATTCGACGTGGTTAGGTTCAGAAATCGCGAAGATGTTGAAATCGGCTAAATCGACCGTATGCAGCGTTCTCGAACATTTCCTTGAGTAGCATTCTCTCGGTAGGCAGGATCATAGTAGGCGTCGTAGTGGAACTAAGGATAGAAAGATGCATTTGAAGGCGTTGAAAACGATTGCAGCAAACCCAGGGCTGTCGGATTATAATATCGCCAAGAAATTAATTGCCTGTCAAAGTACCGTCACTTTTCGGGCCAGTAAGCAACCTAACAGGACACTGGAGCAGTTGAGTTGAGTAATGAGATTCTTACGAAGTATGAAGAATGCGTCTTCGTGGACGACGAAAAGTACGTACAAATGCATTCTGTGCAGCAGTTCTCTAAAGCCACTGCTGTACTTCATACGACTTATAGTGAGAGAGATGCGCTCTTCTCAACAAGCCATCCTGCAGAAATCTTAATAAGTATTGCGAACTGGTTTATTTGATTTGTTGGATCCCCTCGTTTATGGCCCAAAATACAGCGATATTATGAATTCCGATCGGTAGCTCAATTTGAATTATTGGCAATCCAATGTTTGGAAAAAATCAATTTAAAAAATTGTATTGCTCAAAAAAAGTTTTGTCTCCTCGAAAAAGTTTCCATGCTAAATTTGAGCTCAATCGGACTTCGTTAAGTGGACCCCATAGCGTTCAAGTTTGACTTTTTTGACCCATTTAAAAGCTCCCACTCCCCGTATTCGTAATTTTCAAAATCGATTTTTTTATGCCAAATGTCTTAGAAATGCAAGAAACGTCGAGATCTAATGTTGCCCCGGAAACATTTTTTTTTCGGAAAAAAAAATCGACTACAACCAGATCAAAACAATAGGAAGTATAAGAACACGATCGGTTGCATAACCTTTTACCAGTCAAGGGGGTATGCTCCCCCTTGCCTATACTGCATTGGGTAGCTTGGTAAAGGGTTATGTACCTGATCGGATACTACCCTACTTCAATGCCCTCCGCTCGTTTTCAAACTGTATATATTTCAATTTCAAGCCTGCCGTTGCCCTATACGGAACAATCAATACACTTTCTCTTCATGTCTATTTGTACTAGCAATAAATGTATGTCCACTCCTAGCGCTTCTCATGGAGATGAGAAATAATCTGTTTTTGCAAACTTCATCAATAGGAAGTTGGCAGTCCCACTCTTCCTATCCAAATCGCTTCAATCGCGTACTCTGATGGTCCCTCCCTTATCCCAACATGATATATTTTTTAAATTTTTAAAGCAACTGATGGTCGATAAGCTGATTTTGTATGAGGCGAGAACGTCGAACTTTTACCGCATTCCGAATGAAAAAAACCGTAAAACCGTAAATAACATTTATGTGTTGAAGCTTCCAAAAATATCGCTATTGCCAGAAACGAATGATTTACTTAGAATTTAAAATCTCTTTAGTAAGTAAAATAATAATAATAATAATCGCTTTATGAATAGAGGTTAAAGAGGTGTTAAATTCAGAGTTTGTATCTGTGAATGTTCTATGATGATGCAGGAGATATCAAAATACGTTGAACATCAAAATTACATTGAAATTCTCAGTCTTAAGAATTTAAAAAAAAAATGTTTCGACATAAAGGACCACGCTTATGGAAAATAATTGAGCCACCCTAATTAAACATCAAAAATAAAATTGAGACAATGACCTACGCTGATGAAAAGATGTGGTAAAATACTATTGTTTTAAATATACAATTCAAATTCTGATATTTTTTGAGTAATTTTTTAAATTTTCGACAAAAATGATCATCATTTTGAAAAATAAGTGAACCTCCCTAATGAAACATGTGAAATGAAAACATTGACTAACCATTATATTAGACATGTTTAAATATTAATAACTTCAATATTCCATTCAAATTCTATTTTTTTAATATTTGTTTTTTAACTTTTCAACACCTAGAACCACCCTAATGACAAATAATTGAACCAAGGAAATGAAATGTCTCATATAATATTCTAAAGTTGTTAACGATTATATAGGATATGTTTCAATACTATTGCCATGAATATATCACCAGCTAAATTGAAATCCTGCAAGTAAAATTCTCGAAAATTGGCTAAGCATGACCATGCTTGACCGCCCGAGGTTGCTACTCCGTTGTTGCCAGATCAGTTGTTATTACACAGAGAACAAATAGCTGATGCTGGGGACTAACATACAACTTCAATGTGTAAAAACTGGTGATCCCAATTTATGGCAATACCGGCGCCGGCTCCGCCCGAATGCAGGTCAACTGCAGGAAAGGGTAGGAATCGCTTTATTGGAAGCCGCGGAGTCCACTGCACTTCCACGAGAAATCACTGGGATTTTTGGATAACAGGATTGGGTCGCAGTAGGGTTCGTTTGGTTAACGATAAGCTGTCAAGTGAAATATTTTAAAATAAGTACGGATTTACGATTTGAAACGATTTAAACCCACAGTAAGGGATGCTATTGGAGACAGTCACAGAGTGTGATTGTGGTTTTTCATTGGGAAAAAACAAAGTGATTTTTAATTATGCTAAAAAGCCGATTTTGACCGGTTTAAGGGGGGAAATACAGTTAGAACGAGAAAAAAAAACTCGTTTTTGAGCAAAAATTTTCAAGGGGAAGTTTTTACTCAAATCAATCGGGAAGCTTTTTTACAATTGTAAGTGTATCCATATTAGGGTAAATGCTCTATAGTTGCGGTAGTACCAATAGTTGCGCTATCGCAAATAAATTATTTATTTGATTGACTAGAATGGGTTTTCACTTACTATATATTGAATGATATGTAAATCAAAAACATTTATGCATGTTTTTCTACTTAACCGATTACGAAAAACACAGATTATTGAATTATTCTATACTTTAGAACCGTAGTCAAAATTACAATACTCACTAGTGTGAAAATTATATTCTACCTCGAAGTTTTTAACCGATAATTACAAAACCATTACAGCATCCTTAATAACTATATCCATACGCACCATCTGCCATACGTAAAACTATTTAGAATATAAAATTCACTGATTATTGATGATAGCATTAATAAATATATGCCTCCACTATTGGAACACAAAACGCACTGCGATCCTATAGTTGCGGTATTATTTACTCCATATTGGCTGCACTGCATCGTCGCAGTGTCAAACTTGCTCGTCACTTCTTCAGCATTTGTTTAACATTTCATTGTGTGCGGTTTTCATTCTTATTTTTTCGCCCTGTGTTTGGCATAAGAAACTTGTGAATGTGAGTCAATTGATAATATAGTTATTATTATGCATAGTGAAACATAAACATCTATTTCAGGATGGAATCTGATAAGAAACGCGAACAGAAAAAGAAAACCACTATCCGGAAGCGTCGGAAATACAACGAGAACGCTGTGCGGCAATGTATTGCCAACATCAAAAATGGGAAACAATCTCTATACGGCGCTGCGAATACTTACGGCATTCCTGAATCCACTATCCGGTTCCGTCTCAGCGATAAATGGAGCAAGAAGACACGAAAAGGCCCTCGAACAGTGATGTCTGAAGAGGAGGAGGCAAAACTTGTGGACTGGATAAAAGACATTCAACGCAATCAACTAATCTTATTTTGACTAAACCTATTTTGAATCAGATTGGAACATCAATAAATTACGTATCATATTTTTATTTTTTTTATTTTACTGTACTTAATACACGATGACATGTCTTGCACATAGGCTTTTTGCATCAGCCATTGTCATTTGATCAGTTTGTCAGTTTGATAGAAATTGGGCATTACTTGACAAGCGAGTATGGATCTATCCTGCCGTTAAACGCATGACTTTCCCACGTTCCATACATATGGTATTGGACATGGGACAATTATGCGTATAATTTCAGTATAAGTTGTATATAACATCGGAAATACAGCATTGTACTGCTCATACATTAGTTTATTTTTATTTACCGCAACTATAGGAACACCCATACGCAACTATAGGTACAATATCGCAACTATAGGAACAAAACCAAGCAAAAGGTTTTCAGCTAGTGCATCCACTAAGAGGCTTTAATAAACAAATTTTATGTTTTAAAACGATAAAAGAGCATTTATTTGACTAGAAAATATTAAAAATGTCATCAATGTTCATTTTATTCTGCTAAAAACGTTGAAAATTCTAAACTTATTGTGCTTAGATCCTCCACTATTGGGTCATTTACCCTACTACAGTAGTATACAAAAATATTTTTTTCAATTTTTTTTCAACAAAATGGCGGCCGTTAGAGTGCGTTGAAAAAGTCTTTGTATTTTGCTCTTGCCGGCTCTCATGGTCGCAGTTTTGATCTGAATCCTGTTTACTCAAAAAATTAACATTAATTACACTTACAGTTAGTAGATGAATTAAAAAAAAAATTGCACTTCTGGCGTAACTTTTTTTTAAAAATCCACATTTTTTCCGCCATTTTATCACATTTTTCCGTATTTAATAATAAAGTATTACAATAATTTTAATTCATCTAGAAGGTTATACTATAATAAAGAAATCCTATAAGTTTCAGCTTAATCGAATAATTAGTTTTCGAGTTATGCCGAATAAACACTGAAAATGCTGTTTTGAGAAAACGCGTTGAAAGCTTTAATTATCGGTCTGCGCGTGAAGAAAGCCTCTTCGAAAAACGATGAAACGAAACACTTGGAGTTCGTATTTCGAAAAAGGGTTTCGGGAGCGTATTCTATGGGAAATTTACTAACTTTTACACGCTTTTAATGCTGTTAAGACATATTTTTTGGTTTGCCACAACTAGATAAATCAACATTTGAAAAAGGCTTATTTTGTTTCCAAAAACCATAATAACTTTTGTTTGACACACGATAGAGATAATTTCAGCACACCAAAAAGTTGTTCACTTTATTGTTCCAGAACCAATGGGAAGACAACTTTGTTGAAAAATTTGAAATAAAAAAGTTACAGCAAAATAACTGGTTTTTATTAGGACACCCTAAGCTAGATAGGAAAAAATGTTTTATTCGGTCAATGTCAAAAGGAACAGAGAAAACTGAACCATCAAAGTTGCTTGAAATTATTTATTTTAATAATGTATGTATGTATTATTTTTCTAATAATGTATGCCTTTATTTCTGCAAATAAAAAAGATAAATTTTCGATTTCTCTGAAAATAGGAACCACCCTAGTTTTCAAACAACTTTGTAGAAGTAAATTTGGTCCAAAACTTCAAACTTATACTGAAAATGTATCTTTCTAGCTGAATTCGAATTCTGCACCACAATACACTGTCCAATTTTGTAAGTGACTCCAGCGGCATCCGTACTGTTGGTGTCCAAGTTGGCTCTCAGGCGTTGAGATGAATATGTTAGAAAAATCATCTGAATACAACGTTTTTGGCAAATTTGAAATAAAAAAGTTCCAGCAAAAAACTGTTTTTTTCTGCAGGGACACTGGAAAAATACTCTAATTCGGTCATATCAAAAGGTACCGAACAAATGATACCAGTTGCTTAAAATTTTTCATTCTACAACTTTTTCCAATAATGTATGCTTTATTTTTTGTAAATAAAAAGTTAGGTTTTCGATTTCTCTGAAAACAAGTGCCACCCTAGTTTTCATTCACATCAAAAGAAAAGCCTTGTTATAAGAAAAAAAGTTGTAGAATTCAATTTTGGACCACAACTTCAAACTTCTGCTGAAAATTTATCTTTCAGGCTAAATTCGCATTCTAGACCACTGCAGTGCACTGTGACCACTGTGATCTCATCAACAACTTCTAACTAACATAATTCACAGAAAACGGCTGAGCTACTCTGGTTAAACAGCAAAAAAATAATACTATAGAGAAATAACTCATCATTAATATCGGAAGTAAAAACTTTCTTCGGGACAGTTTTCCTTAGATAATTTAGGGTGTTCCTACAGAAAAAAACAGTTTTTTGCTCTAACTTTTTTATTTCAAATTTGCCAACGTTGTCTTGAAATGATTTATATAACTTGAAAAGATGAAAGTTTTGACGAGTAAATCTTGCCGATGTCTCTTACCATTAGCGAGCAATTATCGATTTTCTAATAAAATTATGCCCTTTTCAAATGTGTTTTACTCAATTTAAAAAAATAACCTTGAAGATAGGTTTTCAGACATGAAATGCAATAATAAAAATACTTTCAAATGCTATTAAGAAGTATTTTTTTGGTTTGCCCCAACTAGAGAAACCAACATTTGAAGAAGGCCTATTGTATTTATAAAAACCAACTTTTGTTTGACAAACCATAATAACTTTTGTTTTGACATTTGTCGATGTCCGATTTAGCTCAAATTTTGCATGGGGTCTGCTTTCGAGAAGACTATTATATTAAGATCGAACTTCTGAGCACTATTTTTTTTTTGAAAATCGAAAGTTCAGTGCAAACGCTAAAGATTGGCTTAGCTAAAAAATGGAGAGGACAAGGTACATCAGGTCGAATGCCATTATGTCGAACGCTATTAGCTGTTATTAACCGTGCCATTAGGCTGCATGGACCATTAGGTCCAATGTCGGAACGTGTACGATTAAACTTTCCTGATATTCTTGGGATGTACAACCCATGAACATTCACGGGAGATTTTATCGCCTTTCAATGATGAGCAGTTATTTCTTGTTCTAAAGTTTGTATCAGGCAATATGATCTAATATTTGTCGTAGGCAGATAGATTCATGTCAGGTGCCAAATATTTGATCATTGATCTAATAGTCTGATAAAAAGCTTAAATCTCTTAAGCCGCTAATGAGCCTAGAATCGTTGAAACATGAAACCAGTACATTTGTACAATCATAACAGATGGAAATAAGCTGAGTTTAATAGGCAATATAAAGCAATGTCAGAGATCATAGATGATAAAAATTTCCATCAATTTTATAAATCGTCAGAATTTTGCGCATATTAGTATCGAAATCTGATATCTTCGACTGCCTCTAATATATGAAATGTCGAATGTCTCTAATGATTTCATAATAAGGAGCTAAGCTAAATTTAACATAAATTATAAAAAACAGCTTAACTTTGTAGCTTATTAATTAGCATATATATCTTATCCGTTTTTGCCCTCGCCATGTGTTGCACTGTTACATGATAACTAAACAGATAACGCCCAAGAGTACTAACCAATCAGACTGCTTTTTTCATATA
>JASCZW010004508.1:600000-787184 GCA_034211315.2 Aedes japonicus
ATAAGAATCAAACCCTTCACTAGATTTTTGCACTCACAAGAACACATAGAACAGTAAAAGTGCGTTATCGGTCGCTTTAGGAAAAACCTACAACTAATCAGTCAGACAATGCAACTTTTCTGGTTTGAAAATGTAATGTGGTGAAAGCATCAGAGTATCTTTTTGTTACCCGTTCTAGGTGGACTCAAAAGAGACAAATGTGCTTTATCCTGGGGCTTAGGAAAGACAGTAAGGAGTCACTTTACGTGGTTTGGTACTATTTAACATTCAGGGTTGTTTATTGCATTGCCGACTTTAACTCTGTTGGACTTATTAACAAACGAAGATGAACGACGATTAACCAACATGCTAACAATGTAGAAACACACATATGGAGAATACATATGTTTCTACATTGTTAGCATGTTTGATCCGATTTGTATATGAGACTTGGTCGCGGCTCGCAGTTGAAAGCAAGCTATTTTATAAAGTGATGTGCATACCTTTCGCAACGAGAATAGTTAAAAATGGATGGCACACTTAAAGGTGTTTGATTTATCATTACAATTATTATTATTATTTTGAGGTAGGGAATAATTATCCAGAATGTGAAGCAAAGTTGTCATACTTTTTACTAACAGATTTCCATGTAAAGTTAATTTACCATATTTTATCGTGGCCATCCGCAAGATAGCGGCAGAAATTTGCTAGGTTGTGAAGATACGGTGAACACACAGCAAGAAGAAATTTATTAATATCGGTCTTCGCATAATCAACAGCTACTTCCATTTGTAGCTGATGGGATCGGTTTCAGGTAGCGCGTGTCTTCAACCAGAAGGCACACCAGCTAAATTAACATTGTGGCATTACATAAATGCATCTTGTCACTTTTTAAAAGAGTCAACAATCGACGTTTACATAAGAATGCATGATAGCATTGATTTGCATCAACATAATCTGCTTCCTCTAACAACAAGTAAGTGCTACAATGCATAAGTAGGTATCTATTGTAATGAAGAATACCTCACTTGGATGGGGTAATGGATGACTATACATATAATCCGCCTATTTTTGTTTTTGTAGCCTCGACTGCTCATCTACGCTGGTGCAAAAAGACCTTATCTATGTTTCTAGAATATCACATTGATTATGTTACGGGTTTCGATGAGCGACGTATCATGCGATGTAAATATTAGCTAATACCAACTTTTAACACCTAAATAGTTGTTTCAAGAATAATAAACAATTGATGAGCAAGCCATTTAAAAGACTAAACGAAAACTAAACCGTAATACAAGCAGATATGCATTTGTGGCGCGTCACAGGGTATGAAATCTACAACCGTAACAGGATTTAATGTTCTATGCTCTCACAAATTAGTCTTTGGTATAGCATCATATCGCATCGCGTTGGTCAAGTTGCACTAAATTTTAGGTGGTATAAATTCTACATCATCGAAAGAGACTGGTAAACCTCCGTTCTTTACCACATAGACTGAGAATTGAAATTTATTTTAGCCTCTCAACCGGAAGTGCTACCACGACCGTTCTTGCGACAGCTTCTAATGAAACGGATTGGTAGTTGAACACATTTTTGACGTAGACTACGTCTTACGGCAAGGGTAGGGTGTCAAATGAAAATCAAAAATATTGCGACCGTCACGAAAAACCGTACGTTTTGTACGCGAATAACTCAAATAATCCACGATAGATTTACATGATTTCTTCCTCAATCGGTCGGAAATTTTACCGCGCTCCAATTCAATTGTCAAACATTTTTCTCAATCAATAGTAAACTATTGAAAATAACGCAAATATAAGGTGATGTCTTATAATGTCATTTTGCAGAGTAAATTTACCAAATTTCCTATCACAGATTTCAAATCGAAGCAAGGAACGTCTTGCATCATCTTCTTCTTCTTTGTATTAGAGAGAGACTTTAACCAATCATGTCATTCGTCTCTCCATGTACGTCTCGCTCTCGCATGCAGCTGAGAACGGTGTAAAACGAACACTAAGGAAAATTATGCCTCAGTCGTTTGGCAGCATTGAAGCTGTGCGGAGCGGGTCGCAGGCAGCTGGTCGCTGGGAGCCGGTCGCTGGGAGCTGGTCGCAGGGAGCTGCTTCAAGGCTCCACCAAACTGCAGCGTTTTCGAAGTCGCGGCGAAACAATCGCCCCGAAGAGGTAATATGGCGGCATGCACAAAATCGACGCGATTATGCGCCCTCATAATCCGCCATTTTGCCTCATCGCGACGATCGCTGTTTGGGACAGCCTTGCAACTTACCACCACCAGCTACTACGTGACCACCAGCTGCCTCTGCACCAGCTCCGCTGTCCTTTTGAGGACAACCAATTGAATCAAAAGAGTTGTTTATAAAAGAATTAAACTTTTATTTCGTTGGGTTTGTGCGCCTAATATGGTGCCAATTCGTTCGCCGCAAGTGCAAAAACGCCTGCATGGAGGGCGAGCTGTCGGGAAAATTTTGGCTGGTTGGCGCAACCCGCGATGAATCAATAAATCAATAAATGCTACCAGATACAAATCGATCTTTGCTACTGTCAATTTAATATTCTCAGCTTGAGAGTTGGTTTGATTGGGATTTACGTTTCAAATTGTCGATTGGCAGCCAGTGGTATTAGCAAAACTTGTTTTCCCTTCGTCGCATACCTTAAACCACATAAATACCCTATCACGGACACCATTTTCGATGTCGAACATGATAATCCGAACCAACATTCTCTGTAAATTCCAATTAGTAGTGTGTTATAAACAGTTGTTCTGTTGTGTTAACGATTCGCTTTGGATAGAGTCCTACCTCTAGGGAGAAAAACGTTTTGAGAAACATAGTGAAAGTGAGAATGCCTAACCGATTTGATCCAGAACGCTTGCGCAGATTCAGGAAGCGCTTAAAGAGCGAACATACGGGAAATCCTCCGAAACGACCATGCACCGATGCCGAGCGAGCTCGTAGTTATCAGGCGAAATTGAAAGCAGCAAGAGTTAATGCGTTGCCAACAACTAGTTGGGACGCTTTAGAAGGTTCGACTTTACAAATTGCATGTCATCATTGGGCTTCCTGTCTTATGACATTTCAACATATTATTGATTGTATTCTGGTGATGACATGCGCAGCATGCTTTTACTGCATATGAACCTTCACATGATATCGATACAACTAATGCGCTGAATATGTTTTAATGTGTGATTATTTTATCAGGTGTTTATTTTATATTCATAAGAATTTATCATATATTAAACAACCTTTTTTCCCATACTCATTGCAAAGAATAATGATGTTTTATAAAACTCTGCGAGATCTAATATGTTTATATATATATTTACTCTTTCTTCTGCGAGATCTAATATGTTTATATATATTTCGATTTCCTGAAAGTTTTAGCCATAATGGATTCACTAATTTACCTGACATTCACATAGAAACATGAATAATAATTTCACAAAAAAACCATAAACCATATTTTAGGTACGCATTTAACCTTATATTCCCAACTTTGGCCTAATGTATTCATCACATAGTAAAATGTAGAATATAAAAGTTTTCAATGGAAAAGTAAGAGTGAGTGGTTGTGTATTTTTCGAAGGGCTTATTCATACCAACACCTTTATAACTAAATGAATATAGTGGGAATTTTAATGTTTTGAAATTGAATGGCCGATTGATCACATGAGAAAGTCATTTAGATGTTATCAAGAAGTTTTTTATTCCGTATAGTATACCGAATATAGCCGAATGCCCGGAGCGATGAAATAAACAAACTTTACTAAAATTCGTCCGAATGAGTATCCTTAATGATATCCATATCCATCGAAAGTTTTCGACTCAATAATGTTTGTTGGTAACTTTTCATGGTCCAGTACAGCAAACGCCTTGTTAAGCATGTCTTAGCAAAGGTATAACTCTTGAATATCGTTTCTAGCTAAATTATTGTGTGAGTTATAGTTAAAACTGTAATCGTGCGCTACATAATCGACTGAGTCAAAGGACATGTACTTTATATACTTGTATATAACCTTATAACAACTGCAAGATAATTTTTGTTATTTTCTGTTTGATAAAACTTCCTGAACTTTGAACATTTTATGAGACGCTTACACATCTGAAAATGTTGCAATTGATTATTGTGTTTTCATAACAATCACTAAACCTGTCAGATATTTTCTGATAAAGAATTTTATCGTAATTTGAATTCTAGAATATTTCAATGTTTATTATTACCCTTGAAATCCAGAATTGCTAAAATTGCATCTATTGCAAATTTTTGATTCTTTGGGGTTGAATTATGCAAAGGCATACTACAACTCAGATTGTATACAAATGAGCTGAATGGTATGGCATTTAAATGGTGAATGTTGAAAAGGAGACAAGGCATCAGTCAAAATATAGGTTTGTATGTACGTATTATAGAATTTCCTCCGCAGCCTGTCGTTACTGAAATCCCCCAAACGATGCAAAACATTGTTGATGGTTCCGGCGATGGTGAGAATTCCGAGATGCTGGCCATTCAGGCACAGTATGATATACGAATAAACATTAAGTAATGTCAAGCGGTTATGATTATAAGAATGACTAAAACTATCATTGATTTAATAATTTTATTTTCCCTAAAAGATCCTCAACTATCTTCTAGTCCCTAAATATAGTCCATCGTAAAACGTGCAATCGTGACCGTGTCATCATTTAAACCAAAAGGCCCTTTTCAGGGCCACCAAATAATATCTCAAGAGCGTACAATAGAATTTTCTTACATACTCGCTTCAAAACGCTGGTCTAAGGTCCTATAAGAGCCACACACGTCATATTATGACAAACTGCTTCTATCGGTAAGGGTAAGCGACCGGCGCGAATAATTGAAACCTTTTTAACGCTAATAATAGCCACACAGAATTTCCCTGACATTATAATGCATCACTTGGTTTAACGTAGTCTACGTCGACCGGTCGTGTCTTGTACACAACCCCACTGATTTTTTTTGTTAGGGGATCTAAACTACTGCGCTCAATAATTATACTCAATAACAAAAAAAAAGCCGAGCAATATTTTGCTTCCAAAAACCGCGTTGTTCAACCTTCTGTAACTTTGTCAATTATCAATATATTTGGCTGAAATTTTGGCAACACTATAACTAATGTTTCAACCTTATGTGACAAAAATTTTATGTTGATGAAATTTATGAATTTGAAGTTATCATAACATGTGAAAAAAGTCATTTTTGGACATACCAATTTCAAAAATCCGTATTTCTGTGAAAAATTTAGGTAGCATATTAAAATTTTTAACTACAGCTGGCGTCAAAGTTGACGCTCCAACATAAGTATTTTCCTATTTCACCCGATATTTACCATGCTGAACTATAGGTACAAAAACAAAGCCAAGGATAGTTCATCTTATTAATTCGGCCCAAACCTGTATGATGACAATGCTTCGGCTTATTTTTGCACCGATATTTCAGCATGGTCAATATCGGGTGAAATAGGCAAATACTCATGTTGGAGCGTCAGCTTTGACGCCAGCTGTAGTTCAAACAACTTAATGAAAATAGTTCAAATTTTGTCCACATTAATCTCTGTATTGTTTGAAATCATGGAGAAATTTTTAATATGCTACCTAAATTTTTCACAGAAATACGGATTTTTTAAATTGGTATGTCCAAAAATAACTTTTTAAACATATGTTATGATAACTTCAAATTCATAACTTTCATCAACATAAAATTTTTGTCACATAAGGTTGAAACATTAGTTATAGTGTTGCCGGAATTTCAGCTAAATATATTGATAATTGACAAAGTTACAGAACGTTGAACAACGCGGTTTTTGGAGGCAAAATTTTGCTCGGCTTTTTTTTGCTACTGAGTGTAGAACTAATGCAGTATGTACCTGTTTGCTGTACGCATCATGCAAGCTGACCAGTTGAACACTTAACACTTAAACAGGAAATAAGCAGATAACTCTACGACCCAAATGCTGCAAGAATATGGGATTTTGTTAGTGGGACTTATTCCCAACTACCTTTATTGCTTATCTTGACAGATGCGCGTATTTCGTCTACAATGTGCAGACTTTTTCAGTGTCGTGTACTAATAACTCGATTGCGAGTTAGGGAAGGTCCATTAATTATGTCACGCAGTATGGAGGGAGGGGTGAGGGAAAACGTGATGATCCATACAAAAAAAATTTAAGGTCCATACAAAAAACGTGACAAGGGGGGGGGGGGGGGGGTAGTTATAAGAAGTCATTTTTGCGTGACGTAATTAATGGACGTTTCCTTATCAGAACACGACACCGAAGAAGTCTGCAGATTGTAGACAAAGTACGCGTATCTGTTAAGCTAAACAATAAAGGTAGTTGAAATTTAATGGAAAATACTAATGTTTCTTCTCATTTCTAGTTGCAGGTATTCCACTAAACAGCGCAAACTTTCTAGACCCCCTTTATGCCTTGTTCGAACTGCTAAGTATGGGAGTAATGAAAAGTTTTAACAGAAATAATGTCATCAAGGTAGCTTTGTATTTTGGAACGCATTTATTCTTCGCACAAATTAGGGTACATACCCCCTGACAGCCTAATATGCAGTGGTAGATTACAATTTTAATTATAATTCATAAACTAACTGAGCTGGTAACGATATTCAATTTGTTATAGCTTTGTTTAGACATGCCTAATAAGACGTTTGCTGTTCTGAGTCATAGAAAGTAACCAAATTACTTTATTAAATCTAAAACTATCGACGAGCATGGATGTAATGTCGGTCTATAAGCACCATTTGGCACGGAAAAAAAATCCGTGCCAAGATCCGTGAACTGCAGTCATGAATTCAAGAGCAAGCAAAAATACACTGTGTTCAAAATCACGTAATCATGAACAAAATAACGTTTTAATTGTTCTGAATAAACCCTTTGCAAAATTTACAATCACATTTTCATACATTTCCTCTGAAAACTTCATCTATAGTAACATGTTACAGTGTAATGAATACATTAGGTCATAATTGGGAACATAGGAAAAAAAATTCTCCCTAAAATTGGGCCTCCGGTTTTCCTGTGAAATCATTGCTCATGCTATTATGTGAATAGTGTATTTATAACGTGTGACTGTTTTATGTATAGATCAGATACATCATTAAGCACGACGGTTCAATTTCGTTAAATTTTGGCCATTTGAAGATCATGAAGATAATCTGTTCAATTTAACCAGAGAAAACCATAGTGACTAAAAAGTTAAGGAAATCGAAAATGTCGCTCAAGTATATAACTTTAAATTGATTTAAATTGAATCTCAGCTGCTTGAATTTGCCGATTATTGCTGGATTGATGACATATTTGATACGCAGGCCGAATCAAGGACTAGGCTAACTTTACATCCCGTTACTCAATCTTAAGTTCCTTGAAATTTTGTAAAGGGAACTCAAATTTTGTGTTCGTAACAGCTCAGCAACAATTACGCTATTACTTAGCTACTTTTGCGAAAGCTAACTTTATTATAAAAGGTTCCTCACTTAGCTCATTCGGTAGAGGCACAGCAGTTAGTTTGAGGAAAACTTAACTCACTAATTCAAATAATTCCAAAACTTGTGTTTATGATTTATCAGACGATAATTTATCCGATATCAAAGTAGTGCTTTGCCCTAATTGTTGGTTTGTGAAATACATATATGAAAACGTATGTTGTATGTCTGGAACTACAAAACAAAATCACCTGAAATATTAGATTTCCTTAATGAATCATGGGTGATGGATCATGTACTATGGCTCTCTTGGCCATTGAATTGATATGTCGCACGACAGAGTTCTTTTAAAAACATAATTTGACCACTTTTCCGGGGCATCTGGAAGCTGTTACGGGGTAACCATTTGGTATCAAGCTCTCTTGAACCATTGATACAGTTTCTGAAAAATTGCTTTTGAAATTCTGCGAATTTTGACGTGTCGTACGACTAGGTTTTGTTCAAATCTTTATCTGTCCACTTTTACGGAGCATCTGGAACCTAACTTCGTATGTCTTACAATATTTGAAATTATAAATTATGCTGCTGCATACTCAAAGATTTGTAGCAGTCAAGAACTCAAATTAGTTCGATTTTGCGGCAATTTACGTAGATGGCACATTCTTAAATAAATGATGTAAATACGATCCTCTGGCACAGATTCTGAACGTTCAATTATTCCAATCCAAGATTGTTAGTCATAGTCAAACAATTTATACATCAAAGATAATTTTGAGTTTTGATTTATGGTTTAAAATGATAGAAAAATCATTGGATCAAGTCTGGGCCAATATAATTTGTTTTGAAAACAAAATAACATTGAATTCTAAAGAGTTTAAGCTGTTTAGCGGAATACCTGTAACTAGAAATGAGATGAAAAATTAGTATTTTCTATTTAATTCCAACTGCCTTTGCTTATCTTGACAGACACGCGTATTTCGTCTACAATGTGCAGACTTCTTCAGTGCCTCGTACTAATAACTCGACCCGGAAGTCGAGTTATTTATTAGTACGAGACACTGAAGAAGTCTGTATATTGTAGACGAAATACGCGTATCAGTCAAGATAAGCAAAGCTAGTTGGAATTAAATGGAAAATACTAATTTTTCTCCTCATTTCTAGTTAAAATAACATTGTTTTGAAAACAAAACAAAAAAAGATAAAATATCCATATGATTTGTGGATAAACATTTGATCTTCCATGCTCAGTTCTCTTGTTCCATATTTTTAAATTATCCTGCCTGGGAAAATCGGGAAATTTTTATTGAGATTTTCCAGGAAAACTGACAATCCTGATTTATTATTGTTTATTTCAGTTCACAAATCCGTTAACTCTTCGTCAGCAATGTCATCAATCATAAAATGTATTGAATGAGAAGTCATTTTAACACAAGTCTGACACAAGTCTGATTAACTGCACACGATAATCACGGACAATTTTTTTATTATGTTCCTGTGTACATCCCAAAAAATCGTTGTTCAATGTGAAGAAACAAGTTAACTAACTGTTTTCTTCAAATCACGTTTCTTTTACAGAAAATGAAATCTGATTAGGATGTAAATAAACTGCTTCTATTTGCATGCCAATCACATTGCATTCGTTGGGCCTACAGTGAGATTGACTAGCAGACAACAATCAATTTGAATAGTTAAGAACTTACAACAGTTTATGTACGTGATATATCATCTAATCACTAAACCGCCCTTTTTCTCACGAATTGCAGTAATGTGCTTTCGTGTTGTTGCAAATAATCACGATAATCGATTCGCATTGCTTCTAAAACACATTGATGAAACACGTGTTAGATTATATTAGCTATAGTGTGTCTACCATTTCTATAGTTTTTTATCGAAGATTTTTTCATAGTTGAAATTATACGTACACAATACACAGCATTCCGTAACTCCAATAACGTTCTGATTATGACAATTTGGGTTTTGTAAATATTACAAATAATCACGTTTGAAATTGTTTGTGAAATCTTGTACACCGAAGTTTCAGATCAGGATGTCCGTTCACGAACTACGCAGCAGCACGGCACACGAATGAAAATGCGCGGAACTGCGGAAAATCGCGACGAAGGAAGACTAGCAATAAGCTTGCGTTAGGAAATTCCCTTATATTTATATTAAAACTAAGCCTCTCGTGTTTGGCAGCAAGTGTACTAGCGAGCCGATCGTGTTCTCGTGTAGCGTAGGTATATCGCCTGTGAGGTCAGGCAAGTGCATAGCGCGACAATGTGGCTCGAATTTACCGCATACAGTTCAGAACCAGAGTTTTTGCGGTAGGGCGGTGATAACACATGAGAGAGAGCAACACGAACAGACGAATCGGTTTGGTATATATGGGACACATGGGTTCACTTAACCGTATAGTAGTGTAAACATATTTCAGAAGAATTTATTTGCATTAAATAAATTATTAGTTAGTACACATATTTTTCACTTATCGTAAAATTGGAACCGCTATGTTTTGTTACAGCTGATTTAATTGTCTTAAAAATTATTCAATGATGAACAAATAAACGGTGCTGACTCCAATGAACTTTAAATCACAATTGTCTAATTATAATTTGAAATTGTTATCTGTAGCAACAGTTTTGGATTCATATGTTCTTTATTTGGACGAAGAGGTGTTCCAGTTTTTGAGAGTGGTAACGCGTACACTGAAATTAAAATTTAGTTTGTGCTATGAAATCGTTCGTTTACCTCACCTATCTTCTCATTGTTTTTTGTAACTAAATTGAGAGATGAATGAAGATGAAGTCACAATTTCGACTCAAAGTCTGTGACGCTTTTAGTTTTAATTCAAAGTAAACAAATTATTGAATACATTACTAATTATGTTTTTATTGCGTAAAGTTCGTTATCATGTTTTGAAATTGGAAATATCTTCCCATCATCATGGGATCCCAGTAGTTGACAGCAATTTCTGCTAGAATCAAAGATGTGAAGAGAATGTATCGACCTTGACTAGCAAAAGAGTGCGCGCCTGACAACGCTCAAATGCCGCCAATGCACACTCGGCCAGAATGAAAAATTAGCAGGAATAAAATCATGTATTTTATCACTATGAAGATGCAACTTAAGAACAAAACTGTCTTCGACAAAGTTGCAGTTTCAGTTAGGGTGGTCCTTGAATATTTTGAAATAAAAATTCTATTTTTCAAATTTCTTGACATTAAGCAACACAATGTTCTACAATGTTGTTCTTTATTGAATTTAAAGCAACTCTGCTGCAGAAATCATAGTCGTAGGTCTTTTGTGTCATTAGTTAGATCATTTTCACGCTGAAAAGTAGGGTGGCCCTGAAAAAATGAGTATTTTTCGCCTTACTTTTTCATTTCCAGTTTCATGAAACCGGTGTCTTGAGTAAATTTTTAGAACTTGTTTAAATACACACTTTGAAAAAGAAAAAGTTTAATTCCGTTCAAAAGATATCGCTATTTTAGTCCAAAAATTACGACTTTTTCAAATAACATTATTTTTTAAAGGAGCAAAACCGGGAATACAAATACGATTGCATATGAATGGTAAAGCTAAGAGGTCTGTTTTGTGTATAAATACTCAGGTGAGTTTAGATAAAAATTGAGCTAAATGGTACTATGAATGTATGTCCATATTAAAATAAAATTCATGATTTTTACTTAAATGTTGATGGCAACGACTTTTAAATCTAGGGTTTTTTTTTCATTAGGGTGAATCTACAATTGAGAGATTCTCTCCGGGCTTGCTGTCTTTCATTCATTACAGCGCCGTTATAAAACTTTCAAGGGTATCTTTAGTACAGATCGAAACACGACAATGCTAGCTAGCAAACTCTACAAATATTAGAATGAAAAACGTAAAGCTGATTGGTTTATGAATGAAAGAGAGCGAGCCCGGAGAGAATCTCTCAATTGTAGATTCGCCCTAATGAAAAAAAAACCCTAGAAATCACCATATTTCAATTAAAAAAAACTAATATTTGCATGGTGTTCAATTCAAATCGATGAATTTGCTGATAGAAAATCAGTTTGCTAAGGATAAAAATAAAGTAAGATTATTAAAATTCCTCTTTGTCTTTGAATTATTATTAAAATACCTATCATGATGGATAATTTGAGGGACGAGGAGAGAAAATATTGAGGAAGAAATTATTTTGACCATGAAAATATAATTTTAGCAACACACTGTCTTTTACAAAGTGTATGGCTTTTGAAGCTTTAATTTGATAAAATTTATAGTTAAAGTGGTCTTCAAATATATAGAGATTTTAAAGATGTCTTTCGTGATCTATCAGTAATATATCATATTTGCAACGCTTATTCTTTATATATCAAGCATATTGAATTCTTTAAAAGTAATTACATATGACTGTTTATTTGTGCATCCGCTCTTTCTAGCAAATTGATTTCTCTTGTTTAGACATTTTTTGTCATCATTGGAATTACTGGATCGGATGTGATCAGCCGTCGCTTAAATACATCCTCTAGATTGGCTTCACGAATGAACTGCCTTCCTCGCTTAGCGTACGATTGGCAAAATGCTTGTTCAATCACGTCACCACCATGAACCAACAGTTTATGCACTGGGTGTGATGGCGTACCTGCTGTTTAGCTTATTGTCAATCTCACGCGTTTCTTTCGCATACACGGAAGAAACAAAGTACCTAAAATTGGGTATTTTTAAACTTCAAATTGGGTACTGTTGTTGAGCTGGAGATATGGGTAAATTTGATTCTGCACATTAGGTAAAGATTACTCAATGGGTGAGTAGTTCATTAGTAAATCATTTTTGAGTAAAAATGGAAGTCGTTTGCATCTTTTTATTATTTGACGTATATCAGATTTAAAAACGAAAAACAATAAATATGTTACTGTACTAAACTAGCCGTTATTGTAAAAAATCGCGGAAATAAACAAATAAACAAAGTCAATAAAATTATCAAGAAAATTTATGTTTTTATTCCATCATCACGAGAAACGCACTTTTTTTTTGCTAACTAACCGTGCGGAAAAGTGCTCATTTTTTGGTTTTACAAGTTTGATTGCATTAGGTTAAATTTACCCACTATAAACTTTGAGTACTGTTTTTCAAATTTGAGTATTATTCCATATACTCAAAATTGGCTTCTCACACTGAAATCCAAGGTTGGGTGACATGTACTTAATTTTGGGTACTTTGTTTCTTCCGAGTACGTTTGGAAAGCTTCTACGCTAATACTGTTGATGGTATCCAAAATTATATGGAAGCGCTCTAATAATTCTGCATCAAAGCCTGTAATATTGGAAACTGTTTTCCAATTTTCACAAAAATCTCCTGGCCGTATTCCCATCGTTTGAGTTACCACCAGATAGTAATGTTTCACATATACCAATAATCAATATGCAACTAGCGATTTGAAATTGGTTCACTGTTGTAGAACCCCTTTGGACCGAAGTACACCTTGAAGCCAGCACCTTGCTGTACATTTTTGCGCCTTTGTTTTGATTTGCTGTGTTATTTTGACAGAATATTTGAGAATGTGCTCATGTGAGTTCATTATTAGGGGCGCATTATTAAGACTGGGACCGAGCTTGGAACCGATGTGCTTGTACTGACTGCGCAAAGAAAAAAAATCGTATTTGTTCGGGACCTACTGGTCTTAGAGTTAGTCTATGCTTATACGGAGTCCAAGTTGCCTTAGGAACTCAGGTTTGTTTTTTGCTTAACACTCTTTAACTGCAACGTTTGATTGTGGTTTTTCCGTTGCCAATCGGTTTGCTACTTTTAAAAACATGTCCATGCTTCTAATGTAGGCGTGTAGCGGAGAAAGTCCGTATTTCAACTTACCGGGATCAATTGGTTTATTTTCATCACCTTATGCGTTAAGTTTCATTCTTAGGTTTGTGGAAAATGTTATAAAAATAAAGAAATGCTAACAAAAATTAAAGACCAACCTGAATTTCCGCAAATGTAACACGCTTGAGATTTAGTTATTGTAACTTTAGTATCGATCATAAAAAAAATCATATCAACTTAAACGACTTTGTTGTCTCCTGATTTGCGTTTCGTAGGTTTCAAAGCATTAATTTGCTGTTCTACTTTTTCAACTTCACTTCTGGTCAAATCAGCCGCTTCTTTCTGAAAAATCATTTTAATTGGTCAACACAGGGAAATTGATGAAGGTAGAATGTTATTCCAAATGATTTCATTTACCCCTGCATTTTTTTTGTGGATGGTCAATTATTCCAAAGGCACCTTCCTCGGTATCATCCATATGAACAAATGGTTGCTTATAACGACCATGATTCGAACTCCCCATTCCACCGTCAAGTGAATGCCATCATTTGACGAATAATAAATCTTCGAGTTAAGGCCCAAGCTTTCCCACAGTCGCTGAATAGTGTGATCAATCAAGTTCTGTATTGAAACCCGAGCAACAAATTGTTGGATATGGATGCCTGCGAACAATCAGTTATGTATTACTACACTATTAACCAAATGATAGTAATATTATCATTGGGATGACAAGTCGAAATCTCACATGATTATACGCTAGATACATTTTAATGCCTTTATGCAATGACATCAAGCGAATGTTCGTGTATTGTGCCTTGGAAAATCCGTTCTGGCATAGAAAGCAAGTGCTTCATCTGGTGTGAACAAACTATCTCCAGGATCGTGATCGTTCGACGTTGTATCCATATTACTTATGGAAGCTGGATCTGATACAATATTCTCAACTAATTTCCCCACTTTTTCTGAAAACCTCCAGAATAAATGCTATAACCAGCAGCCAAGCCCAGTTCTTGATGAGAGTTTTCCTGTGTCAGATTGCGTACGATAATTTTCTTTGCTTTTCTTCCGGAATCCAAAATCGATTTCAAAGGACGCCCTACCCTGTTTTAAGGAGTCAATGATGACTTGATTTCGAATGAGGACATAAATAACCATATTTTAGTTTTCGAGAGATATCGCTCTTTCATGTAGTTACTGCTGTTCCAACGCTTTTTAAATTCGAACCGTAGCTTGTATATCTGTGATTAGATTGCTTCTTTGCTTATTTGACCAACCGTATGTAACGAAAGATCTGCGAGATATTTTTCCTAGGTAAAAAAAAACTCAACTAAATCACCATTTTTCACATCTTAAACAGACTCTTGTTAAACAAAAAACAAACAAAGCATTGATTCAAATAACCTCTTTCCATTTTTGCGAATAACTAAGATGCGCTGAGAAAAAAAGATTGGTAAACGCAAATATATTCTAGTTTCCTTTATGGTGAATCGCTGCTCCATGTATTTTTTCCTATCTTTTATTTCGCTCTCGCAAAATCACCTTGCTATTTCAAATTGATAAATCTCGATTGTTAGTGAATCGAACTCTATCAGACTACTCACAGCAAGTAAGCATACAAACTGATGTGATTAAATTTTCAATATCTAGTACCGACTCTGAGTTATATCAATTCTAAATGTTGAGGTAATGACTGTCATCAAGAATGATTCAGCATAAGCCCTTAACAGGAATTTCACGTTGAATTGGGCACAAACATCATATTAGTTTGATTTGACTAGCTACGGTGGTTAGAACAAACTAAAATTTGAGTTATTGTTTCGGGAATTAAGCAGTTAAGTTCAACTGACATCTGTTTGAATTTACCATTATGTTGGTTCGAAACACACGCAAAGCACTTCATACCTAATGTTTTTGAGAACACAACACAAGAAAGTTCAACGTCGAAGATTTGTCTAACCCTTAAACGAGCGTGGCGTAAAAAAATACTTTTTTTTGTTTAATGAAGTTTAGTGGTTCAGTAGTACAATTTATAATTTTGGTATGTTTTGCGCATGTATGTTTTTTATAACAATGAACACATTGTAAATATTAGTTTTTTATTGAAATATGGTGATTTATTCGTCGTTGCCATCAACTTTTAGAAAATATCAAGAATTGTATTAATACCATACCATAATAATATAATACCATCGAGCCCAAAGTTCTTCTAAGTTCACCTGAGTATTTATACACAAAACAGGCTTCTTATCTTTACCATTTAAATGCAATCGTATTTGTATCCCCGTTTTATCCCCTCTAAAAAATAATGTAATTTGAAAAAAAAAATTTGAAAGTAATTTTTGGACTAAAATCGCGATATTTTTTGAACGGAATTACGCTTTCTTTATCAAAGTGTGTATTTAAACAAGTTCTAAAAATTTGCTCAAGACACCGTTTTCAGATAACTTGAAAAAAAATACTAAGGCCAAAAATACTCATTTTTTCAGGGCCACCCTACTCTTAAGCGTAAAAATGATCATAACTAATGACAAAAAAGACCTACGACTATGGTTTCTGCAGAAAACTTGCAGCAAACATCATTGTAGAACATTGTGTTGCTTAATGACAAGAAATGTTAAAGAAAGAATTTTTATTTAAATATATTTAAGGACCACCCTAACTGAAACTGATGTCAAATTAAAGCTCTAATTATAAGCTGCAACTTTGCCGGAAACAGTTTTGTTCTTAAGTTGCATTTATTCTTGCTAATTTGGCATTCTGGTCCAGTGTGCAATGGCACAGAATAGTTCTAACGATGTGAAATTTATGTTTTACACTTTCTAAAGGCCAAGACCACATGTGATAGCAATCAATTTCTAAGGCAGTATTCGTTCCTGCCTTGATCTACCCCGCATGGGGATCGATGGCAAAGTATTAAGTGCTTGCTTCGAAATGCTGCTTTCCAAGAGCCCAACGCTCAATTTCAAGCTACTTCTATGCAACTTCACAGCCTACCGAACGCTTTAGGACTTATCGATATTTTCTCTTCACATCTCTGCGAAATTGCTGTCCACTACTGAGATCCCATGGTGATGGGAAGATATCAACAATTTCAAAATATTAACATCAACATGTTCGGGTACATAGTTAGGCTGCTCGGCGCAAAATTTATTTTGTGCATTTAGTATTTTATTCGATTTTTTATTGCAGATGATAAGCAGTACAAGCAGTTACGTTTGTTACAAATTATGAGAAGTGTGTTCATGCACGACAAGTGTGTTAGAAAAAGGCATAAGCTTTAATTACCAAAATTGTGTTCGGGACATCTTGTCTTGAATTGATGGATAGAAGTGATAAAATCAAAGCTTCACTAAGTACGCACTCTTCGCAGAAATTCAGGACGGATTATCTCTTCTGTTTATTTTTAGTGTGCTTTTATTAAACTAATTTCCCTACTTGCTGGTTGTGGAGGTGGTTTCAAAATTAAAAAATAGTAGTGGTATATGAGCCATTCATCGTCCAATATATTCACTTTCCAATTCAATTTTGATTTTAATTTATTATTCGAGGTGGTCTAAAAATTTCCGAAATTTTACCTCAAATTTCACAAAATTCACAAATTCATCTATCAAGCAAATTTACTTTTTCCTTCAGTACATTTGTTTGGTAGTTCAGCTGTATTCAAACCACTCCATTTGACGGCTCTGCCGTTCTCTTTTTGGTCAAGATTCTGTTCCCCGATCGTCATGTTTCTCTACGATCAGGCCGGGAGCAAATCTGTATCACGTTTAACTTACCCCACCTGACAAAACATAAGAATCAACTGCAGCAGATAACGAAATATTGGACAGGGTGCTGCGGTTTAACAAAGTTTCCTGCAACTGTTCTATTGATTTTTTTTTCTTCTTCAAGGACAACTTCAATGTAAGCGCTGCATTTGAACCGGGATCGAATGATGCCTGTTCTGATGAATTGTCTTTGAATTGACTGTCAATTTAAATGGATTACCTTTAAAGATGAACGGTAAATGTTAGAATCACTGTACTTTATCGATGCATTGAACTTATGATGTTGATTTGCTTTAAATATGCAAATCATTATGTTATGATTTATATGTATTATGGCTCATGTACTGTTACATAAAATTTCAAATAGACTGTAATGACCCAGGTGATATTATAAAACAAATTGATCTACTCTAGCGCATTTATTAGCATCATGCTTTCTTCTCGTGCAGTTATGATACGAATTACTTCAAATGAGATAATTTTCCACATACTTCAATTGTGAATTGTTAAAAACTAAACTGGAGAATATTCCAAAGTTTTATTGAGGTTATTTATAAAATCTCATGAAAATCTATATCGATCATTGCGAGTTCTATTGCATACCTTAAAAAAGTTTTTTTGCATATGCATAGCTGGAAAATGTGGAAATTAAAAGTTAATCCCGATAGCAAAGATAAGAAACATTAATATAACGAGGGCTTGAGTAAGTCTAAACTGAGACAATTAAGACAATATTTTAAATGATTGCATCTCATAATCATAGACTAACTCTAAGACCATTAGGTCCAGAACAAATACGATTTTTTTCTTGGCTCAGTCAGTACTAGCACATCGGTCCCAAGCTCGGTCCCATGCTTAATAATGTGCCCCTAATAATGAACTCACACGAACACACTCTCAAATATTCTGTCAAAATAACACAGCACATCAAAACAATGGCGCAAATATGTATAGTAAGGTCAACAATCAATATGCAACTAGCGATTTGAAATTGGTTTACTGTTGTAGAACCCCTTGGTCCGAAGTATACCTTGAAGCCAGCACCTTGCTGTACATATTTGCGCCTTTGTTTTGATTTGCTGTGTTATTTTGACAGAATATTTGAGAATGTGTTCATGTGAGTTCATTATTAGGGGCGCATTATTAAGCATGGGACTGAGCTTGGGACCGATGTGCTAGTACTAACTGAGCCATAAAAAAATATCGTATTTGTTCGGGACCTACTGGTTCTAGAGTTAGTCTATGGTAAGGTGCTGGCTTCAAGATGTACTTCGGACCAAGGGGTTCTACAACAGTGAAACCAATTTCAAATCGCTAGTTGCATATTGATTGTTGATAATAGTGCATTTGTTGGGAGTTATGTTCTGACAGATGATTAGCATGAAACCGACCTTTGGACCGATTGATGCTTCCTGAGCTAAAATCTGTATACATGTATTGTCTTTCTGACCATCCAGCTCATGGTTCTAGTTCTTTCATGATGATATCTACTTTGTTAATGTGTTGCAGCGGGGTTTATTGTAAACGAAAATTGAAATGGGATATTGCAGTCGTCACCTTCTAACCTACGGGGCTTACATTTTTTAATCATAAGACATGTTATCAATAATGCCACTGCCAGCCAGTGATAGTAAGATTATATAACACAAACACACATACACACATACACACACACATCCGTGAACTCGTCACTACATTTCCTTGGTCGTGTACTTTGAACGACAAGCACCTCCTTCATGGAATTAATGTTTCAATATTTTTCAAATGAGTGAAGCTATGGTATACCCGAATGATTCTTGTCCCAGTTTCAATGAAAATGTTGCTACATGTACAGGTAGCCTTCAACACCAAAAAAATCTTAGCAAACAATTTCATATGCTGCCTAGGAAGCTGTTTCCGCGATGCTCTTGCTAAATTTTGATGCGTTTCTCCTCTGGCTTAGACGCGGTTTTGTTCATTGGAGAATCAATATGAAAATCAATATGGAGGCATCCTTCTACTCATTTAAAAAAATATGGTTGTCCAGGTTTTAAACGCACATATTAAAAAAATGTGACAGTCAACAAATTTAAGCATTTTTTTATTCAAAATTTAGGATTTTTCTGCATAGGTATATCGTATTGCGAATACAAACTGTCGAATGCAAGTAGAAAATAGCCAAATAGACCGAATGCCTTACAAACATAACCGTTACAACAAGCGATAGCTTTATAAATATGACAGATTTATAAAAAAAATTACACTATGCAAGCAAAAAATCTCAGGTATCTTTCTTACCAAGGCCTGCATAGGTACTACAAAGGTTTCGAGTTTATTTAGCGTTCAGCATAACACGTACCCTTTTGCGGTCAAGGATAAATAGTTATTGCATAACGCATCCTTTGTCAGTAAAAGCAGCGGGCCGATAGTCATGAAGGAAATGAATATATTTTTTGGCTCAGGAAGTACTAGCCCACCGGTCCCAAACTTAATGATTCGCCCCTAATACCGTTACTCTCACGAACACACCCTCGAATATTCTGTCACAATAACATAGCGAATCAAAACAAAGCCAAAGATACCAGTACCGAAAGGTGCAGAAAAGGGCAAGAGTATATAGCAAGGTGCAGACTGCAAGGTGTAGTTCGGAACTAGGGGTTCTACAACAGTGAACCAATTTCAAATGCCTAGTTGCATATTGATTGTTAGTGAAAGTCTGCAGCTAATATCATTGTCGATTTAATTTTTTTTGTGTATAATTATTTTGGCAAGTTTTGTTTTCAATTAAATCAGTATACAAGTTAACGGGTTTGTATCCCAAAGTTTTTGATGTATCATTCTATTTCTATCCACAACTTGTTTCTGTCATGCTATCATTCGCCATATGGGTTCAATTGCAGTCGACGTCGGTGGGATTTTTCTTTGGTGAAAACATCGGAAGGGAAGTCAAGCCGTTAGTCCCAGCTCATGTGTTGATAAGTGAAATATGTAGGATATAGGTGGTGCAGTCGTCTTCCTGACGTCGGTGATTGTCACCACGTGAGGAAATAGGCCGACGGAAAATAACCGAATAAAAAAATTAAAAAATCATTCGCCATATCTACGGTATCTGCAAAATATACGAACCAGCAACTTTCAGAATGACTTTTCTAGTCGGAAATATAATCATTATTCTTTTGAACCAGTCGCCAAGTAGATGCGTTATTGAATTCCATGTGCAGCGATTACTCCCAAACATATGGCATTGAAATTTTGGTTCTGGATTTTTGGCGTCCGCAATATCGAATTACGACTGTCCACCAGCGTAAGTATTGAATATCAATATCGGACAATCTCTTTCCTCGATAAGCCAAAAAAACAGAGAGCTGATGGATTAATGTTTGGTGCCTGCTTGCAAACTATACACATTGATTATAGCTCATTTAATTACCTTATTGAAGTTGACTCTTTTTTGACGGTCAACAGTAATGCTAGTATTGTATCAACTTTTCCAAATGTATATGTGATACAAACAATTTAGACAAGTTGAATTTGCAATCAAATAGGATCAGATTTTGCCTGTTTTTTTTTCATAATGATATGAAATGTTCATGAGCGGCGAGAAATCATATCCGGCATCAGGAGTTTATGCGGTACATGTCTTTCCGATCTCCTGAATTCCTGAACTCTACTTTTGCGCATAAAGACAGTGACAGGCGGAAAAGCATGCAGCCTTTTATCGTGATTCGTCCAATTATTGACATGAAGTAAATGTGTTTCATTAATTAATGTTGTAGAGATTTCTATAAATTGTTATCGTATTAAACATTCAAACTCATGTTCAGATTACCTTAAACTAAGTAAGCTGTATAATTTCCAATAAGCTATTTAATCGATGTTATCTTATCAACAACACATCAATGTACCCTATATTGTATCTGGCCAAAATTGTATTGGGTACTGCATCATGCTAGGGCTTTGGCTCATCTTATCTCTTATTGTTCATCGTACCATGAAGCAAAACTTAAGCCACGTGAGTTGTCTTACTTATTATATTTTTTTTTTTCATGCAACCGGACTAACAAATACAATCAGTCTATATATACGAAAATATTTTGTTGGACATTTAAGTCCCAAGTGATGGTAATCGGAACAGTAACCCTATCCGTGCAAAAGGGTGTATTCATAAAGTGGTTTTTAACTGATAATCGAAGGTTCAACCATTCTATTCTTGGACATTTTGTGCTATTTATATCTTACTGGTAATTCATTTCATTGCTATCATTCAAAACTCAAAGATTAAGTGGTGGTATATTTATTTATTTTTCGTTTCTGTGATTACAAGTGATCTGACAAAATACGAAAACGTGCATCAATTAATTCTTCAGATTTGACTGCCTGCTAACCTTGGTCGGAATGAAGGTATGTTTGTACGACTCTCATTTTTTTTTCATTTATATCTTTTGTTCGAGCAGTAATCCACGCCATTCCCAGAAAAGTAATTCAACTACGTTATCGTCGAAATGGTGTTGCTTTTGCTGACTAGGATTTTAAACCATTGTTTACGTATTTGGTTTGCTGGCCATAATAATAATACATTGATCAGTATTCTGTAGATCAAATTAACGTCAAACATTACCGTTTTAGTTCACGTAAGGCTTTCCAGGCGGATATGCCTACAATATGATTTGACTAATTGCTTGACAATTAAGTGTTATCTACCTTCAGTTTACAGGTGCAGCACCACGACGTGAACAGCTGTGCAGTTGAATCGATCAATGGATCGCGAAATAATTACATCGATTGTCTTTTAGCTATGCAGCATTAGCATTTCCATGAACTTACAATGCAAAACAGGTTATCTGTGGCATTCGTGTGTTCAGATGCAGCACAACGTGATATTTATTTAGAGGATTGTCAAAACAGAAGTGTATCCACATATTAATCAAGATTCTGTTTAAACGCTGGTGTGATCTTTAAGATAATGTGATTAAGCTTCCAATAATATATAGATTGCTCGCATGATGCAGTTGTCACCTGAGGAATTAAAAACTCCGGAATATTTGTTGAGCAAATTGAACCAGTGAAGTTTGCAAATGTCTAATAGCGAATTCGTTTTTCTACCAGTTCCAAACTGGATCGGGTATCAAAATTGGGTCGGCTTATTGTGTGTCAAAGTCAGGATTTATTTGCTACTCATATCGGGTTGAGGTTTGCGCTGACAATAAGTTCGGGAATCGCAGGTTGGAACTAGTTCCAACCTAGGTTCAAAAACGAATTCGATATAAGCATTGTCTTATGTCAAGATTCCACGCAGAAGGTATACTTGGAAGAATATCAATACCTTTATAAGTCGTTCCCTTTTGGAAATCATCTCGTAACTGTAACTTTAGACATATGTAACATAGGATTTGAAATCGTAATGAAGTCACTTTTTCCGCTCCTTCTAAGCTTTGTTAGTTTCAGCAATGTGTTCAAGGAACACGCGTTTTCAAAGATCTCTTAGTTTGACTAATGTGAACATCCTCACAATGTGGATAGGGAATCTAGTAAACACCAATCTTTTCTAAGATATTTAATTTGCAACGATGTCATCTGATTGTTCCTGTAGCAGAACGCTAAGAACATATCTAATCAACTCTGAACATCAAGGTTTAGTTATTCGTCTGTAGAAATTCACGGATACTCGTCTCAAATGTTCTACCTCGTGTGTAAGGGTTGGCAATTTATCACTCATTTGTTGTTGTTGATTGTTGCCTGGGTTGTTCTGTTTTGATGCCGGTTAATTTAAGCAATTTCGAAAATATGAGCGATTTCTTTTCATTAATCGATCCTGGGAACTATGTGATCTAAATCAGCCATTTTGTGTTGATGCCAGTGGTTTGAAGAGCTTTTTCTTGTTTTTATTTATGTATTAAAGTAGTTTTCAACCTTAGAGTTGTTCGTACCTAGAGGGAGGTACCTTGACCTTAGATATCCCAACACATGAGCCGGAATCAACCGGCTTTACTTGCTTTCTGAAAAAAGACTTGACCAGAGATATTTTCACCTTAGGAACATCTCACTGACCTGGGATTGAATCCAGAATAGCTGGGGTACCAATAAGCAACCACGATTGCCACTATACCACCGACGCCGGTGGTTTGAAGAGTTTTAAATTATACGTTCATTGGTTTCGTGTAGATTTCTAAGTAAAAACAAGTACAAACTACACCAACTACTAATAAAGAGGTCTGTGAAAGGCAGCTCGAAATCCTTCAATGAAAAAATTCCTTGGTGAATTTGACATCCTTGTGAATTCACCTGTTAAGGGCTTCCTCTGAAGCATTCTCGGCGGCACCCATAACCTCAAAATTTTGAATTGATATCACTCAGAATTTGTATGAGATATTGAATATTTTATCACATCAGTTTGTATGCTTACTTGCTGTGAGCAATCTGATGGAGTTCTGTTCGATGTTCATTCACTAACAATCGAGATATATAAATTTGAAATAGTGACGTAAGTTTGCGGAAGAAAGAGAGAGAGATAGAGAGAGAGAGAGAGAAAGAGAGAGAAAGAGAGAGAGAAAAGGTAGAAAAAAATACGTGGAGCTGCAATTCACCTTTGTTTATGGCTTCGAAATAAATCCTCCTTAAATCCTCCTTTTTCACAATACTAAAAATGTCATCAGCATACATATACCAACGTTCAGGCGTCAAATTCCTAATCTTAAGAATATTATCGAGGTTAGCCATGAACAATACACTTTTTTTAGAAAATAAGGATTTCTCATGCGGGCATCTATTGTCCATTTATAAAAAATTATTCAAGAATTAAAATTATTTTCCCCCATACGAAGACCTTTAAGCTCGAATTTTGTTTTTTTTTTTTCATGAAAGTTCCTCTTTTTTTGACACGATCAAATAAACTTCTTCACCTCAGACACAGATAGGAACTGAAATTTTGGTATATTGCCAAAATTTCAGTCGAATGAAAAGTTCCGCTAAGATCAATGGAATCCACAACAAAATGTTGTGTTGTTCCTTCCCAATAACTCTGGCAACTGAAACCAGTTGGGATGAAAGTGTTCGAAGAGAAGAAATTTTTGGTAATAATTACAATGTTTTTAGGGATTACCGTAACTATCATCTGTCTGAAAAGAAGTCAGGAGGGGGTGTACTAATTGTCATTTCCACAAATTTCAATTCAGAGATCATCACTGCAGAAAAGTGTAAGGATTTCAAACATGTTTGGGTAAATGTGCATATTTTGGGGGAAACACACGTATTTGCCTATGTGTATTTTCCTCCGAACAATGCTCCCAAGAACTCATAATAAAAATTCTTTAATATTGCTAATTAAATTTCGGCCAATCTTACCCCAGAAGTGAAAATTCACACATACGGGGATTCTAATCAATATGTAGAAGGAGAAGTTCGCTCATCGCCATGAGGCACCAAGAGTGGACAGTAATGTTTGCTAGAATGAAAGATATGAAGAGAAGGTGTTGAAAGTTCCGTCAGTGTACGGTAGATTTGAAATAGAACAGAATTAGTGACAATTGAGCGAAAGGGCATGGGTAAAGTAGTACTCGAACCAAGGACGTTACCTTTGCCTGACATCCCACTGCGGAGTAGGTTGAGGCACGGACGAGTCTGCCACCTCAACAGGGAAAAGTAACGTGTTGGTGCGCGCTCATGTACTACTGATAGCTGTGTTATCAGTAGTACATGAGCGCGTACCAACACGGAACGAACGATACTAATACTCCCAACAAAAACGTAATTACACACTTGTCAGTTCCACACAGAAGACATAAACTAATATTTTCACTTTCCATTGAATTCACTCCAATACATCTCGCTGCGAGGTGTCACCAATACAAACGTTCCAGTTGCATCTACACGTTATGAATCGTTTACACTGAGGTTGCATTTTACACAGGAATGACCACGATGTAAAAAAAAACTACTTAATTAAACAGAGTAGATCCTTGAATTCGCATATAAACCCGTAATTTACGAAAACATCCTAAAAACCGATTCAAGTTATGTTAAAGCTGCGTTTCTGATCAAATTCTGATGCGAACGGTGAATTCTCGCGTGAATTCTGAAATCGCGTATTTTTTCCGAGAACCACGTCAAATTCCGAAAAGTCCGTAAAATATGCAAAGTAAGCGACTCCAGTGTATTATCATTTTTCGCATAACTTTTTCAAAAGGTCCTCAGTAACCACGAGTGATTCTCTCCTTTCTAATCCTCCTTTTTTGTTAATTACGACGCCATTTTAAAAGTTTCCAACGGTTTCTCCTTACAAATCGAAAGATGGTTTTGCTGTCTAGCATATAATGATATTCGCATACGAAATGACAATTTGATTTTTATGATAGTTTTGAATAATTTTCCAGAAAAAAAATCTCATTTGTTTTATATAAACCTGTTGGAAATCAAGACGAACCAAATAAAAAAGAAATCAGGGAAATCCATCGTGTCGTTCGTGAGTTATGCTGTCACGAACGGACAGCATTTCATTTCTCTATACATAGAAGATAGAAGATAGAAGACAGATAGATAGATATAAATAATATTTTTTTTTTCATTTTCTGTTCTCTGTTGAGGGTATCAATTACTAATAATTTCAAATTTGTAATGAGTCTCCGAGATTCAGTGATGAACAAATGAAACACACTATAAAGAAAACGGATGTTTTATAAGGTTGGTTAACGCGTTTTATAAGGTTGAAAAAACGCATTGGCACGTGCCTCTCGAACCTGATTATCCAGTACATGCTTAAGTCGATTGTATGCACATGACACTAAGCTCTTTCAATACCTTTTTCTCGTATATGGCCAATCAATCACACACACATACACACATTAACAACATCAGAAACTATTCCTACATATTGATATTTAATGTTTGGGAAATTTATAAGTTACTTGCTAGACACCATCGGCAGAGTCGTGTTCAAAAAATCGAAGTATTCCTGTACATAGTAATCACCATGTAGTAACAACTGTGTGAACATACAAAATCTGTCGATCAACTATGAAAGGTTGTACGGTGCAGGTACGCTTAATAAAGGGAAAAAAGTATCCAGCTGAAGGAAATAAATGTTGAAAAAAAGTAGTCCCAATCACTCGTTAGTTGCAGCTGCTATTGGAAAGTATGATCGATGCACGATTAACATTTATGAACAGTGATACTCATTAATTGTTTCATTAATAGAATATCTTCACAAATAACCATCAGTAAGCTGGTTTTTGTTGAATATGATTGCATTTGAGATTAAATTTATAAGACTGTATCGTTTCGTATCATTTTATCTCTCTAAAAATTAAATAGACGTTGGTATTTATTAGACATACTCACGGGCATTCTTGATCTCTCCTCAAGCAAACTTTTGTAAATTAAAAGCATGATCAACCATAGCTCCCACGGACTTCACATCTTCTTCAATCGCAACAGCATTATGAAATATGTGAACGGAATCTTGTTTGGCAGAGCAAAATTATAGTGTCAGATTTTAATTAATAGGTATCACATTGGGTAGGGCAGCTTATTGTCTAGTCGGATGTAGGCATCTATTTACTACTCAGAGAAGAGATTAACAAGCTTTCTGTAACCAATATTTCATTGCATTGGTTTAAAAAAAAATACAGATTATATCGTCTTGTAACGGGTGTCCACTAAAAAATGAGAATGATTTCAATACTTTTCCATCAGAACAAAAACGGCCGCATAGAAATGTCACTTTAGATGAATGAATCGTTGCACTCTCCAGAAAATTTTCATACACTCTTATTTCACTCTAACATGTTCAGTCGTGTTCAGCATGCCGTCGAAACAGGAAGAACTGCGCGCGCGCGTTGTACAATTCTTTCAAGCGAACGAAGATCGTGGAAAAAAATACACGGTGGACCATTTTTGTCGTGAAAAAGTTCCGGTATCCACCGTATACCGTATCCTGGCATGCATGAGAGTAACCCGGAAGAAAGGTTGCGGCCGTCCAGCGAAAATAATGAATGCCAGGAGAGCCAAAATATACCATATGTCCCAAAAGACCGGAATCCGACAAATTTGCCACAGTGCCGTCCTATCGAGGATTTCTTCGGTCTTTTGAGCTCCATGGTATACAAGGATAATTGGAAGGCCAAGAACACCAAGCAACTTACCAACAGGATCAAAAGCTGCATCCGAAAAATCGATGTGGCTGCCGTCCAACGGTCATGTTCCAGCATAACGACTAAGCTGCGCCGCACGGCGGACCACGGACCATATGACAATATTCACTAAACTTAGTTTGAAGATTTAAGTTGACCCTTTTAATAAAATAAATCAGTTTGAACAAAACTTCACTGGTATTTTTTTCCTGACCCATTCTTTTCGTTCTCATTATTTAGTGGACACCCGTTAGGAATGAGCCAATAATTTGAGATAGACCTGATATTAAAATGACTAACAAGTTTGAGCGATGAAAAAAAGTAAAGGAGCATAAGAAGACAGACAATGGTTAAAACAAAACCTTTCGAGAATATTCCCTGAACAAACAAATGTTTTTAAAAAACTACAACAATAATAAATACCATAACAATAAACAACTCATTAATCAACGCTTGATAGGTTTTGAAAATTGTACATGCTTTCGTATATTAAGTTCTAATTTCATAGTTCTTCTACTTTTACTTTGTAAATTGAATTTGTATATTTGTAATTTGTAAAACAAGCACAATGATACTCTGAAAGTTCGGCGAAGTCGAGGAAAATCACAATTCGAAAGATTCCCTTAACCGGACCGGGGATCAAACCCGCCGCCTCCGGCTTGGTAAACCGTGCTCTTACCGACTGAGCTATCTTGCATATATCCATATTTTAAATTAAATTGAATATTTCCGAAACGACCAAACTTACGATTCTGAAACTCAAATGACAAGGTTCCTGAAGCTATTGAGCATTATGACGGTGTAAACATAATGGTTGATTGTTTGTCGCCGAGTACAACCACACCCACATATGCCTAAAGATTTTTGCACAAAGACAATTGAAGCAAGTTACAGTGCAACTTGGTGCTACTTTGTAGCTGCTCCTATTCGACTGTACTCATGATCTTGGAAGTGTGGGACACTTAGGAAACTGGCGTGGCCAATTTTGTGAACAATGCTTATTTCGCAAAAGATCGCAACACAACCATCCCAGCTGATTACAGGCCAAAAACGTACCTTTCGAAGTGCTTGTGTCGGTAATAAGCCGGAAAATCAAAGAGAATAGCGATGTAACCCATGCCTTAGCGAAGAACAGAAGAGCTGCAAAAGAAACACAGAGATCCGGTTATCATCGATGAAGTTCGAAGAAGAAGAAAACCCTGAGCATCACTTAAATTGACTTCAAAAAGGCGTACGACTTAGTTCCGCTCTTGTGCCTCAAGATACTGCAGTTGTACAAGGTAAATAGTACTATGATCAATTCATGCAGCTCACATTTGAGATGTGAAGTACTTCATTTCACATTACAGGCGAAACAACAATGTTACTGTCTAGGACTCTCGGCATTAAAGGGGAATCTTTTAAGGTGATACCAGGTTCTGCTGTGCGATGAATTCCCTACCCAACCCTGTCGTGGAAAATAGTTTCATCAAGCTGTACTGTGATCATGAGATTATAACCGTATTCAAACCATCCTGATATCGTTGTGCTGTTGGATTGCAACGTTCAATCAACGTTTTTAGCCAAAATATAGAAATACCACGATTTCCCAGCGGAACTGAAACAGGTGTGACACCGTGTGGGTATTTAATGCTATTAATAGTCTTGGCGACTGTAACTGTTTCCCGTAATCTTATGCGGTCTATTTCGGTGTTTGAAGTGCGATGTGAGCTTAACAATATTCCGAGAGCTGTACTTGGAACCTGGAATATTGTTCTGTGGTTCCTAAATAACCATTACTGATCCGATTGAAGCGACTAAGATAAGTAAATTGACAAGTGAGATCCGGCACAGAACTCAACTTTCTTGGCGCCAAGATAGCCCAGGATTTTCCATCTTATTTGCTGAGAAGTACTAAACAATGATAATTTTTTTTTTATTTTATTTTTAGATTTTAAATTATTGTTTATTGCGCATTTTATAAAATCTTATTTACAAGGATGTATCATATTCACAATTTATAAAGAATTCTAGTTCGTTTACATTGATTCTACCGTTCACTTCATATGCAAATATTATATATATATATATTGTGAAAAGTTTAAGGATTTCCTTTCGTTTTGTCGGTCTTATATTCCATAGTACAGGTCGAAGCATCTCATCAAACGTCAGTCTTCGCCATCCTCCAAGCATCGTCGTTATCTTCTGCTGTACCAAAGCCCATGCATGTGCTACACGAGGGCAATCACTAAACTTGTGTTGAAGCGTTTCTGTTGTCGCATTACAGTACAAACAATTCTCTCCGTCTGCTCGTTGTATAGTTCCCATTAGTTGTCGGTGCTCAACCTTCTCATTCACTAACAAATATAGGCTGCTGCGATGGTTCGATGAAAGCTGTTTCGTTGCGATGTTTTTCCAAATACGTTTCCAATTTAAACCTGGATTTTTCCTTTCGATCCGTGGAACTCCTGTCCGTTCTAAAAGGAATCGATGTATCCGGTCGCTGGAGGGGTGTTCCCGTATACATGGGGGAAGGACAGAGATTTGCTGGAAAATCAATTTGAGGCACGGAAGGTCGGTGGGTGGAGGAGCTGCTTGGTGCAGTAGAGTTTGGTAGTAGGGAAGGTAATCATTTGCCTGTAGGTGGCGATTTACTAGCAGCGCTTTGCACTTTAAAGCAGGTAAATGCAACTTTAAACCGCCAGAAAGTTTGTCGCGTGCCAATTGTTCCATTGGAACACGTGCTGGTATTCCGCGCCACAAGAAAGATTCCATGTTAGCCGTTAATTTTGCTGTATGAATACAATACGGTGGAATAATGGATGCAACATACCATATTTTAGCCGTAATGAAAGTATTCAAAAGAATTACTTTTTGTTGCAGGTTGAGACTTCTTAGTGAGTGCAACCACAGCTGCTGGGAAAATTTTGATACGAGTGTATCCCAATTGATTTTAATCATGGCGCGGATAGAGTTAAGGAAGTATACTCCTAGAATTTTAATTTTATCTGTTGTTTGTAACCACGGTATGTCTAAGGGATCTCCATTAATGCAGCCGACGTCTATGGCAACAGTCTTTGCCTGATTTAATTTTGCGCCAGCGGCGCGCTCGAATTGGTCGAAGAGATCATTGATGCACTCAATCGTTTGCATATAGGTGACTACCACAGAGATATCGTCTGCATAGGCTACTATGAGGTCGGGACCGATGATTCGCTCTATTTGGTGAAGTAACGGATGGAGGTAGATGACGAAGAGAAGCATCGATAACGGATCTCCCTGACGGACCGAGCGTTCGATGCGAAAACTTGGAGAGAGGTGCCCATTGACCAGCCGAGAAAAAGATCGTTCTGCAATACGAGCTAGTAGATCGATCAATGCTGGATTTATACCTAGTTGGTGCATTGTTCCGTATAAGAATGAATGTGATACCCGATCAAAGTCATGATCAAGGTTAAAGCTTATTAGCTTGCCTTTCCGCTTCCTCGCTATTAGTTGTGCAATCCGATCTTTAAGAGAGAGAGTGGCTTCGAAAATTGAGTGTCCATCGTTTGAGCACTTCTGAGAATTACTCAAAATACGATGACTTTTCATTACGAGCTCTAGTCGTGCTTTCAAAATTCTACTGAGAATTTTAAAGTCCGAGTTTAGAAGGCTGATCGGCCGATATCCTCGTGTGGTGTTTGCTGTTCCCCTTTTTCTCACCAGCACGACCACGCCGTTGGCAAATTCGGATGGGAGATCCGCTGTCATAGCCTCATTTAGTACAAGATTTAACTCTCGATGGATGATGTCGAACGTGTGTTGATAAAATTCGATGGGCAGCCAGTCGCTGCCTGCAGCCTTACGCTTTGCCGATGTGCGAATAGAAGCCAGAATTTCTGCTGTTGATATTTCAGCCATGCAAGCCTCGTTGACCTCATCGTTTTCGGGTATCGCTTGCTCGCATTGGAAAAGATACCGTGCTCCATCATTTTCGCCTGTAGCCGTGTAGAGCAAATGGTTCTGAATAGCTTCGGATGTGTCAAACGATTCGTTGTTTTCACCGCGCAACTCTGTGATAATAGTTTTTTTCTTTCGTCTTTCGCCCAGTTGGAAAGTGCTTATGCTTTCACCTGCGATAAACGTGTCGTTGATACGCATAAAACTCTGCGAGAAAATGCGCTGGTGTGCAAGCATTTGTGCTTTCACACGGTTGATCGTGGTAATCATAGCTGGGTTTTGAAAATAACCATCATATGCTTGCTGTAGCTGTGTATATAAGCACTGTTGGACTGAATTGTATTGGAGGTATGCCTCACGTGATTTCCATCGAAAAAAGGATTGGATTTTTGGTTTTGCGAGTGATAGCCACCACGAGATCCAGTTTGGGAAGTTCCGTCTTTGTCGAGTCACATATTGCCATCTAATCTGGAATTCGTCGATGATTTCTACTGTTAGGAGATGGGGACGCAACGACCAATACCCGCGACCAGGTTGACGATCGAGGTTGGGAAGGCATATCCGTACAGTAAGCGCTTTGTGGTTTGTAAAGGAGCAAACATGTGTTGCTGCATTTCGCAAATGCGTACAGAGTCCATTGCTAACATACACCCGATCGAGTCTGGAGAATGAATTGTGTGTTATATATGTGGGCGCAAGGATCGATGGATACAGTTTCGTCCAAACATCTTTGAGTTGCAGCTGCTGTATAGTAGACTGCAGAGCTGGGCTGTTATTATATCCCGATGCATCACATGGTCTCAGCACGCTATTGAAGTCGCCGGCGAGTAGTATATGTTCGGTGTTGTGTCGTAGATAAAAAGCTAGAGTACTATTGAAAAAACGCTCTCGTTCGGCGCGCAAAACTGTTCCCGATGGTGCATATATATTTGCCAATGTCGTGTTTTCAATTCGAAGAGCAACCAGCCTGCTATCCAAACTTTTTTCGACATGAGAGAATCGTATGTACTGTTTTAGAGCTATAGCCGTTCTCCTTCGGTTTTGATCAACGTTTGCAATAAGGTTGTAGCCAGGGATAGAGAGCTGCTCGTTCTCTACTTCCTGCAGGAATAAGATGTCGAGATCCATCGTTCTACAAAAAGTCCGAAGAGCGTTTATTTTCGTTTCGTTTGTGATCGTATTGATGTTGATAGTGGCAACGTTGTAGCTAGCGAATTGATCCATTTTTAAAGATTCTCCTCTTGCTCGTTGTCGCTGTCGTCTCGTCGTTTTCTTGTTTGCCGCCGTGATCTAGAACGTGTGCTGATCGCTGATTCGTCTGTCTCATTTCCATCTGTAGTAGATGGGTTTTCGGATTTTTGTGGCACATCGCCACTGAGGACGAATTGATGAACTGGATTACAGGTCAACGAACTATTTTCCGATTGTGACTTTCGACCTGATATCGGTATGATTGGAGTGGCGAGAGGAGGAAACATTGCGTGTCGATCGGTCTTGGTGGTGGCACCTGTTGTTGATGTTTTTGTTTTTTCAGTGGTGGATATCTAAAACCCGAAGATGATTTACTCGGCGCTGTGGGTTTCGAGATCTGCGGCTTCGGTAGTGTTTTCGCTGGCCTTGTTGTTGGTTGCTTTGTAGCATCAGCATACGATTTTTGCACAATCAACTTTTTATTCTGCACGCAGGACGCTCCAATATGGACGAACTCGTGGCAGTGTCGACAGGTTTGACGTTGGCCGAAATAGGACAAGAACGTCGATTCACCGTCTATGACAACCCACGATTCAATGTTGTGCTGCACTACCATCTTTGCAATTTTAACACCAGTTGAGATGTTTGGAAATTTGAACTGTTGATCGTTTCCGCACATTTGCTCACGCACAGAGATGACGTCACCGTATGCTGATAGGAATGTAGAGATAGCTTCGTCCGACACGTCCTCAGACAAATCGAACATCTTCACCTCCACTGCTCCATCCTCCATCATTATTCGCAATGGGATTTTCTTTCCATCCTCCGCTTCCACTTCGTGTTTTCCATCGTGATCTTCGCACACCTTCTGTGCCAATGCCAGGTCAACTACCTTTACAAAGGCACATCCGAGGCTTCGGCTACACTGTATCCTCAACACTTCACCAGGCTTCAAGCCCAGAACAGTTCCTACGAAACTTTGCACTTTCAGATAGTCCGGTTTTTTTGTCAATGCCGCATAGTCTATGCGGAAAGTGTTTTCGCGGCGCACCATCACGACGTCGTTGTACGCAAAAAACACACGACGACACTGCAATGAGAGAGAGAGAAAAAAAAACGCAAAGAAATTTTAAGATCAAGCTTGAGATCGACTTCCAAATTAACATCAGCGTAAACTCGTCTGCTTGGTTCAGAAGTTGAGCGCTAACTGTAAATTATTAATGAATATGTAACTTAATGGCATACAGTAGGTATATGGAACACTTTCACTACAAAATCATTGAAAGCATGAAAAAAAATTACCAAGTAAGTAGGAGAAAAAGAAGACGACAAAACTACTGCCATGAGTGAAAACTAAAATGATAGATGCTTGCCTTGAACCATACTATCCGATAGTTGTTCAATTCAGAAAGCACTGTTACTAATTAATATAACAGTATCCATGAACAATCACATCTCGTAAAACGTGACTATTCGAAAGGCTACATACATTATAACTCTCAGTGTGAATAGAGCTTATAAAGGGACATCCACTAGAACCAACGTTTGTTTATAGGTTGATCAAGTGCACTGCACTCTACGTTGTGATATGGTCCAGGGATTGGCGTTACGATCGTGCATTTACCTGCTATAAATTGTCCGCCACCTTAGCACGTGTCCAGATAAAGTAGACGACGGGCTAATCGTTTTAATATGTCGAGCAAATATCTATAAATTAATATCATGTTGAAAGCCATATTGATACAGTTTCCTAATGCAATGCTTTGTTCTGACTGTTCTGAGAAGGCAGTATATTAACGTTACATAATAGGGGAATATGATTCAAAAATCGAATTGTTAGAAAAATAATATTGAATAGTTAACAAAATCACATGTTTGGAAATTAAAGCAAATGTGTGTTTTATGATTATCAATTATATAAACCATTTCCACTGTTACGAACTATCCCCAACAATATGAAACCAGGATCACCTATGCACGAATGTCATATGTTTGACAGTAAGTTAGTTGAGCGAACGCATATGTTAATTGGTTGATGTCTCAACAGACAAAAGATTCAATCGCTGGTTGATAGAACAGTATTAAATGCATATGATAAATAAGTTCATGTTGCACAGCGTCAATGTCAGTATAACAAGCAAGCAGACATTCGTTGTGTTTCCGCTCACCGCCTTTCATCTAATTTGAACAATAAATAAATCTCACGACAATCAATAATGAAATCGTATCCAACTACGGAATCGATCATGCAACATACAACACTAACTAAGAAGCCCTCAGATGTCACACAAGTACCATTTTTTGCCTGTTATTGAAGGAAAAACATATCTATCAATAAGAACATAAATGGAGCGAGAACAGAGTTGCGATAATGGATCATTTGCGACGAGATTTAATTAAAAATTTATCACCGCTGTGGTGCTATAACGTGAGCTATAACGATGTCATTACTGCGTTTTTCAGTAAAGGGTCACTACTGTCACCGTATTTGATTTATTTTAGAAGTGTGGATTCACAGTAATCCCGGAGCTGTACCTTGTGTTATTTACAGCTATTAATGAAATCTGTCTACGGGTGTCCGGCATATATTTATATATTTCTTCTTAGCTAGCATATGAAGCTTGTGGCTTTTCGTAATAAGCATTATGCTGCCTCCATTATCGTCTTCTTGATGCACTTCAACAGTAAAATTTTTGCATCAGTATATGTATGTGTCAAGTTTCAGTATTAAGCTGTGAGAAATTTCTGGACCAACCAAGTAGCGAACTAACCATTTCTAGCGTGATCTTTCTCTGTCTTTATCAGCTGAGGTAACGAAAATCTTTGATGTCTTGTTCAGACTACAGGATGGTAATTTAATACAAGGGTGTTTGAAAAGTATCTACAAGGAAAATGTCATCAAGATAGCCTTTTATTATGTTACAACGTTAAAGTATGAGCATGCGAAATTGGGTTCAGAAATTTCTAAGAACTGTGCCTTCGATTTGTTGTAAAATATCCATATATTTTGAGAAACAAGATATTATTTATGCAAATTTTAGCATCGAAAGTTTACTTTCAATAATCCAAAGCCAATTACTAAGTGATGTTTTTTTTAGAATTTCCACAGTTTAAAAAGTTTCTTTATATTGAGATTAAAGCTGTTCTATCCATTAACGTAATATCGAGGTTGGTTTATATAAAAGTATGACTGTACAGTATTATAAACAAACTAGATCCAATAAGGTGACTAAAGTAAAAGTGGCAGGAATTAAAAAATAACCACTATTATGGCCGATTCGCATCACTACTTCGAATTTTTGTAGACATAAATCTAACAAACTACACAGACATTTTTGTACTTTACTCCACTATTCACAATTGTGATCAAACAAATTGATCGGATACTACCGTTCAAATTCCCTCCGCTCGTTTTCAAACTTGTATCTTTCAATTTCAAAGCCTGCCGTTGCCCTATACGGAACTATCAATACACTTTCTCTTCATATCTATTTGTTCTAGCAATAAATTACCGTCCACTCCTAGCGCTTCGCATGGGGATGAGAAATTATCTGCTTCTGCAAACTTCATTAATTAATATTATTTGCTATTTACTTATATGACATATTTGTGCTGTGTTACCTTTTTCCTGAAAACAATGCGTTATAAAGACGCGAATGAGTAGCTCATCGGTGATCCGTTCTTTTAATGAGTAGAAGGTTGAGAATTCAATTCCATGCCCGTTCCCTTCTTTGTCATTTGTCAGTTTGCCTCTTTGTATCCCCACTAGATTTTAATAATAAAAAAAACAGCAGTCTTCGGATCCTTCATTGATCGCATCACTTACCACAGTGAATATCTGATCTTAAAATAACCCCCACTATAATAACTATATTAACTATAATCCCTAGGATTTGAAAACTCAGAGGTGAACACGGCCTCTAACAACGATTGCCAAACTAATCACCCTTCCCTTCCCCAAAGACATGAGGGCGCGGCTGACGTCCGTACTGATCTATTGAGCTTAGTGACGTTTAGCGCACGCACACTATCGTCTCTATCTTCGTGTAAACATATTAGTTTTCTCTCAGATAACCTAAAAGTGTTCAATGTGGTTCACTATAGAAAAGATCCTTTTGACAGTTGTTTGTTATGTTTTCGTCCAAAATTCACTACCACATTTCCAGAAGGCACACTACCACAGCAACTACGGTAACAGCACGGTCTTTTTCTATTTAAAAAAAACAAAACAAACACAAGGTGTTTAATAGCGCATTTAAAAAATGTATATCCACTCTTTGCGCTAGTTCAGAATTAGATCAATTATTCTCAAACAATGGTGTTTCAGTAAAACATATTTGAGTACATATTTCACTTCTCTATTACTCATTGATTTGAGATACAAAATTACTTCCACCTTTTTTTTTTGTCTTATACTGGCGAAATTAATATTTAAGTGTGGTGTTTCAGGCAAAATAATGGCACAGTAAATCACAATCCGAATAGAAAAAAATGTTTTAGAAAAACAACAGCATGTTTTTGATTCATACTATTTATTTCATATTACATAGAAAAAAGATATACGTAATTTTCGTAATAATTAGTAGTTTTGTTCTTTATCAAAAAACATTCAACCCGTGTTTTTTATTATGGTGGCCGTTTCTGCGTTACGGTAGTCCAAAAAATTTATTTTTTTCAAAATCTGCTTTTTTTTTAAAAAAAAAACTAGAAGGGACAGCCCAATGGGGTTGTACGCAAAGTTGACGTAGGACTACGAAGCAATGTGCAATCTAGATCGCTTGATTGTTTAAAGAGTGGCTGAAATTTGTTTCGTTCGAAATCGAATTCCCATACACTAAAAATTTCGCACTACAACCTTAAATATTTGACATAGCCTGTCTTGGTATCTAAATTCATACATAGGTTATCAAATTTTAACAAACAATGCCCCAAAGGCTGAACTGAAAATTTCATGTAAAACATAAACATTTTATGTTTTTGATGTGTTTAAACATCAAAAACATAAAATCAAACAAAGCTGAAGAACCCAATGGGCTAAAACACTTCAATCAACCTTCCCGAAACCCAGCTTTCAGCATTTCCAAACACATGTTAATTTTCTTTTCCAGTTGTTTTGTTGGCCCTGAAAAGGGCCATTTCGGGTTCGGAACAGCTACTAACACCGCCTCATTTCGCCATGAAGCTGGTTTACTTGATCATGGCTTCGGTTCGATCTAAAACCTCGTGTTTGGCTAGCTCTCTCTACAGCATGATCAAAAGGCGGTTTGAATTTCCAGAGACGTCAGGGCCATCCGCCAATTGATTTAAGTTATTCGGGCAGCTACGCTTTCAATCCGCTCGGAAATGTCATTTACGAAGCTGTTCATAATGCTTATTGCTTTGGAGGAAACGACAGTGTCGGGTTAAAATGTTTCACTGTTTGCCTTCCGAGATGGTGAAGCGAGAATGCACCATAAGAGCATATTGTGTTGATATGAGCGACCACCTGAAAATCATTATCCTTATTGCGCTGTAGATGATTGTGGTCTGTTTGGGAATTCAAAGTCTATTATTGCCGATAGACGTCTGGGTCGAAATAGTGCTAACTGAACGATAGAACAGCATTGGGAGGTGAATATGTAAGAAAATTATATTGTTAGCTCTTTAGATTGCATTTGATGGCCCTAAAATGGACCGTTTGGTTTTAATAATGATACGGCCCTAGTTGTATTTTCTACGATGGTAGAACCACATACTTTGCAGCCATATGTATGCTCCGACATTTTAGTTGGACATTCTCAAAATTATTTGATTCCTATCGAATGACTGAAATTTCAAACAGCACAAAAGAAATATTCAACCAAACAAACTCTTCAATAAGCAAACTGATTTGGTCGTACTGAAAAGGAAGGATATAGTTGAGGGGGGAGAAACATTGTTCACGGTTTAACTTGGGGTTTCTTCCTGGTATTCTTGGTTCACCTCCTCGTCGGTGCGGGTGGCCATCTGCAGGTGACATGGGATGATTCTTGTCCCGTTGTTGTCACGGGCGGCTTTTTCCCATCAACTCGTAGGCTTAAGCAGCCTTATTTCTCTCAGCGAGGTTGACGGGAGCATCGGCCCAAACAGCCAACTGCACCAACTTCTCTGGATAACGATTGCTCGCCAGTGCATCCTCCAGTGTGGTCGCACGCCTACTGCGCTGCTACAGCACATTTTGCTCTGCACAGCACTACAACTACCGTAAGACTGAATCAAATTTTCATTCAACGAAGTCAATGTGATACTAATTGCATCAAAGGGGACGAACTTCAGTTATTGCGCCACAATAATTAGTTTTAATAAGTGCACGCTAGCGGATGATTTTCTTAACAGAAATTTTCCTAATTTGTTAGCCACTGCCAGCAACTAATCCGCTATGCATAACTAGGAACTAAAACGAACTAAACCACATAGTCAGTCATTGACGTGTCACAATTCGGCTCGAAATATCCCTTCTAAAATTTCGTTCGATTGCTGTTCAACGGTTTAATGATAAACTCCGGGACGCGGCGTTTAATGAATGCTATTTTCAGCCGTGACGCGGTAATTGAACTACAAACCGACAAAAGAAAAATTCAACTAAACAAACTCTTAAGTTAATAAACTGATTTGGTCGTCCTGAAAAGGACGGATTTAATTGACGAGGGAGAAATAGTTTGCAATTCCCCTAGGGTTGTTTGTCTGGTCTCGGGTGGCTTTTTCCCGCCAGCTCGTAGGCTTCAGCAGCCATGTCTCTCTCAGCGAGGTTGACGGGAGCATCGGCACCAACAGCCAACTGTATCAACGGCTCTATGCACTCCCGCTTCACTTTACTCAATTTTTGAGTACAATTATATGCTGTATCTTTTTCTCTCACGGAAATGTTACTCAATTTTCGTAAGAAGTGGATCTAATCAAAAATTGAGTTGATCCACAGTTTAACGAAAATTTAGTAACACATCCTTGAGGGAAAAAAGAGATAGCATACAATTGTACTCAAAAATTGAGTAGAAAGAAGCGGGAGTGTGGGCAACGACTGCTCGCCAGTGCACCATCCAAGTTGCTTGCTGCCGCTAACTGCGTGCGAACAGCCACTGCACAGCTCCACGACTGTTGTAAGACTGAGTCAAAATTTCAGCTAAGAGCTGGTATGTCATGGCGTCGGATGCTATTGCACAAAAGAAGGCGGTACCAACGAAGGCAATGTGATACAAATTGCATCAAAGGGGACGAACTTCTGTTATTGCGCCACAATAATTAGTTTGAATTAGTGCACGCTAGACGGATGATTTTCTCACCAGAAATATGCCTAATTTGTTTCCCACCAACAGCAACAAATCCGGTACGCATAACTAGGAGCAATCAACAAGCGAACGGTTCAGTTCGTTCGGTCCGCTTTCCGTTGCTTTGGAAGCTTTTTACGAGTTATTTACAGTTTTCAGTATTAGTTTTTGTCGATCGCCAGTGAAATCGTCGCGAGTGAAATCAATCTTGGTTTGCTGAAGAAGAGGACATTGTGTGATAAGTGGTGCAACAACGTCATTGATTGCAATTAGAAATATTGCCTACGATCGAGAAGCCATATTGTGCCGCATCTATACGGCACGCATACCAGCAGCCCATCGAGTGTAGCGTGCATTCTTCCATCCACCAACTATCGCCGACCAGCAACATCATCGTCATCGTTTAGCTCCACGCTTAGACGGTACACGCGGTCACTCATCGTCGCTCGGCAGCAGCAGCACACATTCGTCGCCCAGCTGCAGTAGATCCGTGATACATATAAAGAGAAGTTTTTTAGTAGTATATAAGATAAGCGATTTTCATCGTAGTGTGTGTGTGAGTGTGGAGAGTGATTGATAGTGTGTGTGAGAGTGTATTTAGTTTTAGTTTTTTGTTTAGGTTTAGTTTGTTTATCTGTGATTGATTGTAGATAATTACGTTAGTGGTTGAGCGTGATAAGCTCCCACAAGCGAGCCATGGATGATTTATCGCAAGATGAATCATCTATGGCACGAAATGATGAGGTAGCTCATAGAGTTACCAGATCACGTGCTTATCCAGATAGTTCAACTGGTCCATGGGTTGTTTATTTTCAGCCCAAATCGAAACCTCTAAATGTTTGTCAGATTTCTGATGATCTGACGAAGCGATTCTCGGCCGTGACCGAGATAATTAAAGTCAGACCCAATAAACTTCGGGTCGTTGTGTCCAATCTCAAGCAAGCTAATGAGATTGCTGTCTCCCAGCTCTTTACTCTAGAATATAGAGTGTATATCCCAGCTCGGGGTATTGAAATTGAAGGTGTGGTCTCCGAAACGAGTCTGACCCCTGAGATCCTGCTGAAGCGGGGGGTTGGTAGATTTAAGAATCCTCTGCTTCCCCCAGTTAAGATACTGGATGTGCGCCAGCTAGGCTCAGTATCGACCAACAAGGGCGAAAAAAAGTTTACACCGTCAGACTCGTTTCGCGTAACCTTCTCTGGCTCAGCCCTCCCTCAATACGTCGAGTTGGGAAAACTTCGGCTACCTGTGCGATTGTTTGTACCTCGGGTCATGATCTGCCAGAAATGCCAGCAGATGGGACATACGACCTCCCATTGCGGCAATAAAGCGCGCTGCTCCAACTGCGGGGAGAAGCATGAGGATGGCGCGTGCGCAGACAGCACACCTAAATGCGCTTTTTGTAAAGGAACTCCTCCTCATGCTCTCTCATCGTGCCCGGCGTACAAACAACGCGGGGAAAAATTAGAACGCTCGCTGAAACAGCGTTCAAGGCAATCTTTGCTGAAATGGTGAAAAAAGCCTTACCATCACCCGATGCCAATACAAATCCCTTTGCTCCTCTGTCAGATGACGAGTCTGACTTTGATTCGGCTGAAGAGGGAACATCGTTCACCTTTCCGGAAGGTGCTTCAAGGAAGCGAAGACGCGTCCGCCCACGGAAAGTTGCTGAAAAGAAGCCCGAGACCAGCTTGCCCAATTCAAGGAAAGGTGGAAAAAGGAAAATCCTAATCCACCTGGTTTTCGTAGTACTAACTACACCCAGGACTTTCCATCTCTCCCGGGGACATCCAAAACCCCTGAAGTCCCAATTTTAAGAACAAAAGCCCCTCCTCTAGTGGGCTGTTCTCATTTGATGACATTGCCGAAGGTATCTTTAAGTACCTCGAAATTTCTGACCCTCTCAAAAGCATTGTTATGGCAATGCTTCCCACTGTGAAAACTTTTTGCAGAAATTAACATTAAAGTGGCCCATTCTTGCAGCTATCATTTCCTTCGATGGATAATTTTCCAAATGAGGTCGGGGATTTGATCACTGTTCTACAGTGGAATTGTCGAAGTTTGATTCCTAAATTGGAATCTTTTAAATTTTTAGCTCACACTACCGGTTGTGATGCATTCGCTCTTTGTGAAACATGGCTCTCTTCCGAAATCTATCTTCCGATTCATGATTTCAATATTATTCGTCTTGATCGTGAGGATTCACGTGGAGGAGGAGTACTTTTGGGGATCAAAAAGTGCTACTCCTTCTATAGAGTGAATTTTCCTCCAATTCCAGGTATTGAAGTTGTCGCATGTCAGGCTGTTATTAAAAATAAAAGCCTTTGCATTGCTTCCGTTTATATTCCTCCAAGAGCCTCCATTAACCGAAAACAACTCTCAGATATTTGTTCGGTCCTTCCTGCTCCACGGTTGGTCATGGGAGATTTTAACTCTCACGGTACAGGCTGGGGAGAACTGTATGATGACAACCGGTCTTCCCTGATATATGACCTCTGTGACAACTTCAATATGACAGTTCTTAACAATGGAGAAGTAACACGTTTGGCTGGTACATCCTCAGTTGGCAGTAGATTAGACCTCACACTTTGTTCGAATTCATTATCGTTGGATTGCACATGGAATGTGATTCAAGATCCCCACGGTAGTGATCATTTGCCCATAAAAATTTCGGTTGCCACCGGGTTCAATCCGTCGAAATCTGTTAACGTCACGTATGATCTTACCCGTCACATCGATTGGACAAAGTTTAGGACAGCAGTAGATGAAGCCGTAACGACGGTAGAAAGGCTTTCACCGCTGGAGGAGTATAACTTCCTCTCCAACCTGATCTTAGACAGCGCGCTTCAAGCTCAAACTCGACCAGTTCCAGGAACGTCATCTCGCAGGAAACCTCCTTCTCCATGGTGGGATCAGCAATGCACCGAGGTTTACCGTAAAAAGTCCGACGCGTTTAAAGTTTTCCGTAGACGTGGAACACCTGAGCACTTCGAAGTATACACGGCTCTCGAACGCGAACTTAAGAGCCTCATCAAGGCCAAGAAACGCAGTTACTGGCGAACATTCGTGAACGGGCTATCGCGCGAAACGTCGATGAGTACTCTTTGGAACACGGCGCGAAAGTTGCGTAACCGAACTACGAACAACGAGAGCGAAGAGTACTCGGACCAATGGATCCTCAAATTCGCGCGAAAAGTTTGTCCAGATTCTGTGCCGGCACGGATGATTCCTCGCAAAAACACGAATTCGATAGATGAGATTAGCCAACCCTTTTCAATGGTAGAGTTCTCTCTCGCACTCCTTTCATGTGGCAATACGGCTCCAGGCGCTGATAGGATCAAGTTCAACTTGCTCAAGAACCTCCCAGACGTTGCGAAGAGGCGCATGTTGAACTTGTTTAATCAGTTTCTAGAACTCAACATTGTACCGGATGATTGGAGACGGGTGAGAGTTATTGCCATTCAAAAACCTGGTAAGCCCGCGTCCGACCACAACTCCTATCGACCCATCGCGATGTTATCCTGTATTCGAAAGTTGTTGGAGAAAATGATCCTCTTCCGTCTGGACAAATGGGTTGAGACGAACAACCTGCTTTCAGATACTCAATATGGTTTCCGTAGGGGTAAGGGAACGAACGACTGTCTCGCGTTGCTTTCCACAGATATTCAGTTAGCTTTTGCTAAAAAAGAGCAAATGGCTTCTGTATTCTTGGACATAAAGGGGGCTTTTGATTCAGTATCTGTTGAAGTTCTCTCAGATAAACTCCACGCTTGTGACTTTTCACCATTAATGAATAATTTTTTGTACAATTTGCTGTCAGAGAAACATATGAGCTTTTCTCATGGAACCTCTACAGCTTCACGATTTAGCTACATGGGTCTCCCCCAGGGATCATGTTTAAGCCCCCTTTTGTATAATTTTTATGTCAAAGACATTGACGGTTGTCTAGGTGACAACTGTACGTTGAGACAACTTGCAGATGACGGCGTAGTGTCTGTCACGGGACCCAATGGGGTCGATCTGCAAGGACCCTTACAGGATACCTTGGACAATTTGTCTACTTGGGCTCTAGAGCTAGGTATCGAATTCTCTACGGAGAAAACTGAGTTGGTAGTTTTTTCAAGGAAGCATAACCCAGCACAACCGAAGCTTCAAATTTGGGGTAAGCCGATAGCTCATTCTATGTCATTTAAATATCTTGGAGTCTGGTTCGATTCAAAGTGCACCTGGAGATCCCATATTTAGTATGTGAAGCGAAAGTGCCAGCCAAGGATCAATTTTCTCTGCACAATTACCGGAACCTGGTGGGGAGCTCATCCACAAGATCTTCTAACGTTGTACCGGACAACGATTTTGTCGATTATGGAATACGGTAGTTTTTGTTTTCAGTCAGCGGCTCGGTCGCACTTCATTAAACTGGAACGTATTCAGTATCGGTGTCTTCGTATCGCGTTAGGTTGCATGCACTCGACTCACACCATGAGTCTTGAAGTGCTGGCTGGCATGTTGCCACTCTCGGATCGGTTTACAGAATTATCTCTCCGGCTCCTCACCAGGTGTGAAGTTATGAACCCCAGGTGATCGAAAATTTTGAGAAGCTCCTTGAGTTGAACCCTCAAACCCGCTTTATGACCTTGTACCATTTGTACATAACACAGGATGTCAACCCTTCGCCGAACATTTCCAATCGTGTTTGCTTCTCCGATTTCGACAATTCGGTTCATTTTGATTTATCCATGAAGCAGGAGCTTCGTGGAATCCCAAAGCATCATCGTCCTATGATTGCTCCGGTGATATTGCTGCAAAGTTTGGCCAAGTTGATTCCACTAAATCGTTCTTCACTGACGGATCTTTGATAGAGGAGTCAGCAGGCTTCTGGTATTTTTAATGAAATTTATAGCGCCAACCGTAAACTTCAAGCTCCTTGTTCCGTGTATGTCGCTGAATTAGCGGCAATACATTTTACGCTAGAAATTGTTGCCTCATTACCACCGGATCAGTACTTCATTTTCACGGATAGTCTCAGTTCTATAGAGGCTATTCGATCATTGAGACCGGTAAAGCACTCCTCGTATTTTCTCATGAAAATACAGGAGCTTCTAAGTGCTTTATCTTCGCGTTATTTTATCATCACCTTTGTATGGGTCCCATCTCATTGTTCAATTCCGGGCAATGAGAAAGCGGACTCGCTTGCAAAGGTGGGCGCTATGGAAGGCGATATTTGTGATCGACAAATCGCCTTCAACGAATTTTTACTATTTTTCGTCAACAGTCACTCGTCAGCTGGCAGTATAAATGGAGTAAAGGAGATTTGGGGCGATGGCAACATTCTATCATCCCAAAGGTGTCGAAGAAATCTTGGTTTAGCGGGATGGATGTGGGTCGAGACTTCATTCGTGTCATGTCTCGCCTCATGTCCAATCATTATTCTTTGAACGCTCATTTATACCGGGTTGGGCTGAGTGACAGCAATCTCTGTGAGTGTGGACAAGGCTATCAGGACGCAGATCACGTTATTTGGTCTTGTGCTGAGCATCGTGAGGTCAGATCGGGGCTTTATGATTCCCTTCGGGTTCGAGGTAGACAACCCAATGTGCCAATTCGAGATATTTTGGCTGTACGTGATTTGGAGTACATGAAACTCATTTATGTGTTTTTGACTAACATTAGCATTAGATTGTAGTTAGTTTAACATGTATGTTTAGTATAAGTTTTTTTTTTCTGTGTTCGTGTGTTTTTTTTTCTCTTTCAAAAATGTTCGAATAAAAAGAAAACCAAAAGTTGTGTAGTTATAAGTGTTTCAATAATTTAGAATTTAAATTTAATGTGTTATGTAAACCATACTTTAAATTCCCACCCTCTTTCCCATCCGTAATTTGTAATTCCTATTAACCTCGAGACGGCCGCGAGTAATCGGCTCTATCCTCCTAACTTTAGTTATAAGATAAATGATGTATAAAAGTATGAAAATTTGGCTCTGTAAAGTTTATTCGATTGAGCCTGTACAAATAAATGATTATTAAAAAAAAAAAAAAAAAACTAGGAGCAATGGCGAACTCCACCACATGGTCGGTCTCTGATGTGTTGCAGTTTGGCTCGAATTATCCCTTCTAGACTTTCGTTCGTTAGTTGTTCATCGTTTTGTGATAATATAATCGGGGGCGCGACGTTTAGAGCATGCCATGTTCAGCCGTGACGCAGTAATTGAATTGCAAACAGCACAATAGAAAAATTCAACCAAACTCTTTAGTTAGTAAACTGATTTGGTCGTCCTGAAAAGAACGGATTTAGTGGCGCTACTACGCCACTGCACAGCTCCACGACTTCCGAAATACTAAACTTGTTTGATAACTTGTACTTGTTTGATAACCTTCGTCGCTGCCTAGGAGACGTTCGCGGGAGAACAAGCTTGCTATCTACAAGCAGATCATACTCCCGGTTATCGAGTACGGCATGCCGATCTGGGAGAGCTGCGCGAAAACATACCACCTGAAACTACAGCGGGTTCAAAACAAGTTTCTCAGGATAATCCTGAACACACCTCCGCGGACGAGAAATACTGAGATCCACCGTCTGGCCGATATTAAAACACTCGAAGATCGTTTTAGTGAGACTATCAATAGGTACAGGACACGTTGCCATCTATCAGACCACCAAGTCATTCGGGACCTGGTACCCCACCCCTAGGTTTTTCAAATTGTAGTAATTGTAGTTAGGTAGGTTATCAAATTTTATAATTAAAACCAACCAATCCCAATAAGGGATATTATGTAAATTAGAATAACTAAATAACACCATCACACCACAAATAAGAATAACACAAGAAGAACAAAGATGAAGAGCCCCTCTGGCTAAGCAATTACCCTGTTTAAAATTAAATGTAAACATTGAATCAAAGAAAAATTAAAAACACATTTTACTACTACTAGGAGACGTTCGTTACTTAAATATGAAATCTGTGCTAGGAAGTACAGTGTATTTGGTAAATTTACTCTGAAAAATCGACATTATAAGACACCACCTTATCTTTGCGTTATTTTAAATAGTTTGTTGTTGAAAATCAATAGTTTTCATTATAAGAATCGATGCGTAGAAATATTTTCGATCGATTGGTGCAAAAATTTAGTAAATCTGTGGAGAAACGACTGAGATATTAACGCTCAAAACCTGACCACATTTCGTGACGGTCGCAATAGATATTTGTTTAAACTGTACCCCAGTATTGAAAACAAAGACGTAGTCCTACGTCAAAAAGTCCTAACTTGGAACCACTTGCCGATTTCATCAACTAAAATTGCAAATGAAAGGTAATTAAAAATACTTTTGAGGAAAAATAGAGCAACACCTCTTTAACTGCAATGTTTATTATGAAAACATGGATTCTTCTAGTTTTGTAAGGTTTTCATGGTCTCAAGACCATAGAGCTCCCTCGTTTTATATTATTTCTTGAAAGATTAAACATTTGACATAAGATATAAAAAAATTGTCGGTGTGTGTATTTTAGTTTTTGAGAGTTTTATTTTCATAAATACTATGTTCTTAAGTTTTGCAGACTATCATACTACGCGTTTTCATCACATCTCAATAAATTTATTTAGCTTTTTGAGAGCTAAGTGATGCTCCATAAACCACGTATCCTCATTTTTGGAATACTCGACTTTCTCCCTCTAGTGGTCCATACCAAAAAAACTACAAAATGAAAAAGAGATTATGACAGCACCTACAAAAAATGAAATCAGTGTTTTTCTCAGCAGAAGACACCCTTTTACATGTTCGAGAGTTTTTTTATGATAAAACATAGGCGCGTGCCCTGGAAAAAGAGATTATGTTATTAGTACTAATGAAGAAAGTAAAGTTTTCGTGCAACGCAGATTAGTAATATGCAATCTTCAAGAGCTTAATGCCATTTTTAAAGAGCAGTTTCTGGAAATAAAATTTAGATTTTCCATGCTCGTATAATGTATACTGATTGATCTTTCAAAAAAAAATTTAAAACGATGGAGCTCTTTGATCCCGAGTCCGTGAAAACCTTACAAAACCTAGAAGAATCCATGTTTTCATAATCAATATTGCAGTAAAGGAGGCGTGCTCAAAGGTATTTTTAATTACCTTTCATTAGCAATTTTAATTGATAAAATCGGCCCAGTGGATCGAAATTTATGATATTTTGGAAAAAAGCATTTTTTTGAAAAAAGTCAATTATTTTGACTTTAGTTCATAAGCCACGTAGATTCATGTTTGAAAATCTCAGACCCTCCTTCCCCCTCATAAACTTCTTTCCACACATTTTCATGAAATTTTGTAAGCTACGTTCCATACTTTGGTCAGATACCCCCCTTCCCCCAGAAAAGCCTACGTGTTTTATAAAAAGGCCCTAAATGTGATACACAACACAACTGCAAATAAATTTGTATGGGTTTAGTTCCATAAGCGAGCACTTTTTTATTTACTAATTTCATTAATCTTTGAACCATGTACTTCTCAATTTTCTTTGAAGTAGTCAGCTAAATAGAACAAAATTCTTAGTTCGTTGACACCAAGGAAGCTTTCTTGCTTCCTTAAGTTGCTTTGTCCATGTTCGCCACCACTTTCAGTTTTCCTTTTCACAGTAAGATTATCTATATAACGAATAAGCACATCTGCAACAGTTGATTTTAACACATTCAACGATTTTGCGATGAATTCAACATTCAACGATTTTTTGACAGAAGAATTGAGATTTTACGAATTTTTGTGCAAGATATATTTTCCGCTAACTGAATGCGCTTTTGAAAACAATGTGTGTGCAACATGTTCCATCATTCTAGTTCTAGAGGTAACTACACCTTGTAAATCATGTGAAAATGGCTCCAAATCCATCAATTCTACGAAACATGATAATTCAGCATCACGAAACCGCAAAGATTTACATTGAAATTGCTGAGATGTTTCTACTAAGCAAGAATACTATTGAACTAAAACAGCAGAGGATCAGAAAGTTTGTCAAGTTTAAGCTAATGCAGCGTATATATTCATGGAACAAGGATCTATTGATCTATTTTGAACAACATAAACTAAATCAAGAATTTAACAGTTCCTAAGTTGTTGACTAAACAAAAACAATCTTTTTGAACCTCTGCATGGAGTTTGCAACAGTATCCTTGCGCAGTAGAAGAATCCTAGTAATTTCATCCATTTTTTGCGGTTTAATTACGCTGAATTATCAATTTTCGAATACATGATGAATTTCGAACCTTTTCAACTAAAGCTAACTAAATGATGCAATAATGAAAACGGCGATGAAACAGTAATTTATATTGCTTGCATTTGATTAAATGAAATCACATGGTAGTGCGTTATACACGCGGGATTAATGCAAAAAAAATAGAAATACGTCAAAACAATTGTGCTAAAACTTTTTTAGCACATTTTTTGCGGTTTAATTACGCTGAATTATCAATTTTCGAATACATGATGAATTTCGAACCTTTTCAACTAAAGCTAACTAAATGATGCAATAATGAAAACGGCGATGAAACAGTAATTTATATTGCTTGCATTTGATTAAATGAAATCACATGGTAGTGCGTTATACACGCGGGATTAATGCAAAAAAAATAGAAATACGTCAAAACAATTGTGCTAAAACTTATATATTGTATAAAAAGAATTGACCAAATACTGAGCTTCTATCATTTCCACCTCTTCGGGACACATGCTAACTTAATTTACTTGCATGGGAAACAATATAATTCTCTACAATAGTTCTCTCCCTATGCCTCCCATTGCCGAGTAAGGGGAGTGTTCTCGATCCGGAATTGAATAGCATCGCATTGTGACACGTCAGAGCTAGGACCAGTTGTGTTTATTGTGGGACAAACATTATTTGAACGGGTCGTGTTGTCGTGCATCGAGATTGTTTAGTTCCTCTTTGCCTCCATTGCCTGTAGCTTTCTAACTAAGCGTCCGGATCTTGACTGTCGACGAGATATATAGACCTGTATATTTACATGTATCAGGTATATAGCTGTGAAATATTCTATACACTATGCATACAATGATTTAGTCGTCACTTATTCGTGGGCATTGCATTATCTGATATGTAGTAAATTTAAATTATTTAAGTGAAAAACTGATAAATAACATGAAGCCAGTTAGAATGCAACATCAATCACGACTTCTGCTGGGTTATAGATGTGTATAAAATTAGTGTTTTCTGTGATGATTACAGATGACACTGTAGTAGCAAATTCATTTTTGAACCATTCTGACCGTAATGGACTTTTATCAGATTTTTCAACAACAGTGGATTCAGTTTACTGAAGTTTACTCATCAATCGCCATTTGAAATGTGTTTCGAATACACAGAAAAAATTAATTAATTTTAAGAAGCGCGTAAAATTTTCCCTCGTTGAATTCCAAGTCAAAGGAGGCGTAAACAACGCAATTGGTTGTAGTGTTTGCTGAGTCATACAACAATGTTTGCAATTTTTCATACTACAGGCTTGATTCAAGCGTTATCTGGCATAAATTTACATGAAATATCCCATTATTTTCTGCCAAATCTAGCATTCTCTTTATTTCACAGATAAAAAGAAACATTGAATTTTCTGCGTTATCTAATGCACATAAAGGGAATGCTAGATTTGACAGAAAATACTGGGATATATCGTGTAAATTAAAGCACGATATCGCCTAAATCGCGTCTATTGTATGAAAGAATTCCAAAACTTGCAAACAATATCGTTGTTTAGGCTTGCTTTGTTTTAGAATTAAACGAGGGGAAATTCTACGCGCCTGTTAAAATTCAATATTTTTTTCTGTGTTCTTTTTATCTGTGTGTAATACAAAGCGAAGTGCATTTATTGGACTATCAATGATTAGTTGTATGACGACACTCAAGTTTGACGAAAACAAATTAATGAATCTAATGAAATCATCAATTCGAACGTGAAACCTGCACATAAAAGATCCAGAATGACAATCGATAAAGAAAGTTGCCAAGAACAAAAGACCCGGTGACGAACTAGTCCAGGTGGCTAAAAGTCACCTTAATAAAGGGAAAAAAAGAAGAAGAAAAACAAAAGACCCAGACAATCGATCAGATTTAGAATACTGATAACTTACAGCAATGTTCTATAAGTTGAGTAAGTTTGAAATAACTGTACAGTATAAATCAAAGAATAAACTTTTTGAAATTTTGCAATCAAACCTGTATTTATAATTCCTAGGAGTTGAAGGATAGTTGAAGTTACATGACGAATTCCTAACTGCTCATCATGCAAAACATATGAACATTACTGTATTTTACATAACCTTCACTATTATAAGATCGTCCAAATATTTTTAACTCAGTCTTTTCCAATCTTAAATCTAATTATTGTAGACATTTAAAGAAACTTCCGTTAAATGACTGTTAAATATTGTTCGTGAATTCGTGGTTTAAATACGGTCATAAAAATTGTTCAGAATGAATGCCAAAAATAAATAAATAATTTTATAAAAATACTAACCACAGTCGTCCTTCAGTCCACACGTGGCGTGAAACTATCTATATCTACAAGCAACTTTAAACCAGACTTGTCTTAAGGTGACGTCTTACAGTTATATAATTGAACCGAATACAGAGATTTTTTTTCCTTAGTAATGATCACGTGTTGTAACAAAAGAAAGAAACACTTTTATAAACAAATTTTAACGGCCCTATATGTAAAAAAGAGCATCCTCTACGGTACGACTCCTTGGTACAGATTTCCAAACTGTGCATGGCTAGGTTAAGAAGTTATAAAATTAGCTGTTTCAGGGTGTACATTAAATCAGTGAAAGCTATGAAGGCGGATTCCGATACGAATAAGTACCCTAGTAGCACACCTGTTGCCATTCAGTTGAGATTACGTAAATATGACATAATACATATATATATATATATATATATATATATATATATATATATATATATATATATATATATATATATATGTGTATATATATATATATATATATATATATATATATATATATGTATATATATGTATATATATTTATTTATATTTATATATATAAATATATATATATATATATATATATATATATATATATATATATATATATATATATATATATATATATATATATATATATATATATATGTATATATATATATATATATATATATTTACAAATATATGAATATATATATATATAAATATATATATATATATATATATATATATATATATATATATATATATATATATATATATATATATATATATATATATATATATATATATATATACATATATATAAATTTATTTATTGATCGCGCACGGGCAGAATGTTCCCTACGTTGTGTTCAAAACTAAAATAAAAGACCACGATTTATTGGCCGTCCTGCCATGGCGGAGGCATAGAAACAACTTTTTTATTGTTCACAATATCAACACACTACAGAAACAGTAGCTACTTGACTGGTAGGGTAGGACATGTATTATTGACGTTTGCACAAACATTTATTTATTTATTTATTTATTGATATAATTCCAACTGACTTAACATCTTATTGGAATGGGAAAAAGCCATGTAGCGTAAAAAAAACCCTATTTCTAAATCGTACACTACATAAATCAACATGAATAGAAGAAATACAAAGCAAGCAAAACTAAATTAATTCTAGTACACACACAAAACTTGTCGGTAAACTTAAAATTATCTGTCGTGATGGAATCAGTCGTCTAGTGTCTTCGCCATTATTGCCAGTACGTAGTAAATGCCACAATTTCTGAACTAGCGGCTCTCTATCCAACTACGCTGAATCCGGTGACGGAAGGTCTCAGCGGAACAGTTGAAGTCAAACAGAGCGTAGAGTTCATTGAAGCGCGATGACATGAATCAAATTGCATCGTGTTTGTCATAGTTTGCAGCACGAGTTTCGAGCTGCAGAAAATTTCTTGTTGACAGAACTCGTTCAGGAGCGTAGATGAACATTTCGGCCAGAATTCCTGGAGAGTCGGTTTCACCTAGTAGCACTTTTGCTGCGAAAACTGCTTGCATGACTGTACGCCTATGCTCCAATGTTTCAATACCCAAGAGTGAGCAACGATCCTGGTACGCTGGAAGATTGACAGGATCATTCCACGCAGATGACGGAGAGCATAACGAACAAATTTGCTTTGGACTGCTCGCAATCCAGATTCTTTGATACGGGCACCATTACAAGGCTCCAAATTCCAGAATAGAACCCACGAGAGAACAGTACAATGCTTTCAGACAGGTGGGATCACGAAACTCGTTGGAGATCTTAAACATGCAACCGAGCTGTCTGTTTGCATTGGTAATCATATCCGTGTAGTGTTGTCTAAATGTCAAACCGGAGTCAAGCGTGACTACAAGGCCACGAACAGTATCTACTTTCTGCAGATGTTGATTGTTTAACACACATTGTTTATACACACATAAAGGACAAGAAATTAATTTCTTACATTAAATAAATCGAAGGAGGTTCTTGGATTGACAAATCTAATCCACTATAACTACGATGAATTACTATTCATATGCCACACATTCCTTTCAGGACCAGTTATCGGAGAAACAAACACTCTAAATGAACACTGTCCCATTAGGGTGGGGCTTATTTGAAAAAAATAATCGGGCACATGTTTTCCCATATGGAAAATGATCTTTAGGGTCAGATTTCACACATTTAAAATAGGCGGTGCATGCTAAAAATAAACCCAACAGCGGGAGATAATTTCTCACCCGTGTTAGGCAGTATTGGGAGAAGGACAAATCGCTAGAACCAGTTAAAAGCAATAGGTAGTATAAGAGCCCGATCGGTTGCATAACCTTTTACCAGTCAAGGGAATATCCTTTCCCTTGCCTACCATGCATTGGGTAGTATGGTAAAGAGTTATGTGCCTGATGATACTACCGTTCAATGCCCTCCGCTCGTTTTCAAACTTGTATCTTTCAATTTCGAAGCCTGCCGTTGCCCTATACGGAATCAACACACTTTCTCTTCATGTCTATTCGTTCTAGCAATAAATTACCGTCTTCTCCTAGCGCTTCGCATGAAGAAGAAATTATCTGCTTCTGACAAACTTCATCAAAGATCGTTACTTCCGCACATGGGAGAATACAAAAAACAACAATCAAAGTGTCTAGAGAGTTGTCGTCTTGGGCAAAATTGTTTGAAATGTACAATGTAGTAATTTGGCATTATCAGATTAGTTCCTAATTATGTCACAGAGATGGCGCTGCAATTTATCTTCGTCAAATGAATCTTTAAAGAGTTGCCGTCATCGGTAAAGTTGTTAAGAATGTAAAATTTAGTCGCTTACCATTATCATATTAGTTCCAAATTGCGCTGCAGTCTATCTTTACCAAATGAAGCTCTAGAAGTGTCCGTCTTAGGCAAAGTTGTTGAGATCGTAAAATCAAGACATTTGAAAAAATCACATAAGTTCTAGATCGTACCGCAGAGATTGCGCTGCGGCCTATTTTTGTCATCTAAAATGTAAAAATCACTCACGAACGCGAAAATGAATGACATTTAGTCAAGCAACCAAAATCTCCTGAAGCTTGAAAAGCCAGATAGGGTACGGAAAGGGTTTTAGTCAGTTTTTTTTGCACCTGGGACATTTGATGAAAGCTGCACGTAATCTATAATTCGAAATGCCTATATTTACACGTATTGGATCTATCGGAACATACCTTCAGATACGAGCATTAGACTCAAAACAAAAGACAAATTTACCAATTGAAGGGACTTATTAAAAGCGTGCAGATTACAGCTTTTTACATTCAAATATCTGGTGTATATCCACGCTCCGGGTATTGATATTGAAGGTGTGGTCACCGAAACGAGTGTGACCCCCGGGATCCTGCTGAAACAGGCGGTTGGTCGGTTCAAGAACCATCTGCTTTCTCCTTTTAAGATACTCAATGTGCAAAAGTTAGGCACAGTATCGATCAATAAGGATGAAAAGAAGTTTACACCGTCAGACTCGTTTCGTGTGACCTTCTCTGGTACAGCCCTCCCTCAATACGTTGAGTTGGGAAAACTTCGACTACCAGTGCGGTTGTTCGTACCTCGGGTCATGATCTGCCATAAATGCAAGCAGATGGGACATACGACCTCCCATTGCGGCAATAAGGCACGCTATGAAACCAGCCACCAGCAACAAAGCAAAATAAATTTGGAGCTGAGAGGAATGACTATGGCTGTATTAAACATGGAATGGGACAAGGGAAAACAATATTTTCAACCTGTTCATATGCAAATTTGTATGGGAACTAAGATAGGCCATTTTTAAGTAAAAATTTCAACTACTTATACAGCGATTCCACGGGGAAAGAATAGAGTTGAAAAAAAATGTTGTCCGATTTTGCTCAAAATCGCATGGTATGCTGTTCATCGAAAATAATAAGACCCGTATTTTTTTATTTTTTTATTAGGGTGACCATGTTCGATATAGGGTTACCAGAAAAATCGACATTTTTCGAATTTTTTTATTTTTGAAAAATTATAACTTCTAAACCGCTGAATCGATTTTAAATATTTTTTTATAAATAGAAAGATTACTACTTGTTGTTTTTATTAAAAATATTTTTTCAAATATTCAATGTATTCAAATATGCTAAAATGGTCAATATATTTGTTTTTTTATGATTTTTGAAATGTTGGACCACAACGACTATTTATTTTTATATTTTTTTTATTAAAATTCAAACATTTTTACATAACATATCAAAAAATCTCAAATGTTCATCGAGCCGATTTTGAGTTAAATGTTTTGAAAATTTAAAGTTTTTTGCCTATACACACATGGAATGAGCATCATTTTCCATCACTTCAAAATAACTGCGGGAATCAATTCATTGAAGTTATCAAACTTATTCCTAATAAATTCATGATAACCATGTTTACAAATCTAGTTTTATTTGTGAAGTTTTGTACCCATCAAAAGTAGGGGAGGCTGGTCCTATTCTGACCCCATTAAATGTAAGAACTATAAATCAGCCTCAAATTGTTTAAAAGCAGAGACCAACATTGCTAGGATTTACTCAGCCATGGTTTACGCTATAACTGGAGCCACAATGGTCCGTTAGCGTCCAAATACATGATAAGTGCTCATAAGGATTGCAGGGGCACTCATGCCGAATTTGAGTTGTAGCGTAAACCACGACTGAGTAAACTTAACTCATATTTTGAATTATTCCACATTAGGGTCATTTTGAGTGAATCGAACCGAAACTAGAATACAAATTCTTTGTGTAATGAAAGCTTTCCATTGGTATTATTAAGAATTTGGCAACCAGCGCTGTCTGAGAGAATCTTGGGAAGTCGGAATTGGCCACAGGGTCGAGATTAGACCAGGCTCCGCTATATTGAAGAATTGTAGCTCAAATATCAAAGCTTTAGACTACAAGCAAGGGGTTTCTCAGATTACCTTTTAATTAAAACTCAGCATTTAATTTGATTATTTAATTATTTTTATTGTTCATAACTCATCAAAAAAAAAAAATTACAAAGCAAAATTCTAACAGTTAAACGCACTGTTCTTCATCTGAAAACGAAAACCGTTTCACCATAATGTAATTTTCATTCTGTGGCTTAAAGTAATGAAACGATTGTGTCCCAGACATTTGTTTTACAGGAGTACAATGGTTCTTTATTTTCTTTTCCATTGCATTGTAATCTTTTTCCGAGAAAAACAAGTAATATATTTTGGAATCTACTTAAGAAACAGCCCAAGAGTAAAGTTCGTATGCAGTTGTAATATGATGGCCTTGTAAACTTGCTTTTGAAGCGTTTCGCTTTAGAACGCCTCTTAAAGCGTCACAAGGCCCTTTTCCATAGCAAGTGGCAAAAAAGTTCCACTCTGCATTAAGACCGAAGTCCTTGTACATGTGGCACAAATTGGAAGCAGTCATCTTATTTCTGTATTGACTGCCTTCATTAGAAAAAAATGGATATTTTTCAGGTGAGGTAGCTTTTTTTTAATGAAATTCACACAATTTGTTACAAACAGCCGAACGGCAACATGGTTATGTTTAGTAAATTCTGCGATTGCCATGAAGCTTGTAAACTTTAAATTTTGTGCTTCATCCTTATAATATATGGCAAAAGGATGGATTGTGCATTGAGCGTTTGCCCAATGAAAACCTTGTATAGCGTCTAGAATAACAAAAGAGTAATTTTCAGAGAAGTCAGCAATTATAATGCGGTCAGTTGCTTCCAAATTAGTTTTAAGTTGTTTTAAGAAGTTAACTTGTTGCTCTGCAATAATATTATGCGGAGATAATTGGCTTAATTTTTCTAGAAATGTTTCCACAAACTCGTCTGCATCCATTCGCATTGAATTTAGATGACAACGATCTGTTTGCTCCCATTGTTTAAATTCTAAGGAATCGATATTTTGAAGAAAATTCATCAGGTCATTCTCCAGTGTTTGCGTACCCGGGCAATGATCACAGGTTTTCAACCAACATTTCTCTGTAGGATTTCATGATACGTTTTAAAATGGTTAGGAAGAAGTTTCTTAACCTTAAGGGTTTTAAACATTAATTTAACATTCTGATGATAAATGCATACGCAGACAGTATGCGTTGCACTTGAACCATCCACACTGAAAGTTAATTTTAGTTTATATTACAAAATCGAAGGTAATACTCACAAATCCATTCGTTGTTTTCAGCAACGAAACTGATTTGTATTTATTATGAAGGTACATTCGTAATTAATGGCACCCGCGCAACTGCCAGAAGCACGAAGCTTTTGTTGACACAGAAAGAACATTCGTAAATTGTACGTAAACAATACAAAGAGCTACGAATATTTGGTCACAAATTAAAAAGAAATGTCTCTCTGGTGGTTGCATGAAGCACTGACAGATCTACTTTATCGACTCAAAATGTAATTGACAAAAAAGCAACCACGTGGAGTGTCCAGCGTCTTATTAATGTTTTTGACGTGGGATTCGAACCTGTATTTTTTGAAAGAGCTGATTCTGAATCCGTGGTTGATCTCACTAGACCATGCTGTCTCATGAGAACAAGCATGATTAATGAGCATGAAGCAAGCTCTCGACAGCGCTCTAATTTTTAATTTGGAATAGGTAAATTATTCCCGCCCATACCAGCAGCAACACCATCATGCATGAGTGCGGTATAAAAAAACGATTGGCTGGTCTTCACGAAATTCATTTCGTACATTTTACAAGAAGGTGTAATGATAGCATTTCACCAGATACAAAGCATTATGAATGTTTCATACAATATACGAGACATTTGTTCTATGCACAAATTCCATGTTTACGAAAAGCGTGAAAGCTACTTTACGAAGATAAATTATCAGTGCAGAATACAATTTTTTGGGCGGCTACTGAAAAACATTGAAAATCCAATTTAAAAAGTAGGATATTGCTCTTTGAATATTAAACACGGTTCAGAAACGGTGAGTTCTTCAGTTTTACATTCTAGATTAACTGCACTTGGAGTTGCTGGCTCGTTTTCTTTCTTGATAAAGCGATAAAGTCTGCAATAGCAGGTATTACAATAGTAGGACTAGCTTTTATCCAGCTTTGTTCTCCTTTCCACTGCATAACCATATAGTTTAGACGTATGTTTCCTGTAACTATGAAGCTAAACATGGCAATTTGAGCAGTCATGCTTCATTGTATTAAACGTTTCTTTAGTAAGGTTTCAGTTCGGTTCACTCAATGTGGATTAATTCAAAATATGAGTTAAGTTTACTCAGTCGTGGTTTACGCTACAACTCAAATTCGGCATGAGTGCTTATCATGTATTTGGACGCTAACGGACCATTGTGGCTCCAGTTATAGCGTAAACCATGGCTGAGTAAATCCTAGCAATGTTGGTCTTTGCTTTTAAACAATTTGAGGCTGATTTATAGTTCTTACATTTAATGGGGTCAGAATTGGACCAGCCTCCCCTACTTTTGATGGCTACAAAACTTCACAAATAAAACAAGATTTGTAAACATGGTAATCATGAATTTATTAGGAATAAGTTTGATAACTTCAATGAATTGATTCCCGCAGTTATTTTGAAGTGATGGAAAATGATGCTAATTCCATGTGTGTATAGGCAAAAAACTTTAAATTTTCGAAACATTTAACTCAAAATCGGCTCGATGAACATTTGAGATTTTTTGATATGTTATGTAAAAATGTTTGAATTTCAATAAAAAAATATAAAAATAATTAGTCGTTGTGGTCCAACATTTCAAAAATCATAAAAAAACAAATATATTGACCATTTTAGCATATTTGAGTACATTATGTATTGAAAAAATATATTTTTAATAAAAACAACAAGTAGTAATCTTTCTATTTATAAAAAAATATTTAAAATCGATTCAGCGGTTCAGAAGTTATGATTTTTCAAAAATAAAAAAATTCGAAAAATGTCGATTTTTCTGGTAACCCTATATCGAACATGGTCACCCTAATAAAAAAATAAAAAAATACGGGTCTTATTATTTTCGATGAACAACATACCATGCGATTTTAAGCAAAATCGGACAACTTTTTTTTTTCAACTCTATTCTTTTCCCGTGGAATCGCTGTATACTAATAGCACTTAATTGAAAACTTAATCAAATGGTGTTTAAATGAAGTCATTTTGTTCAGTCAAAGGAGAGTTATTAGCGTTCAAAAACTTTTCACTTTTGCGTAACGCTCTCATTTGTCAAAATTTTGATGTGATACCCGGTATAAAAAAGAGAAACGTAGTCCTACGTTAAAGGCCCTGACGAAAGAGCGGCAGCGCTGGTCAGGCTAGTTCATCGTCAGTCATCCTTGCAGCAATCATTTTTTTCGATGGATAATTTTTCAAATGAGGTCGGGATTTTGATCACTGTTCTGCCGTGGAATTGTAGAAGTCTTATTCCTGAATTGGAATATTTTAAATTTTTAGCCCTCTATACCGGTTGTGATGTATTCGCTCATTGTAAAACATGGCTCTCATCCAAAATCGATCTTGCTTTTTTAGATTTCATTATTTTTTGTCTTGCTCGTGAGGATTCGCGTGAAGGAGGAATACTTTCGAGTATCAAAAAGTGCTACTCCTTCTAAAGACTAAATTTTCCGCAAATTTCATGTATTGAAGTTGTCGCATTGTCAGGCTGTTATTTGAAATAAAAGCCTTTGCATTGCAGCTTTGTAGGGCCTCAATAAACCGAAAACGGCTTTCTAATATTTGTTCGATTCTTCCTGCTCCGCGGTTAGGGAGAACTATACGATGACAACTGGTCTTCAATGACTTCTGTGACAAAATCAATAGGACAGTTCATAACAATGAAGAAATAACACGTTTGGCTGGTCAAGCGAATTCAAAATATCACTACTATCGATGGATGTCTACAACACTTAGGACTCAATGCTAATGCTCTTTAACAATCATTTAGACGAAGTTACTATTTGTTAAACGTTGAAAGGTGAAACTTGCTGTACATCAAAACCAACAAATTAACAGATGATGGTTTGAACTAATACGCTTTTCCAATGTACGCAAATCATTCAAATCTGCCTAGATTAAACGAGAAAGTAGGGTCACTCGTTTAAAATATTAAAACTACACTTTGAGAAAAATAATCGGATTTTCGAATGTACATACGGAATTGAAAAACTAGAAGGAACAGCCCAATGGGGTTGTACGCAAAGTTGACGTAGGACTACGAAGCAATGTGCAATCTAGATCGCTTGATTGTTTAAAGAGTGGCTGAAATTTGTTTCGTTCGAAATCGAATTCCCATACACTAAAAATTTCGCACTACAACCTTTAATATTTGATATAGCCTGTCTTGGTATCTAAATTCATACGTAGGTTATCAAATTTTAACAAACAATGCCCCAAAGGCTGAACTGAAAATTTCATGTAAAACATTAAAGTGTTTATGTTTTACATGAAATTTTCAGTTCAGCCTATTGTGTTGATATGAGCGACCACCTGAAAATCATTATCCTTATTACGCTGTAGATGGTTGTGGTCTGTTTGGGAATTCAAAGTCTATTATTGCCGATAGACGTCTGGGTCGAAATAGTGCTAACTGAACGATAGAACAGCATTGGGAAGTGAATATGTAAGAAAATTATATTGTTAGCTCTTTAGATTGCATTTGATGGCCCTAAAAAGGACCGTTTGGTTTTAATAATGATACGGCCCTAGTTGTATTTTCTACGATGGTAGAACCACATACTTTGCAGCCATATGTATGCTCCGACATTTTAGTTGGACATTCTCAAAAGTATTTGATTCCTATCGAATGAATGAAATTTCAAACAGCACAAAAGAAATATTCAACCAAACAAACTCTTCAATAAGCAAACTGATTTGGTCGAACTGAAAAGGACGGATATAGTTGACGGGGGAGAAACATTGTTCACGGATTAACTTGGGGTTTCTTCCTGGTATTCTTGGTTCAGCTCCTCGTCGGTGCGGGTGGCCATCTGCAGTTGACGTGGGATGATTCTTGTCCCGTTGTTGTCACGGGTGGCTTTTTCCCATCAACTCGTAGGCTTAAGCAGCCTTATTTCTCTCAGCGAGGTTGACGGGAGCATCGGCCCAAACAGCCAACTGCACCAACTTCTCTTGATAACGACTGCTCACCAGTGCATCCTCCAGTGTGGTCGCACGCCTACTGCGCTGCTACAGCACATTTTGCTCTGCACAGCACTACAACTACCGTAAGACTGAATCAAATTTTCATTCAACGAAGTCAATGTGATACTAATTGCATCAAAGGGGACGAACTTCAGTTATTGCGCCACAATAATTAGTTTTAATAAGAGCACGCTAGCGGATGATTTTCTTAACAGAAATTTTCCTAATTTGCCAGCCACTGCCAGCAACTAATCCGCTATGCATAACTAGGAACTGAAACGAACTAAACCACATAGTCAGTCATTGACGTGTCACAATTCGGCTCGAATTATCCCTTCTAAAATTTCGTTCGATTGCTGTTCAACGGTTTAATGATATACTCCGGGACGCGGCGTTTAATGAATGCTATTTTCAGCCGTGACGCGGTAATTGAACTACAAACCGACAAAAGAAAAATTCAACTAAACAAACTCTTAAGTTAATAAACTGATTTGGTCGTCCTGAAAAGGATGGATTTAATTGACGAGGGAGAAATAGTTTGCAATTCCCCTAGGGTTGTTTGTCTGGTCTCGGGTGGCTTTTTCCCGCCAGCTCGTAGGCTTCAGCAGCCATGTCTCTCTCAGCGAGGTTGACGGGAGCATCGGCATCAAAAGCCAACTGTATCAACGGCTCTATGCACTCCCGCTTCACTTTACTCAATTTTTGAGAACAATTATATGCTATATCTTTTTCTCTCACGGAAATGTTACTCAATTTTCGTAAGAAGTGGATCTAATCAAAAATTGAGTTGATCCACAGTTTAAAGAAAATTGAGTAACACATCCTTGAGGGAAAAAGAGATAGCATACAATTGTACTCAAAAATTGAGTAGAAAGAAGCGGGAGTGTGGGCAACGACTGCTCGCCAGTGCACCATCCAAGGTGCTTGCTGCCGCTAACTGCTTGCGAACAGCCACTGCACAGCTCCACGACTGTTGTAAGACTGAGTCAAAATTTCCGCTAAGAGCTGGTATGTCATGGCGTCGGATGCTATTGCACAAAAGAAGGCGGTACCAACGAAGGCAATTGATACAAATTGCACCAAAGGGGACGAACTTCTGTTATTGCGCCACAATAATTAGTTTGAATTAGTGCACGCTAGACGGATGATTTTCTCACCAGAAATATGCCTAATTTGCTTCCCACCAACAGCAACTAATCTGGTACGCATAACTAGGAACAATGGCGAACTCCACCACATGGTCGGTCTCTGATGTGTTGCAGTTTGGCTCGAATTATCCCTTCTAGACTTTCGTTCGTTAGTTGTTCATCGTTTTGTGATAATATAATCGGGGACGCGACGTTTAGTGAATGCCATGTTCAGCCGTGACGCGGTAATTGAATTGCAAACAGCACAATAGAAAAATTCAACCAAACTCTTTAGTTAGTAAACTGATTTGGTCGTCCTGAAAAGAACGGATTTAGTGGCGCTACTACGCCACTGCACAGCTCCACGACTTCCGAAATACTAAACTTGTTTGATAACTTGTACTTGTTTGATAACCTTCGTGGCTGCCTAGGAGACGTTCGTTACTTAAATATGAAATCTGTGCTAGGAAGTACAGTGTATTTGGTAAATTTACTCTGAAAAATCGACATTATAAGACACCACCTTATCTTTGCGTTATTTTAAATAGTTTGGTGCTGAAAATCAATAGTTTTCATTATAAGAATCGATGCGTAGAAATATTTTCGATCGATTGGTGCAAAAATTTAGAAAATGTTTGGAGAAACGACTGAGATATTAACGCTCAAAACCTGACCACATTTCGTGACGGTCGCAATAGATATTTTTTTAAACTGTACCCCAGTATTGAAAACAAAGACGTAGTCCTACGTCAAAAAAATATTCCTTTATTTTACTTGAGCATTGTAAGACATACGGGGCTTTAATTGCTGCTCAAATAAGTGTTCTTTGAAACACATCCAATCGTACAGCGTGTGACAGCCGAAAAAATTTATCGGAAATCGAACCCTTGACCTCCAGATAAGAAATCTAACGTGTTTACCGACCAAACCAAATTTTATTAAAATATTTTCATTATATTGTATCGATCTAACATGATTGACAATAACCTGACTATGTAGTCTTGTTTTTGATGTGTTTACACACTATACTGTACACACTTAGAAAATTTGACAGTATTCGGTAATTTTTTACCGAACTTTCAACAGCTGAACGTTCGGTAATTCGATTTAACGAAATTCCGTAAAATTAGACAAGTTTCGGTAATTTTTTTACCGGAATACTGTAAAATTTCACCAAAATTCGGTAACTCGGATTACCGAACGTTCAGCTGTTGAAAGTTCGTTAAAAATAACCGTATATGTACTGTAAAATTTTCTAAATGTGTACTGTGCATCATACTTTGTGTAAAGATAATGCGATCCTAAATTATTCCACACAAACTCACGGTTGCAAGACCCGATCATGTTAACAATAAAGAACTTCAATTAGTTTTCACATTTCGCTCTCAAATGCGAATAAAGTATTATCAAAAGTGCAGCTGTTGTAGTTTAAGTAAATAGCTATATCTCGTTGAAGGTAAAGAACGAAGTTTGCTGCTACTGTTCTTATGAAATTGTGACCATGTGTGTTTGTGACACTAAACCTTTGTACCTCGAGGCCATGACTCATAACTGACAACACAAAAGTTCTATGTTGTAATAGATCTCATACCGGTTATGCTCCTAAACAATATGACTTACCATCATTACTAGATTATATGAGTGAAAAAAAGGGTCCTCCCTTACAAAGCAACATCATACTGGAGGTGGCTGTGTTCGATTCCCGGTCTGGTCTAGGAATTTTTCGTTAAGGAAATTTCTCAACTCTCTGGGCATATGGAATTATTGTACTTGCAACACAATCCAATACTAATGCAAAAATAGCACCTAGTACCTCGAAAGCTCTCAACTAATAGCTGTGGAAGTGCATTTAGAACACTAAGTTGAGAGCAAGCTATAAGCTTATTACGAAAACAATAAGCTTGAAACACTAAGAAAGTAGAAGATGAGTGCAAAAGAAAGTGAATACGTAAAAATCCAAGTCATCATTTAGCTACTGCTGAGTTCAAGTATGCAAATAAACTCATCAACCAATGCTACAACCGTGACTTTAAACAAGGCTATCAAGATTAGGAATATTCTATCTCGTATCTTGCATTTAAATGATTTAAAGCACAATGATAACATCACATAGGTTATTGAAGATAAACCGCGCCAATCTAAGCAAACACTAAAGAAATCTTCCCAATGAAGACCGCCGGTTGTGTTGTAACCATGGCATCATTTTCCCTTCGGCATGGTAAGAGCAAACAATAAATTATACCAAACCACAATATGTGTCGCTTCAGCGTATCTGTCTGAAGTACACTTTCTAGCAGGCTTGTGAACGATAGAATAGACAATAAGTGAGGGCATCACAAAGCCCTCTCCAGTTGACATCAAAAAGTCATTATCTGGTATCGTTAAGCTTAGAAGCCACTGATGTAAGTCCATTAGAAATTTAGGAAAAACTTACATTCAGACAAATAAAGCTGCAAAACATATATTAAAGCTTGTGCCACTAACTTTAAATGATCCATCAGTATTTGCCGGAATTTAAATCACAGCTGATTCATCTCGCTCCATACAAGATTATCATTAAAACAACCCATTCAATATTATTGGATAGAAATTTTGTTTCAAAACCAGGGGCGAGGGAAGTATTACTTACGCTTTGACAACGTTATCTCTAAATCCCAGGCATTCAGTCGTCGACAGCAAAGCGAAAGCTCAGAAGTGAAGAAATAAAATATAATGCCAGGATGTTACTTCCGTTTTCTCCGAGATTTTCCCTAAAGACAAGGTTGCAAATGTTCATTCTACATTACTAAACGAATTTTATAAGCAAAACTTTGTTGGTGTGTGTGTGTGTGGGGGGGGGGGAGGGGGGAGGGTGCGTATGGGTGTATGTGTGTGTGTGTGCGTTTTTGGAGAGAGATAGAGAGGGGGGGGGGGGGGGGGTGATAATCCAGGGTGGTGCAGATATCTTTACGAATCTTTCTTCCTATGGTTGTTATTACATACATTTTTGCATTATATGTAAGAATATGTGAAGCTTTTTTTTAAACGTTGAATGAATGGAGGATACAAACGAAAACATAACTATCTATAGGCATGTGATGGTGAAAATCTGATATGGGGCTTGAATATGGTTATTTGCACTTATCAAGCAAAAGTTTACGCGACAAAAATAGAATAAAAATAGATTATCCTCACAATCCTTCAACATACAAGCGATAATTGTATACAGCTTGCAGAATGCTTCAGTGCAACTGTTTCGATCGCAGACGTCCATTACAGTTCGAACAAAATTAAAATGTTATTTTTTTTTTAAATAATGTCTGAATAACTTTTTTTATGCATATTTTTTTACACTTAACATGCTGAAGAGATGAGCCATTGAAAACCACCCATTACGTTCCTATGATTAAACTTTACCAAATCGTGATGACTTCTTTATAAAATTTTCGTCCAGATTAACAGGTTTTTTGTTATATACTGGAAACATCTTTTAGTTATAACATTTAATAAATGTATAGCTGTAATGTATATTAGCAACCTTGCTTATATTCATCAAGAAGCCCTATACGAATCACTGCCAACGGCGGGGAAACGTACATGCTAAGAAAGAAAACGAACAGCAATGGATGCATAGATAGATGGGTGGTGGGTGATGTTTGTGGAAGAAGAACACAAGTTTGTATGCTTGTCATGTACAAACTGCAAACATTTGTCGCCCGGTATTCGGAAAGATATAAAAGCACGACAAATCACTCTCGTATCAGCACAAAACGGTCTGTTTATGGAGGAGATTTTCTCAACGATAGAAGGTATGTACGTTAGAGAAACAAACCTTGAACATAGAGGACGGCTATGTAACTCTTTGTATGGAATCCTGTCTATTGATATTATATAGACTTATATGGTGGGATTTGTGGGGGGAGGGGGTGTTGTACAAATTAGACAGAGTATAGAAAGTTTTCTTTTGAAAAGGTGATTTGGGTAACCAATTGGTTTCAAATCTATGATTCAATAAATTGGATCCTATAATCCGTATGCGATGCAATATTTGCTGGTCCAATAATCATGCCAATGGCGTAGTTATCTGCGTATTTAGTTTTCATCTTCAAAAATGAATTCACAAATGTTTTTTAATCAGATGCGTGGACGCAACATGTCCCTAAACATTTGTTCCAAGGCCCTCGTTTGTTCCACTCCCAATGAACGCTCCCATTGGTTAGTAAATTGAGCGTTATTTGTTTTGTTTTGTTTGTGAATTTCACCTTTAGGAACATCTAATGGATCTAAAACATCAGCTCAGCTTAGCGATAGCGAGAATGGTTAGGTTAGCGATAGCAAGAATGAATCACAAGGGACTTTATGTAAAGCTTTGATGAAGTCAATGCACACAGAGTCTACTTGCTTATGTTCATTGATACTACGGACAGTGTTGATGAGTGGTTTACGGACAGTCATCAAGTGAGTGGTTTTTTAGCTTTCTTATTATAAATTCATACTTGACCTCCAAGATAATGGTTTAATCCTTTTCATACTACTGGATACTACTTTTCAGGCAAAAAACTTAGCCTTAGTCAAGCTATTCAGGACCGAGATGGGTCGGTCATTCTCAACGCAATTATTATTTCCTAACTTGAAGATCGGAATAAGTGATGGAAATTTCCATGGCTCTGGGAAATGACATCAAGAAGAAAACGATTGAAGATAAACATAACGGGAGCGGCCAACGATGCTGCACAACTCTTGATGAACTATCAAGGAATCAATCTTTTAGACGGTACTTATACCCCCAGTTACCCGAAATTTATAAAAGTCATTTTTTCACCACACTTCATAATGCCACTATATCTTGACCAATTAGTCTAGTTAAACATCTCAATACATCTGTTTATCGATCACCTTCAAGAACTTTGTTGTATTATTACCTATAGTGTTACCTATATTACCTAAACCCTAAAGAAACATTTATATTTGAGATATACTATTCTTCATACGGTACACAATTAGCTATGATTTTCCATGGAATTCCCAAGTAATGTAGGATAATTTTATTTTATTTTTTTCGTGGCTATAATACATTGTCTAAACTTGCAGGTTCATAATGGAAACGCCAGTTCGTCCACAATTGCTACAGGACCACAATCCACAGACATGTCATTACAATTAGAATTGTTGTTAGAAATTGCACTCAACTTAGTATTCTAAATGCACTTCCACAGTAATTAATTAAAAGCTTTCGATGTCAGGTACCATTTTTGCATTAGTATGATTGTGTGGCAAGTACAATCATTTCCTATGCCCAGGGAGTCGAGTAATTTTCCTTAACTAGAAAAATTCCACACCCAGCAACCTCCAGCATGATGTTTCTTTGTAGCTGCAGCTTAACCGACTGAGCTAAGGGAGGACCCGTTTGATTATAATATAATATTTTCAAGTTCGTATGTATGCATCTTTGTAGGTTTTAGCTCACCACGTTATGAATTTAAAAAGAGTTTTTACGTTTTTTGAGGAATGTTTATTTTTTTTTCTTACTTCCCGCTTTCATTGTACACATAGTGTTCGCTACCGACACGTTAGCTCCGGCAGATGAACACGCGGCGCAAGGCGCGCAAACCACAATACACCACGTGAACATTCAATCAGCAGTTGCGCTGTCATCATCGGCATGACCTACCCTGAAGAGAGAGAGAGAGAGAGAGAGAGAGAGAGAGAGAAAACGAGAGAACGCACGCTGCCGACGCTGTTGCTATCGACGAGCCCGACGACACCATAATCATCATCATCATCATCATCATCATCATCATCATCATCATCATCATTGCGTACAATGATGACAGCGCGCGATGCAGTGGCTCCAGATTCTTCGAGAATGTTCTGTTTCTTGTCGTGCAACATTTCTGCTAGCTATATAAGGCATTAGGTTAGTGAAAAATAGAATCAGTATGTTTTTGACCCGGCTAACGGTCAAGTAATAAAATAAGTAGTCTGAGCTGGGGCTAAAGCTCAATAGAAATAAAGGCTTGTAAAAGCAATAATCGTCTTCTTTCTTTGTGAGGAAAGAATCTTCCCTTTGAGGCAACCAGGCGCCTCAACATTTGGTCCTTCGAACCGGATCAACCTTCCCATTGAGGCAACCAAGCGCCTCAACATTTGGTCCTTCGAACCGGATACCATCCTGTGGAGTGTAACCGGCCTACAGTCCCCGGTTAACTGCCGAAGCCTTCTCTGGTCAATCAGACGACCAGTAGAAGCAACCCTCCGCTTCTGGCCAACGTAGTGACCAGTCAAGTGAAGCCTGCCGATTAGTGCGCTAATCGGTACCACTGGTGACATCCGAGCACCGTGCTAGGACACCAGAGTGTAAGTTAATGTGTCGACCAATCGTTGGTCATCCAAAAAGTGAAATCGTGAGTGGTAATTCGAAACCGTTGCAATTGTTCCGTGGAACCAAAAGCGTTCGCGTGGCTTCAACAACGCGAAGTTGTTAGTGTTACAAAAAGCGTTCGCGTGGCTTAAACAACGCGAAGTTGAGTACGAAGTGTGTACTAGCGTTAGCGTGGCTTTGACAACGCTACTCGCGTACCGTGAAGCTGTTTTGTCGCGAGTGTTGTGCACGTGTTACGAGGCAAAATGGGACTCGATCACACACCGAAGAAAAGGGAAGAAGACACGATCGACGTGAAATTTCTGATCCATCAGCGTGGCCAAGTCAAACATAGGGTCACGCTCATCAGCCGCAGCCTGGAGGAAGCCGAAGACGATCTTTCAAAGGTGACTCAAACGCTGCTGAAGGTCTTCGCGAAGAAGCTCGATGTGCACTACCAGGAATACACCACAAAGCATCGAGAAATCCTGGAAGTTACTCCGTCGTCGAAACTGGAGGAGCAGGATGAAATGCTGATGACTTTCGACAAGCTTCATACCGAGGCGCTTGATAGAGTCGAGCGGCTCTCCGCAATGCTGGCGGAAACCGTTGCTCCAGCAAATGGCACCGTCAACCCCCAGGTAATCATCCAGCAACAGCCTCTGCGACCACCCATTCCCAGCTTCGATGGGAAGGTGGAGAATTGGCTGAAGTTCCGGACGATGTTCGAGGACATCGTCGTTCGCAGCAATGAATCCGAAGCCATGAAGCTGCACCATCTGGATAAGGCCCTCGTCGGTGATGCCTCCGGATGGATAACGGCGAAGATGATCCAGGACAACAACTTCCATCAATCCTGGAAACAACTGAAGGACCAGTTTGAGAACCCCCGCGTCATCGTCAACACCCATCTGACTGGTCTGCTAGAATTGAAACCCATCATGAAGAGAAACCATAAGGATTTGCTGGAGCTGGTGAAGACGGTCCACCGGCACGTTGGAGGCCTGGAGTACCAGGACATCCAAGTTGACGCGATGTCTGGTTTACTGCTGACAAAGATCGTCACGGCACGGCTGGATGATCAGACTCTTCACCTGTGGGAGAGGACACAGGAACACGGTAAGTTGCCTGACTTTGACCAAACGATGAAGTTCCTTCAGAGTGAGTGTCAGGTTTTGGAAAGATTCCAGAATCGATCCCAGGCAGCTACCGTGAAGGAAGGATACCCCAAGCCGTCGAGCGTGAAGCCGCCAAGCCAGAAGGCACACGCTGCGACCTCTACAATGAAATCCCGGCCCTGCCTCGTGTGCAACAATGAGCATTTCCACTTCGAATGCCCTACGTTCAACAAGTGGGCACCAGCACAACGTATAGTGAAGGTAAAGGAGTTAAACCTGTGCTACAACTGCCTTCGATGCGGCCATCGATCTAACGAGTGCCCGTCGAATAAGACCTGCATGAAGTGTCAGCGGAAGCACCATACTCTTCTGCATGAGGAACCCAAGCAAGCGCCCGAGAAGTCCGCCCTACCGGTGCAGAAGGTGAGCACGACTCCAGCAGTACAACCAGTATTACAAGCGCAAACATCTGTCCACTCGTCGTCAAATACCGTCGTTCCAAAATGCCAACCGTTGGAACAGAAAACAGCAATGCTTATGACAGCTGTCGTGAACCTGAGGGACCTCTGTGGCAGGAAGATACCATGCCGTGTGCTGCTAGATTCTGGTTCTCAGGTGAGCTTAATTTCGAAAACCATCGCTGACCACCTGTCCCTCCAGAGAATTCCGACGCTTGTGCCCATCACCGGAGTTGGCGCAGTCAAGACCTGTGCCCGCGAAAAAATCTTTATTGCAGTTGAATCCAGATGTTCCGACTTCTCAACGATCGTCGAATGCCTGGTGATTCCTAGGGTGACAGGAGTCATCCCAACGACCCAGCTGAACGTGTCGAAATGGCCACTACCAACCGGCATATTCCTAGCCGACCCCGAGTTCCATACACCTGGTCAAATCGACATGCTGCTTGGCGTATCTCATTTCCTACGTCTGCTGAAATCAGGAAGGATGCAACTGCGAGCGGATTTGCCTGACCTGCAAGAGACCCACTTCGGTTGGGTCATTGCAGGAGACGTTGAGGAACAGCAAAACGACCAGCGGTGCTGCATAGCCACCACCACCACACTCTCCGAGACCATGAAGAGGTTTTGGGAGGTTGAAGACATCGAAGACGCCGACGAACCCACGGAGCATGAAATTTGTGAGAAAATCTTCCTGGCCACTGACTACCGGGACGAGGACACAAGATACGTTGTCTCGCTGCCCTTTCGTGAGTTCCCACCCCAGCTGAGGGGCAATCGAGAGCTGGCCCTGCGACGCTTCCTCTCACTCGAACGACGAAGGAAGAAGGACCCTTCCCTGAAGCACCAGTACACCCAGTTTATCGACGATTACGAAGCCCTCGGACACTGCCGTGAGATCAGGGAGGAATTCGACGAACCGAACAAGGCCCGTTATTACATGCCCCATCATGCGGTCCTGCGACCGTCCAGCTCCAGCACAAAGCTTCGCGTGGTCTTCGATGCATCAGCGAAGGCCTCAGCATCCGATGTAGCTCTCAACCAAGCCCTTCTGGTAGGAGCAACCGTGCAAAATGACATCTTTGTCATCTTCGTCCGCTTCCGAAAGCATTCCGTCGTATTCACGGCTGATATATCCAAGATGTATCGGCAGATCAAGGTTATACCAGCTCACTCCTGCTTCCAGCGGATCTTTTGGCGAGCCGATCCAACATTGCCACTCCAGGTTCTGGAATTGACAACCGTGACGTATGGAACAGCCTGCGCTCCATTCCTTGCCACCAGGTGCTTACTACAGATAAGCATCGATGAGGCTGCCTCCTTCCCAATGGCGGCAGAGATCATCCGAGAAGACTGTTACGTTGACGACATCCTGTTTGGAACCAACACCGTACCAAAGGCTATCGAGTGTCAGACCCAGCTCCTGGGCATGCTGAATTCCGCTGGGTTCCCCTACCACAAGTGGAACTCTAACTCTCCAGAGCTGTTACAACGCATCCCTGAAGCTGATCGTGAGGAGCTGGTGACTGTGAGTGACGGCTGCGAAGGAGTTATGAAAACTCTGGGACTGACCTGGAGTCCACGACGAGATGAATTAGCATTCGTTGCCAATCACCTCACTGACCAGTTCAAGTTACCAACCAAACGATCCATCCTGTCCGAGATTAGTAAGGTGTTCGACCCAGGCGGTCTGATATCGCCAGTAATCATCATCGCCAAGCTCATAATGCAAAAGATTTGGTTGGCACGACTACCATGGGACACCCACTTAGAAGGAAGCTTGTTGCAGGAGTGGCTGCAATTGCGGACGTTCCTGCAAAACGTAAATAGCATCAGGATCCTTTGGTGCGTTGTGAGGTCAAATCACATCGCTGTCGAGATGCATAGGTTCTCGGATGCATCCAAACTGGCCTATGGAGCGACGGTGTATTTCCACTGCATCTTTACGGATGGAACTGCGAGTCTTCGTTTGCTCTGCAGCAAATCGAAGGTTGCCCCAGCGAAGCAAGAATCAACGAGCACATCCCAACATCTGTCCTGGAATAATTGTGCTAGTGGAAGAAAGAGATCTACCCTCCCAGATTTCAAAGATGGGCAGAATCGTCAACGTGTACCCTGGAGCGGACAACCTAGTGCGAGCCTAAACCTAAATCGGTGGAACGATCTATCGACGAGCGGTTTCTCGCATTTGTATCCTGCCAATCGAAGACAACTGCAAACAGAGTTGCAGAGCTTCAGAGGAATCTTTCCAGCCCGGGGGTGTATGTTCGCTACCGACACGTTAGCTCCGGCAGATGAACACGCGGCGCAAGGCGCGCAAACCACAATACACCACGTGAACATTCAATCAGCAGTTGCGCTGTCATCATCGGCATGACCTACCCTGAAGAGAGAGAGAGAGAGAGAGAGAGAGAGAGAGAGAAAACGAGAGAACGCACGCTGCCGACGCTGTTGCTATCGACGAGCCCGACGACACCATAATCATCATCATCATCATCATCATCATTGCGTACAATGATGACAGCGCGCGATGCAGTGGCTCCAGATTCTTCGAGAATGTTCTGTTTCTTGTCGTGCAACATTTCTGCTAGCAATATAAGGCATTAGGTTAGTGAAAAATAGAATCAGTATGTTTTTGACCCGGCTAACGGTCAAGTGATAAAATAAGTAGTCTGAGCTGGCTAAAGCTCAAAAGAAATAAAGGCTTGTAAAAGCAATAATCGTCTTCTTTCTTTGTGAGGAAAGAATCTCCCCTTTGAGGCAACCAGGCGCCTCAACACATAGCTCATTCAAATTTTTTTTTTATTCTACTTCCAAAACGTCATAGTTCGAGTGGTTTTGAATGTGATTTATCAAAGGAAAAGTAAATCATGTAAGACAAAATATCTAAGGAATACAAACTAAGACTTTTGAAATGTTTGTCTTGTACAACTGCATCTGTAGATAGCAAATAATTAGCAAAATGGATACATCGTCCATCCTCTTGCATTTTATAGTGAGCAAAAGTGGAAGCAACTGCGAGGTCGTTATATTTTTAGTAAACGAAAAAACCCACGCAACACCCCCCCCCCACTTTATCTCTCTCTCTCGTGAATTAGCAATGATGTTTCGTTGTGTAACTAGTTGAACAGAAACAACTTCTTCCATATTGTAGCCAGTTAATGCGTAAGTGTTGTTTAAAGTTTAATATAGAGCTTGAATAAGTGCGATTCAGACTTCATCGATTTGATTCCATCGAATTCATCTCCATTAAAATTAGTTGACAAGAAGCAGGTTTGACTACATTTCTTTTACTCATAATACTACGCAGCGATTAGAACTTTCGTTCGAGGATGAAAAAAAAAAAATTGAGTTAATGTTCAAAATAGGGTTCGATAATTTGGAATATTATTATTTTTCTTTTTCTCCCTAAGAAGATATAAACATCACTGCATGCAATTAATAAAAAAAATATCTTTAATTCTAACATTAAAAAAAAACAACACATGAATTAAGTGACGAAACTGACCTATTGCCTTAAAAAGCTAAAACATATTATTTCTCAGGTGGAAGCTTCTTCTTAAACAACCAAAATATGAAATATCCATCAAAGAGGTGTTTACAGTAATCAACTTATGCCTGCAAATCAATTTTATATGCTATTGTAATTCGTTATTTTTTCTTGTTAACAGTTGGCTCACTTACTTGTAACTGCGCCTTTTCCGATATTGCGTGGTCGATAATTCTACCGATCGGACGTATATTTGATTTGTGCCACATAATCGTAGAGGTGCATTAACATATATTTTTTGCCGCTTCGGTTCAGCTAGCAACTTTTTCAAACTTGGCATTAGAAATCGAAATATTTAAATATGATGATACATCAGAATGTGTTGAATCTAGCTAACGTACATCACTTTGGAAGTACAATGGAACATGCAGAGGAACCTTTAGGAACTTGAAAGCAATCTTGCTTTGGGTGTATGCAAAAAGGAACGTTTATGTATTCCATCATTAGAGCAAAGTACCTATTCGCAAAAGGCATATGTATTTAATGAACTGCAAAGGCTTATGGTTTCAACCAAACCGACGGGTTCAGAAAATGTAGAAAATATATCAGGTAATTCTATATACACTGAAGACTAACGCTTCTTTGCCTCTCAATGCTTCATAAGTCCTGATATATTATATGAACTTCAATCGTACGAAAAACGAAGATAAAAAAAGTTCAATAAAAACAAATTGGTTCATCTTTTTCTGGCTTATTAGGAAAACAATAATGATAACATTTAAAGTGAATACATTATTGGGCACATGTCTTATGTTAACGACCACAACCTTTATGTGTTTAGAATCATGGGCTAAAAGTCAGCCTTTTCAAGATAGAAGACTCTCTCATTCTACCTCACAATTTTGTTGCGGCCAAAATACGGTAGTGTTATCAGCTGTAATGGAAAATGGCAAACCGAAACGGACCAACATTGGTTCTATTCACTGAATGGTCCCTTTGGGGACTCAATATTTTTCAATATCTCGATCTCTATGTAGGGGCTGAAGGGGTCTAAGAAAATCACAGAAAACTAACAGTTAACTAGAAATGAGAATAAAAATTAGTATTTTCCATTTACTTCCAACTACCTTTATTTCTTATCTTGACAGATACGCGTATTTCGTCTACAATGTGTAGACTTCTACAGTGTCATGTACTAATACTCGACTGGAAGTATTAGCGCACGACACTGAAGAAGTCTGCACATTTTACACGAAATACGCATATCTGTCAAGATAAGCAGTCAAGGTAAAGGGTGTCCACAGTTAAATTGCATAACTTTCAAAAAGCTGTATAATTTTACCCTTTGGGTTGATTTTAACAAAATTTTGGGTGAAATTACTTCAGCGTATATTGTTTACACTGCGTGAGTTTCATTGTGAAATGTGTCGTAGTTTCGAAAATGAAGTCGAAGGAACAGTAAGTGCGCGAGAACATTTTGCGCACGTACCTCGACAACCCACTTCTTTCGCACCGAGCCATCGGAAAGATCTTGAAAATTCACCAGTCTACAGTGCCTTGTGTCATAAAACGTTTCGGGGAACGTTTAACTGTCTATCGAAAGAAGGTGAGTGGTAGAAAAAAAGTGTTCCGTACTGTATGAAGGATCACAAGCGAGTGGTTGCTGCATTAAACGCAAACCGTTCGGGATGTCGCGAAAAAGCTGCACTTGACCAAAAGTTTCATACAGAAAGCAGGCTCCGTTCATTCAAAGATCAGAAAGCTCCAAACCACAATGAAAACAGAATATGACAGCTAAAACACGTGCGCGTAAGCTGTACACACAAATGTTGACGAAATCACACTGCTGCATCATGGACGATAAAACACACGTAAAAGCGGACTTCAAACAAATTCCCGGCAACCAGTAGGTGACTGCGAAAGACAAGTTCGATGTTCCAGAGTCTCTCAGAAAACAGCAAGTGTAAAAGTTCCCCAAGAGATTCATGATTTGGCAGGGAATTTGTTCTTGTGGTAATAGGAGTAAAATGTATATTTGGATATGATAAAAAAAATCAACATATTATATTATTACTAGCTAACCCGGCAGACGTTGTCCTGCTCAAACTTTAACTTCTTATTGGAAAATTGTAGAGGTAATTACCTCGAATCGCATGCTTATGGTTGTTTGATGGCATTGGATCTAGAGTTGTCTTGAATATTTGAATCAATCCATTGGACTCATGAAGCATCGCTTTTTATTGTTGTACAATGTCCCGCATCATGGTGGAATAATGTTGCTGAAGTGAATCTCCCATGATATAAATCTATAGAAATTTATGGGCTGTGTCCGTCGGTGGCAATATTGAACTCGCGTTTTGGTAAATTTGACCTGTAACGTAGACGGTTTCACAATTTTATAATTTACTAATTTTTAAACTATGTCCAAGAAAAGTTTTATATATTGTTATGTGCGTTGCGCCAAACGAAATCATTTTAAAACAACCATTATAACTCTGGATGTTCTGCAGAAAATGTTTAGAACCACGTCCTGATCCAAACATCAATGAGCGCAAAGGCTCTGGTGTTTCATTTGGGAACTTAATGCATAACAATGAGAACAAACTACACTCATTGATTCAATGGCGACTGATATATTCGCATTGTAAACAACTAAAGGCAGCACGTTGAAGATTTTTTGGAATGTAGGCTTGCCTTCGAAATCAATTTAAAAGGTTATGTTGGGCGAGATTGTCACCTGATCTTTCTGAGGCTTTCTGATTATGCTTCTTTCAAATTTTATCGCTTGTATTTTGAGCTGCTGTTTCTTCTTCACTCAACATCATTCGAGCCCATGAAATCCGTTGTCGATCCAATTCAGTTTGAGTGGCACGCTGATGGTCGCTTTGTCTCATTCGAGAATTTGCTAAGCTAGCAGCCATGCGGCTGCCACGACCGATATTATTCCGTCTAGTTGGAGGCATTTTACAACAATACTAATTGAAATTAACTGAAATCACAACTTAATTAGTATCTTTTTAATTTCTAGTAATTTCGTTGTTTTCATCTTCCTGATGCCCTATTAATCATACAGCGAACGATACTATTTAATGCAAGGACAAATGTAATTAAACATGTGGCAGTTCAACACAGAAGACATAAACTAATACCTTAGCTTTCCATTGACCTTCACTCCAATTCTTAACCAATATTAGAATAGGGCCTTTCAACGTTTGTAAACATACGCTTCTGAGCCTATTTTCACGCAAGCCATAAGCTACACACGCAAACCTATAATATCATCGTGTAGGGTAAATTTTACCCTACATGATTATGGTATTGGTTTGCGTGGGTGACCTGTGGTTTAAGAGAAAAAGGGCTCAGAAATGTTTGTTTACAAATGTTGATAGGCCGTATTATATTGTTGATCGAGAATTTACATCTCTCTGCGAGGTGTCACCAATACTAACGTTTCAGTTTATACGTGCATCTACACGCTATAAATCGTTTATACTGAGGTTAATTTTTACACAGAGATGAATGCGCTGTTAAAAAACACCGTTTTAAAAAAAAACCGAGTAAATCCCTGAATCCACGTAAACACCCGTAATTCACGTAAACTTCGTAAAATGCGATAAAAGCTTGGTTTAGACACATTTTTGATCAAATTTAAGCGAACGGTATCTACTCACATGAATAACGAAAACCGCGTATTTTTTTCCGAAAACCCCGTAAAAAATTGCGAAATAATCGACTCTATTGTATTATCATTTTTTGTGTATCTTTTCAAAAGGTCAATCAGAGATTCTCTCTTCTCTCGTTCTTTTGTTTTTGTTAATAACGACGCCATTATAATAGTTTCCAACGGTTCCTCCTTACAAATCGAAAGACGGTCTTGCTGTCTTGGATATTCCCATACAGAATGTCAATTTGGTTTTTATGAGTTTTTCTCATTTCATAGACTTTTTCTTTATATAAACCTGTTGGGAGCCAAAACAAACCAAACAAAAAAGAAATCAAGAAAATCCATTGAGTCGTTCGTGAGTTATGCTGTCACGAACGAACAGCATTTCATTTTTATATATATAGATTCCTGAATTATCGCTAGTTTTGAACATATCAACGTTCCCCAAGACATGAAGTCTCAATCTCGTTATTTTAGAGTTATAATTTTTTCTGTCTTATTGTTTGCCGTAGCAAGTCTTGAGCTTGTTCCGAATCTTGTTTTCCAGAGTCCAAAGTCTGACCAGAGAGTCGTCGTTACATTGACCAAAGAACTTTAATCGATCTGTCCGAGAAATTGAGGACATGTTGGAAGCTATCCCCAAGGCGAAGTTTATTTCTGCCATCTCAGCAACATATACAAAACACGTTCATGAAGTTTTGGGACAGGCTCATGTAACAAATTCTGCAATTTGTCAGTTGTCAAAGTCAAAGGATAAAGATCATCAGCTATTTTGATAACAAATAATACAAAAAAAATCCAGGAAGTGTTTATATTGGCAGATTATCTGACAGCATTTCAAAGGTCACTAAATAAAATAAAATCGTTGACGTACAATAATACTGAAACCAATTGAATGCATTGCTATCGTGTTTCTTTCCTCTGGAGGAACTAGGGCTGAGTTTTTGAAAGTAAATTATTCGCTTCCGCTCAGTGAATGCGCCTCCAAAGTATTATTTTCTCCAAAGATTCTATAATCAGATTATATATTTCATCGCATCCGGATGAAACATTGATTGGTAAAGGAAGGGCCGTAGAACAAAGTTATTATAAAGTTGCTTTTTATGCGGCTTTGTTTTTAAATTTTACATTTGTCTGTTTTACCAGAGTGGATACATTGAGTTTCCAGAAGAAACAACGTTGTAGTCTGTTCAGTCTTTTCTTGACTGGAACCTCACTATAAACGATTCCCACATGCATATCACGGCGATATTTTAAATCTTTCCAAAGTATGGAAGTTTTACGTATTTAGCATACTCAATGAAAGTTTCAATATGAGCAACTTTACTTTAAATATTTCACATCATTAAAATGTATACTTGAATATAATGAAAAATTCAAACTATATGCAATTAATACAATTATTAATTAATTCGAAAATATAATTATCGCTATATTTTAACAGATCAGCGTGCCCCAAGACATGAAGTCTAAATCTCGTTATTTTAAAAAGTTATCATTTTCTGTCTTAGTTTTTGACGTAGCAAGTCTTGAGCTTGATGCCAGATCCATCACCCTAAATCACATGAAAATTGATAATCATATTCATTCGTGATAAAAACAAGCACTAAAAACTGGGCATATTCTGAAAAACATTGGCCGTAATAGTAATATTGAAAGTATATAAAATTTAAATTTTCTAATAATAGTTAGATTACACCATTGGTAGATGAATTCGAGTTTTTAACTTTATAATATTCATAAACCTGTAAAATGATTTGTAACTTCTTACAAAAAGATAGGCATCGCTTGTTTTAATTATTTAAAGAGAACTATTCTTCCAAAAAAGACATTTATTCAAGTAGGATGTTTCTATCTCAGTGAGCTAGTTCCATTGATTGAATTAAAAGTTGAAAATGTAGTGAATTTAATCGAAAAGCTACCCTGTAAATTTAATTATGTTTCATGTTTTACTTCTTGCTTAATGTTTATGATTCCAATGTACTGAAACAAATAATTTATATCAACATGAGGCTTTGAGAGTGAAAGTTTATCTACTAGAGGAAGCATTAATACATGTTGGAATTGAGCAATGGGCCATTTCAATGGTGTTAAAAATTAAGCGAAGCACTATTTTACCAAGCTACTCCATGCGGAATATGCAAAGTGGTGAGAGAATACCGCACTTTGACTGACTGTTTTTTCTTCTTTCTTAGAGAGACAACAACGACAGTTTAACTAGTGTAAAAGTTCATATTTATTGGGAATAAACATTCTAAGGCTTATCTTAAACATAATCATCGAGCAAAAGAGTGATAAACACAGTATAGTGGTTAATAAATATAGATGATCCTTTTACAACAAAGCCACGAGTTCAAATTTCACCCCGCAAATGTCAGAAAAGTACAAAAAAAGTGTTAAAGTGAACGCTATGAAGGGAGATTGCTTAAGGTTTCAAAGTAGTTAATTGAAGAAAAAGATAGAAGTCAATTGTCAAAAATTAATGGCAAAGGGATTCGTAAGATATCCAACAACTAATAATATTTGTTCTAGTACATTTTTCTCACGTATGCAGTACATCTAATAATTAATCAAAAATCAAAAATAACCTAATGTACGGAAACTAATTCCACCTACCGTTTGTATTTTTTACCGCCGGACGTTTTTCTATTGCTGACTAAATAATCTGACTACAGTCAACATCACCAGGCACAACATAACCACTTGAGATAACCCAAATTACGAACGATCCGTACTTGACGCGATTTGTTTCTATTCTATTTTCTGCGTCGAATTCCACAAACCCGCAACTCGGCTCAACAAAAATACCATTTTTTTACCAATTGCTGAAATCACTTTTATTATCTATTATGTATCAAGATTTTATAAAAATACAAACATCCTTTAATCGTAACCACCACGAATCAAATGTATTCCACGTACTGATAGCAAGACGACCGAGGATTCACTGACATCATGATTCTAGCTTCGGGAAACCAGATCCCCCGAGTTTGCTACGAGCTAAAAAAAATACACGGAAAAATCTCGCTATCTTCCTTATCACTTGTCGTTTATCTTGTACGCCACTCACACCTGTGCAACCACCTTTGCAGCCTTTAACTTGAAAATCTCAGCCCACCTCATTGGGTGGTAGGCAAGTACCTATTACTCTTCTGCCTTTATCGTCACATCGCACTACATCATTAAGCTCGTAAATACAAAACAACGTGGTTTCCAAGCAAACACGCTGACAAAACAACTGCCACTTTTCGGCGGTATAACCAAATCCCCCTTCAGTTCGGTTTTTTTTTTCTTTTCTTACCAAAAAGAAAACGAGGAAATGTAAGCAAGAAAGGAGGAAAAAATAAATAAAACACGAAAGTAGCACGCCGCCGAAAACTAACTATAGCTGTGCTATATACACGCAAAATTCGTCTCTTTGGCTCTCGTCATTCACGAAAAGTAGAATGCTATGCTGAGGACGAATGGAAATCAGTTGTGGAAAACATACCGACTTTTCTTTTTAATTTTTTAATAAAACGCGCGCGATTTTACTCGTTAGTATAACATCCACCAAGATAGCTCGCGGTTAATTTTCGGTACGACGCATTTGTTGGAAGCTAAATATGTAGCAAATATTTCTCTTCTCACTGAATAGGATAGAGGAAATGTCGTCTATCCTGGTTCACCGTAGAAAGCAAACTATCAGTCTGAGCCAAAAATAATGCTGAAGATCCCTCCATATGGGAAAGCTCAACTATGGACACCCTCTCGTTTTATTTACCACCCTCTAAGAGTGTCATTGCTTCTGGTAATCCAACTCACTCACATGAATGCTACACAGCTTTTAATCGCATCATAGCAACTCGCCGTTGGCCAGTTGTTCTTCGTTCCCGAGTTCAAAGCTGTAGTAAATCGACAGTTTTAAATTTGCTTTAGATTGATTTCTGTAAGTGCGAATTAGATAATACTTACAACCTTGTTTACAACCTTGTGCTCAATAATAATTGCACTAAATAGAAAGCAACGTCTCGCAAATCTAAATTTGGATTTTTTTGGTTTTTTTCGTTTGTTACAGCTAACGTCGCCTACTAGAACATTTTTTATAAACCAATATCTCTTGAACCACTCCACCGATTTTTTAGACCAAGTGCGCAAATGAAAGAATGTAGTTCATGGTAAAACATCAAATATATTTGTTTTTTTTAGGTTCGATGGTTTATAGACTTGCAACGAAAACCGTTTAACAATAATATTTTTTTTTATCCGCTGGTCTAACTCTATGCTAGAACTACATTTCTAAATTTTCAGATGAATAACATTGAATAAGGCTGTAAAATTTAATCCAAGCGATTTTATATCTACAATCGATTCTATTCGTTCCTTCGATTTCTTTCCACAAACCCTGCTGCATTGTTGATGACTATTCCAATACTTTTGCAGCAGTCCTCAAAAGGGGTTTCGAACAGCTCTTCCGCATCCGGTAACGCTGCTTCTATGACGTGGTGAACTTATGGGAACTTCTGGTAGCTTCAGCCGTTTCAGATTATATTGTGGCTAGTGTCGGTATCATGAAGTTTTGAAAAATGAATGATGAGGCATATTGCGGACCACCCACGAGGTGGGCAGTGAAGTTTCTTGTGAGAGTCCCCGCAACAAAACTCGCCTTCACAGTCATATTGTTCGAATTATATAGAAGTCATGTATGCTTATGTATGTGTGGAAGTGTTGGAGCAAATAAATTACAATACAATAGCAAATTTTCTTCCCATCCATGCTTGGCTGATCTCCTTAAATATGGTATTGGAAATTTTCTGTCTTGCGCGTCCAATGAAGTTTTGTAGATCAGGTCGACAACGAATCGATATTTTCCTAATGATGGAAGTGTATCGATCAATATGGTACCCATTGTCACCGCCATTGCATATTTTTGTCAAAGGTTGAATGAAACGCGCGATGGTTCGGAAACTACACCTAATTGAAATGAAGATTGAAAAGTGTTCGCTAGCGTTCCAAAAACAATCCCATGGAAGCGACCTTGATGATCTTTACCTTGACAAAGATACAGAATGTGTCATAATAAATCTTTCTGTATCATATGTTTCTCACAGCTTTTATTTGTAAATGTGTGTATGCAGTAAATCCATAGGAAAATACGTACGATCTCTTAGAATTCCATAATAATTGGTATTTGTGTTCTTTATTGAAAAATATTCACCCTTATTTTTTATTTTCCAACAAGGGTTACCCTTACAGTGTAAAGAGGGCTCATAAATTAAAAAAAAAAATCAATACATTTGAAAAAACGAACTGAACCACTCATCCGAGTAAAAGTGCGCAAATGAAAGGAAATTACATGTTGCTTATGAAAAAAAATGAAACATGTGTTAAATTTCAAATAGGTTTGTTTTATTTGTGTTAAAGGTTTGTGGACAACGAACGCTGAAATTGTTCAAGCATTTGACTTTTATATATAACATATCCAAAAATCAGCAATGTGGATTGAGCCGTTTTTGCGCTATGATTTTTTTTATTTATCAAGACCATGTATTTTCCTTCAAAACTCTTCTGCTTTTTCAAGCAACTAGGGCACATGCGTCTCCATGAGTATTGAGTAACATTAATTAATTAAATTTTAAGGTGCCTATTAGGCTCAAGGACATATAACTTTCAGATACAATTTAACTGTTTTGAACAGAGCGAAAAGTTGGGTTTAGACCCAATTTGTTTATAAGTTCTTGTTGGGCTATTTTTTTGTTATTACTCCTAATCGCAAAACTATGAAAAAACTACTAAAAAATGCAGATATTGAATTATTAAAGTTTAAGAAATGGCGTCAAACTTATCGGTTTATGTTGGTGCATTTTAGTTGAAGTTGAAACATAGGAGTTTATGGACACATGTTTGGAAAAATTATGTGGTTTATCACCTCACTATTTAAAAGCTGAACAACAACAAAAATATTCAAAACAAGTTAACAATATTTTTGTAGCGACGGAATGCATCATAATTTGCGTTTTTTTTTTTTGGAAAATTTATCATTTTTTGTTCAATAAACCTTATCAAGGATACTATTGGGCAAGCGCATAGTGCACTATTCATCCAGTATTATAAAATTCTGAGAGATCGTACATCTTTTCATATGAAATTGCAGTAAATATTTATGTAAGACAGCCACCATCCCTTCTAAGACTTTGTTGTGTATGCAGATAGATTCAAGTAACGTTGTTGAAAGAGCCAAAACCGGAGGAGCAGACCCGTAAGCAGAGACAATTACGTGAAATCTGCGGGAACATAAGAACCTTCTTCCAAATGATACGATTCACAATACTTATTAAGCTTTCTACAGGATGGCTGGTTAAGAAGGGCGTGTCGCTTTCACTGAAACTGTTGAAGTAGAATTCACAGCATTACAATTGAATCGATAGGATTAATAAAACGATACTGCCCATTCCCTCCTAGACTCCGGTTGTCATACCACTCCATCGTCGTTTTTCATCTTGAATGATAACCTGATACTCCCTCACAACCATACTGGTACTGTCATTATTTATTTGATTTTTTTTATAAAATAACAATGATCATCTTTACTTTTAGGTTGGTGGGTTGGTGTAAATCTGAAATGTATAATTTCAAGCAGATGATCTTCTATGCTTCTATCTGGCCTTTCAAGTGTTTTGTTTGAGTATAAAATGCTTCTAAAAATCAGCATATAAACATAAGCATGAAACAATTTAATGGATAATCATAGCTGCTGTTTGATCCGCCCTTGCGCTGATCTGGCCGGCTTGACGTGCCGCATGAAATAAGTAGGTTTTCTTTGTCCCGACGCTAGGAGTCAGTTTAATATTGGTAATATCACATTAATTAGTTTTTCCTCTGTATTTATCTACTCACTTTTCTGTTTAATTGCTGTAGTAACATGTGATAGTCAAATGATTAATTTCATTAATTAATATCACTTTAGCACCAACGACACTACAAATGATTATTGCAATGCAAAGAAACGGAACAGCACATCGACAATTTAGATAAACTTTGCTTTATATAGTTTATAATTTCAGATCATCCATAGAATTTCGAAGTATAGCATAATAATTTTGAATTATTTTTTTTCTCGTTGCTAAGATACATTGTATAAACTATCAGCTACATAATGAATACGCAAGTTCGTCTACAATTGCAGCAGCACCATAATCGGCAGACATGTTATCACATATAATTAAGTGTTAGTTATTATTGTTTTATATTATATTTATTCGAAAATCAATGTTGCCAAATACGTTTTGATACACTCTTTATAAATTCTTCGTGTAGTGGTGAATTTGGCGATCACTTATTGCTGAAATCAAGTAATCAAAACAATAAAACTTGCAAGTTTGAACTTTGTGAAAAATGCTATTATTTCAAAAAGTTTAGTTGTTCAGGCGATCTGCTATCAGGTATAAAATGATAGTATTGTATATTTTTGTTATGATAAAGCCGTCTCATTTCTTTAAACCACATATCAATCAGCCTTACTTCTCGGAACGCGTAAACCTCAATTTGAACAATAGACCTGTTTGGAAAATAAATCGGTTCTTCTCAGCTAAGAGCATATTCTACGTTGCCACTGCTGATAACGCAGCTCCGTTTATAGACGGTGACGTATGATTGCAGAGTTCACATATTCATCGTGTAATCAATTCCAGCTGAACGATTAATTTTGAATAAAACAATATTTAATGTTATTATGGTGATAATGATTTTTTTATCGATTTCATACGTACTTCTTGTGCTTTGTAATCATATCACAAAGTTGTCACCAGCCCTATAGCGAAGAGGGGGATTATACGGCCAGTTTATTGTATTAACTAATATTACATAGTGAAAGTCACTAAATTTCCCAACACAAGTGTTTTTGTCTCTGTTTTGAGTATTGAGCTGACAGCTCAAAATGTAAAAACATATACCGAAATAAAACGATTGACCTAGAAAGTAGGAGGTTATTTTCAAACGTGAGGAATCATTTATTAATTAACTAATTCATTTATTTGGTAGGCTCAATTGCATACGTTTTACAGAGCCGATACTTCATTGTTCTTTTAATATAATGAATGACTTAATACTTGGGTTAGTAGGACTTGGACCGTTTGCTCGCAGTTTACCCGTGGTTAAAATAGGTGACATTTTTTGGGGATGGGTTCGACAGAGGAACGTGGAAATAGGATTATGTATTCTCATCCGATTGTCGCCAGTACTTGAACTTTGTGCGACATGATCAGGGCTCCCTTTTTGTGTTCGACAGGTTGTGGTTACCATTTAGTGACGATGAGACTCCTCAAATGTCGGAACAAAACAAAAACAAATTAATATATATAGTAAAAAATTAAAAAAAAACATTAAAATCTTATACATTAATTGTTATGTTATATATTCTCCGTGCGAGGAGTAACGATTATGATGTAGAAGGAGATGTTCGCTCATCACCATGAGGCACCAAGAGTGAACAACAATGTTTTTGGCTAGAATGAAAGATATGAAGAGAAAGTTTTGATAGTGAAAGTGAAACTTTAGTGATCGTCAGTCGGTGCGAATCAAAACAAACCCAAAAAAGGAGAGAGTTCTTCTCTCATGTGCGCATCAGTAAACAGAGTGCACACAATAGATCGCTAGAATAACCATACAAGCCACAGTGGTACATGAGCGTCTTCCAACCGGACATTTTTGCCTGTTGAAGTGGCGGATTTAGTCCGTGCTTTAACCTACCCCGCAGTGGGATGTTAGGCAAAAATGTCGTTGGTTCGAGTACCACTGTACACATGCCCTTTTCGCTCAATTTTCCTAAAACATCTGCTATGTTTCAAAGCCTGCCGCACACTAGCGGAACTATCAAAACTTTCTCTTCATATCTTTCATTCTAGCCAAAAACATTGTTGTTCACTCTTGGTGCCTCATGGTGATGAGCGAACATCTCCTTCTACATCATAATCGTTACTCCTCGCACGGAGAATATATAACATAACAATTAATGTATGTGAAACCATAAATGGTGGTAACCATTAATTATACTGGTGGGGACCAGTATCGCATCGCTTCACGGTGTTTCTCTCCGAGGTCTCTACGTTGGAGACGACGAGAAAAACTTTAGTGATCGTCAGTCGGTGCGAATCAAAACAAACCCAAAAAAAGGAGAGAGTTCCTCTCCCATGTGCGCATCAGTAAACAGAGTGCACACAATAGATCGCTAGAATAACTATACAAGCCACAGTGGTACATGAGCGTCTTCCAACCGGACATTTTTGCCTGTTGAAGTGGCGGATTTAGTCCGTGCTTTAACCTACCCCGCAGTGGGATGTTAGGCAAAAATGTCGTTGGTTCGAGTACCACTGTACACATGCCCTTTTCGCTCAATTTTCCTAAAACATCTGCTATGTTTCAAAGCCTGCCGCACACTAGCGGAACTATCAAAACTTTCTCTTCATATCTTTCATTCTAGCCAAAAACATTGTTGTTCACTCTTGGTGCCTCATGGTGATGAGCGAACATCTCCTTCTACATTAAAATCTTATACTAGAACTTTGGAAAAACACATAAATCGATTGCATATAACACAGGTCGTGAGAACACTACACATCACTTAAAGGAACATAAGGTTGTCTCCCTTGGGTTTCTAGGAATTCAAAAGGCGTTTTCTGGCGGCGTCATTATCCGTGCATAGCCCGACTGCGTGATCGATGTCATGCGATAGAGATGTCCATCGAACTGGTGGTGGTTAACGTGAGGAATCATTGTTTATAAAAAGGATATTTCTCCGAAAAAAAATAATTGCTATCTGTTCAATACAATTATTCTCGGTAGGTTTTTATAATTAAGTAAGAAGTCCATCTTGCAACATATTTGACAAAAAGCGTGAATTAAAATGTGCAACCAACACATAGGCGTAGCCAGAGGGGGGGGACAGAGGAGGGCCGTTGCCCCCGCCCCCTCCCTAACTTTTAAATCAATTTTTAGAATTTTAATGTTTGCTTAAATTTTTTATTATTTAGTGTTACTGTTTGATAGATTGCCCCTTTGCCTCAATGAAAAAACGCGAAGGTGCCTCGATTTTGTGACACGATGTAGCTGCAAAAAGTGCAACAATTGAGCATCCATGGTAATTTTTTTAAATAGTAAAGATTAAATTTTTTATAACATATGATATTCTACGGGCGAGACGAAAGGACTCATATCCAAATTTCAGAGACAAGACAACATGCTAATCAGAGTGAAAAGTTGCAGTTGTTTTATCCTTTTCAAAGATTTTATCCGTTGCTATGAGCATGAGTAAGATAATAAACATGATTGACCACCCGAGGATGCTACTCCATTGCTGCCAGATGAGCTGTTATTACACAGAGAACCACCAGATGATGCTTGGAACTAGCATCCCAAGTAAAAAATTCAATTTTAAGGTACACTTGAAGAAGTTTTCAAGACTCATTTGATAAAACCAAGCATAAAACTAGATATTCTACATAACATCGATAAAACAGCCATAAAACCCTCTTAAGTTCCAAAAGGCCCATACTACAAGAGGTTCTCAAGACTATTTCCCAAGGTTCGCTTAAAACTTGATAGTTTTATCGGTTCATACTTGTAATGACATTCAAGACATACTTAAAACTATGATAAAACTACCACAAGTTTTGATAGTTTTATGATTTTCCTCATTAAGAACACTTCCAGTCTGTCACAAATATGTTTCGAAGATTCCATTTTTCGATTCGTTCTGCTGAATGGGGTTTTTTTTTTGTTTATGGTTGAGTGGAAGCTACTATATTTCTCTTCCAAAGTGGATACGTATGTAAATTAATTGTAAAATTGACCATGAATGCTACTGTTTTTTGCCTGCAATTGATGAATTTTTCATACGACATTCAGTTTATTGGTGTTTTATTACATAAAAGTTCGATAATTTTAATGCGCCTCTGAATCATTGCTAGAACATTGACTTATTTAAAAAATAAAAAAAAAATAGTTGAAAACTCAACTATTAGGTGACCAGACTGATAAATTGTTAGATCTTGAATAAATTGTGTCTACAATCCATTTTATGTTTCAAAATGTATTTTAAACAGCATTGTTTGTTCGTACCATTGGAAAAATGAGAGTTTTGTTGCATACTTATGAAAATGGCTACCGTTCCGAGGGAATCCAGAATAGCCACGCTCGCCGTTTTTCCAATGGTTTTATCTAAAACTACCATAAAACGCAAATAAAACCTATATTTCTTGAATCCTAGAGGGTTTGAGCTGTTTAGTGGAATACTTGTAACTATAAATTAGAAAATTAGTAATCTCCATTTAATTGCAACTACCTTTGCTTATCTTCGACAGATACGCGTATTTCGTTTACAATGTACAGACTTCTTCAGTGTCTCGTACTAATAACTCGACTCGAGCAGTCGAGTTATTAGTACGAGACACTGAAGAAGTCTGCACATTGTAGACGAAATACGCGTATCTGTCGAAGATAAGCAAAGGTAGTTGGAATTAAATGGAGATTACTAATTTTCTAATTTATAGCTATATTTCTTGCACAAGGCTAACAAGATTTTTTGAGGAGCGCGAAAAGTTCATCTTTATTTGTTCTACTCTTGAAAAAGATGAGTTACGCTTGAATAAAACTTGTTTGAATTGCTCAAAGGTAAACAAATCTTTCGTAAGGCACATCATAAACAATGAAAATGTGACCGCGTAAATCAAAAGTGCCTATGCATAATTGTTGTTCTTAGTCATAATTACAGCTTATAATTTAATATTTTTAATCACCAGCGTAAGTCGATAAAAAAAATAGAATAACAGATAATAAATATTGCCAGGAAGGCGGAAACATCAGTAGAGCGAAAAATGATTTTTCCTCTTGATCTTTATGCTAAACCTAACGTCGGATGAAGTGCGCTGTGTAGTAGATCACTGATCTATTCCAGCGCACCACTTCCAACTTTAGATTTAACGGTGTTGGACATACGATAACGCATGGCGATAACACATTACCTGGGACGTTAGGTTTAACTTGCACAACTGGCATAAAATCAATAATCATGAGTTATGATTCTCGGTTTTCAACTGGCGACACATTGCACCATTTAATTTGATTCGTTACAAAAAAATAGGACGCATAACGAATAGACCCTTCTGATAAGTTAGTCTCAGTAGGCTGCAAATCCAATGGAATCTGGCGATGGTAAAAAAAAAATTGTCGTTGGTGGCTATATTGGATAGGTTTTTATTGAATTTCCGCTCGAACGATCCACTATTTTATATTTTCTTTCACCTATAGGCGTCCTTTGTCCAGTTTGTTTATTTTTCAAATAATGTTCTTTCTCAAGAGTATGTGCTCTTATTCGAAACCAAATAGTTCTAAGAGCGTTTTATGGCAGCATTTTCAAGATACATTTATCTTAAAGAAGAATGTCATAAAACTTTTTCAAAAGTTTTATCAGGTTTTATGAAAGTTGCGAATCGATGTCTTGAGAGGGAACTCAGGTATCTTATAAAATTACTTATAAGGTGAATTACATTTATAAATGATGTAGTTTTATGGAGGTTTCTTCAAGTGTTCTTTAATCACTCTTAAGAACTGTTAATCAATTAAAATCACCTTAACTTGGAAAATGCCCTGATAAAACCAGATGATCTCCATAATGCTTTGATAAAACTACAATCAAACATGAATAAAACCAATTTGCATTTGAATTGTTACTTGGGATACATTCTAAATGTGAAAAAACTGGTGATCTCAAACTCATGCAATAACCAGCGCCTGCCTCGCCTGAATGCAGGTCAAATACGGGAAGGAAATTTCATAAGAAGGGAATCACCAACGCGATCCTACGTTAAACATGCGGTTAAATCCTAGATATAACAAACCTTTATTTTTTATATTAATTCCTATTTCAGATTCTAACCTATTGATACAAATGGTGCCAAATATTGGAGCCAATCCCAAAATGGGATAGTGGTACTTGCTCCAGGATATGGTGATACGACGAGTATGGTAAATCAATATTATGGATCACAATTAATTGTGTTCACAAGAAAGTATTTTTGTTGTTTATTTTTCTGTGCTCACTCGATTACTCACGTCACCGAATTATAGATAACCGGAACAATACACAACGCGCCATGGCCGATAGCAAAATATTGCGCAATAAAGCATCGACACAACCTTTCACAGCGGATGCGCAAAGCAAAATTTTTTTTGGTAAATTTTAAATGTTTACAAGTGTACCAATCCTATAGAAGCTTCTTAAGAACAATCTATGCGAATCCATTAAAAAATGTGATTTGGGTATTTGGTAAAAATAAGAGTGCGTAGATGCATGTCGTGCCTTCTGGAAACTTTATGCTTCTATTGATCTCCAGGCTCATTGATTTAGCAAAAACCGAGGGAGACTGGATTCTATACTCAATGATATCATTATGTCCAATCCGTTCAATCAATCGCTATGTTTTTTTTTTTTATTCCTTGTCGGGTATTTTCATCACTGCGACCATTTTTTAGGTCTTTTGTGATATATCCCCTTTTTTTAGCTCTGTCCAGGTGACGTACCACTATTGTTACACACTTAGAAATTATGAATTTTACACGAGACCTAATCCATGTTTGTAAATAGTCCGGGAACGTAAAGTCAGGGAATGTAATAGTCGAGGAACGTAAAGAAAGCTTTCGTGTAAAATTATGACTCCTGAAACTGAAACATACGCAATTCGACAAAAGATGTGTTCGGTTGAAGTTATTTTCTCATCTCTTTCAACACATTCTTATGCCCTAAAGGACGCTTGCATGTGTCGGTCTCAGGGACAGAAATTTACACGAGATTTTGGTAGTGTGTAGATGTGGTCGTCAACGCTTGACTTAGAGCATTATCCCAGCACGGCATTACACTTCGAATGAATTGCACTACTGTACTAGGATTTGTTCTACAAATATCAATGGGTTCTATTAGCCCTTTGTCGAAGAACTGATTTCTTTTAATGAAAATTGCCGGACAGTGGCATAATAAATGTTCCAAGTCTTCTTTTTCCATGCCACAAAAGCGACATGAATCATCTTGAAGTTTTCCAATCACCTTCAAGTGATAGCGGCTCGGACAATGGCCTGTTAAAAGACCGGTATATGTGCTTAGATCTTTTTTAGAAAGATCAAGTATTTTGCGAGTCATAGAAATATTTGGAGTAATGAACCGCTTTGATTGCCTAGCTGAAAAAGTTTTGTTCCAGTTTTCATTCACTTTCGAAGATTCCCAGGGCTTTAGCTTCGTTCTAAGAGATGAAGCAGATAAACTATAAAAGGGCTCAGGTCCTTCGAACTGAAGAGACGATCCGAGTCTTGCTAGTGTATCGGCTTGTTCATTTCCACTAATTCCGCAGTGACCAGGAACCCAGTATAGATTGACTTGATTACGACAAGACCATTTTAGAAGTGATTGAACACATTCCCAAACATGCTTAGATGTGCATGTTGCTGACTTTAAAGCATTTAGAGCTGCTTGACTTTTTGACATAATACATATATTTGAATGTCTATAGTTTCTACGCAAGCATATAGCAGAACATTCCAGAATTGCTCGAATTTCAGCTTGGAATACAGTAGGCCACCTGCCCATCGGAATTGACATGTCTATCCCTGGACCAGTGACTCCTGCTCCAACTTGATCGTTCATTCTTGAACCATCTGTAAAGAAAACTATCGATCCTACACGAAGATTCGGACCACCGCATGCCCACGAATCACGATCAAGACTTACTTTAATACTTGTTATGCACGGTCGAAGTTGTATGTTTTTTTCATCCAATCTTCGTTGTTCGTAACAAAAGAATTTAGTTTAATAGTTTTTAGAATGCTTAGATGTCCTATTAGATCAGCATCAAAGAGGTTCATAGATCTTTCCATTCTCATAGCGCTCTTTTCAGCTTCTAGTTGTACGACTTGATGCAATGGTAGTATGTATAGTAAAGCATCCAATGCTTTCGATGGTGTACTTCTCATTGCACCAGTGATTGAAAAAGTTGCTAGTCTTTGAAGTCTTTCTAACTTTCTCTGAGCAACTCTCTCTTTCGTTTTTGGCCACCAGATCAATGAAGCGTAGGTAACCCGGGGTCTCACAATTGCCGAGTAAATCAAATGAATCATCTTCGGCTTTAGTCCCCATTGCTTCCCAAATGTTCTTTTACTTATCCAGCAGCAGCATTGGTAGATTTGGTTATAATCTGCTCTAGATGTGTATTCCAATTAAGTTTGCTGTCAATGGTTACTCCAAGGTATTTGACAGTATCTGAAAGTTCCAAAAGGGTACCTTTCAATGTTATATTTTCGAATGAGTATTTTCTCCTCCGTGTAAATGGCACAATAGTTGTTTTGGAAGGGTTTATGTTCAGCCCTTCCCTATCACACCACGATGAGACAAAATTTAAAGCAATTTGCATTCTGTTTGCGATGATATCGTCATATTTTCCACGTACTATTATAACTATATCATCTGTGAAGCCAACTATTACGAAGCCTAGAGCTATCAGATTTTTGAGAAGATCATCAACTGTTAAAGACCACAATAGAGATGATAACACGCCTCCTTGCGGGCACCCTTAAACTGCTCTAACACTGATGAATGTGCTTCCGAGGTTCGCTGATATTTCTTTTTTTGATAACATCTCTGTAATCCAATCAACAATGCATTTGTCAAAATCACGTTTCGTCATAGCTGTGATCATTGACTCATGAGATGTGTTATCGAATGCACCTTCGATATCAAGGAAAGCAGCTAGTGAAATTTCTTTTGCTTCAAAATATTTTTCTAGTTTTTTAACAATAGTGTGTAGTGCTGTTACTGATGATTTACCCCCCTGATATGCAAACTGATATTTGAACAAAGAAGTTTCAACCAGATATGATGACTTGATGTGTTCATCGATTATTTTTTCCGTTGTTTTTAGCAGGATGGATGATAAGCTTCCCGCATAACGAAAAACAATTTACTATATAGTCAAAACTATATTTCGAATGTAAGATATATTATCACATTATATGTTATTGCTATCGAAAGGTTTAATCTCGTTTTCACCATATAACCTATAATGTAACGTAGGGTAACGGGATGTAATGTTAGCCTAGCTCCTTGATTCGGCCTATGTACCAAATATGTCATTATTTCTTCGATAATCAACAAAATTATGTTGCTATCAGGATGACCGCTTGATTTCAAAGCAATTGAGACATAATCAATCAATTTATAGTAGTTCACTTCCACGTAATTTTCGATTTCTTGAACTTTTGGGGCATCATGATTTCACTGGTTAAGCTGAACATATTATCTATACGATCTTCCAATGATCTAAATTTGCCGAAATTGAACCTATAAACCGAATAGTGCAGCCAAGATGTACAGAATATAGTCACATGTTATAAACTTACAGGTCACATAATTAAAATAACAATGACTTAACAAGCAAACGATGGACCCAATGTAAGGGACATATTTTTTTCCATGTTCCCAAATATGGCCTGTTGTATGAAAAGCGTAGTAAAAATGTTGTTATTGGTAACATTTACAATACAAATGTCTGAGTTCCGGTTAAATGTTGTTCATATGGCTCATCTTAACACAAATTAAAGTAACAAAATCTGTGTAGAGCGAATTATAATGTTTTGATTGTCGAATGACCGCTAAATCATGTTTAAAACTCACTTAAGTGTTTTTTAGCAGTTTAAGTACAGTTTGGTTTGTGAAATTGTTTGTTGGGTAGAGCGAATACAGCTGGGAAAGCCTTAAATCAGAAAATCAGGAAGAAACCCGTACGAAGATTGCATTTTATAGAAAATCAATCGAATGGGACGAACTTGCATCCATGATTAGACCCAATTTGGTAACCATAAACCGACATAACATCCATATCCCTCGTAAGTTTCTGACTTTATAAAACAAGTTGTGTAGCTTTTCGTGATACATTTTACCAGATTGCTTATTAAACATATCTTAGGAAGTGTATAGCTAGTTAAATTTTGTTTCTAGCTCAAATACTTTATGAGTAACAATGAAAAATGTAATCGATTGTTGCATATTAGGCTGAGTCAAGGGACACATACCCTATAATGTCAATGCATGCCATATTGTCATTGAAAGGTTTATTATTGTCTACACTCGGTCTGGATTCTATACCAACCTTTTGGCATAGTGTTCCACAAAAAATTTGTTCGTGAAAATTGCCACATTTCTATTGTAACCTAACTTAACCGCCTATTCAGCATATTTTTATTTGGCTTTTTACCATCTAACATATTGTTGAAACTGTTTAGGAGATTGTTGGTTTATAGTTGTCAACTGTAAGTGTTAATGTCGTAACAATAACGGAAATGGTCGTCAACATTAACGGAAACAGTCCAAGAATGGTTTGTGTTTATGCGGGTTATCGGCCTGAAGGATTTCGGTGAGCTTTTATCCTTTTTATTAGCCTTGGGTATGAAAGTTACCCGCACTTGTCGTCACGCTGTTGGAATGTAGCCCAGTATTAGGCTAGCTTGAAAAAGTTTTGTGAGAATGGGTGTTATAATCGCCTTTCCCTTCTGTAGTAGTACAGGAAAAATTTCATCCCTACCAGGAGACTTGAAGGGTTCAAAGGAGTCAATCGCCCAATCCACTTTGCTATTGCTGAATTTGATGTTGGCTAAAGTACTAGCATCATCCCTGGTTCTTTCTAGCTCATTCGATTTGTTATTTATTTCGTGAACACCCGTCCTGGTTTCTTTGAGGCCAGTTATTGATGCGCATGTACGTTGATTTTCGCTTGAGCTAATAATAGAACAAGGAAAATGTGTTTTCATCATCATCTCTAGTGTTTCAGTAACAGAATTAGTAAAAGAGCCATCCTCTTTTTTCAAAGTCCCAACCCCATTGGAATGATCTTTAGCGAGGATTTTCTGCAACCTGGCAGTTGTTGGAGTATTTTCAATGTTTTCACATGTATGCCTCCAATGTATCCTCTTTGATCTCCGTATTTCCTTATTGTAATCCGTGAAGGATTGATTATATGGACCCCACTGTTGTGTTTTTTTAGCCCAGTTAAACATTTTCCGGGTTTTTTTACGAAGTTTTTGTAACTTTGTGATACATTGGATGGATTAATATTATTTGAGATAACTCAATACAGACATCATCAAAATTTTACATATTGACAGGCAATCTGTGAAGACCCACCTAGTACCTTATAGTAAGATGCTTAGAGGTCGACCGGACGATTGGATGAGCTACCTCAAAGATTTTTTCTGTTTCTATGGGAGAAAAACGGTGTTTTTGCGGTGTTGCTCTGTCAATATATTCACTGAAAATTTCGTAAATTAGCTTTCACTCGTTTCATAAACATGGATTTCGTACATAGAGATTGTCTCGTAAATTGTATGAAACATTCTTAATTCTTGCCATCTGGTGAAATGCTATCATTACACCTCTTTGTACAGTGCACAAAATGAATTTCATGAAGATCCACCAATTGCTGCTTCTTTTCAATCGTGCTCATACATGTTGGTATTGCTCCTCAGGTGCGCTGAAATCATTGATCATTGTTTTTTTTGTCAATTACATACTTGGATATAGAAGATCTTTTAGTCAATCACGGAACCACCAGAGAGGCGTTTCTTTTTTTATTGATAACAAAACATTCGTAGTAGTTTATATTGTTTTCGTACAATGCACAAATGTTCTTTCTGAGCCAACAAATGCTTCGTGTTTACGTCAGTTACGCGTGTGGCATTGAGTACGAAGTCAGCTGCTTGAAAAGTATAAATCTGTTAGCAACGAATACAATAAATAGATTTGTTAGTCCTACCTTCGATTTCATAATAAAATCAAAATTTAATTTTCACTGTGGGCGAGAGGGTCGTGGAGGAAACGTACATTTTCAGTACAAACCGTGAACAAAATCGGTGGTTATCCTATACACAAATCCAACACGACTGTAAAGTGAATATTTCGACGACACATTACCGTACCCGATAGATTTTACCTAGGTTGCTTTTTAATGCGGTTGTATGTTGAAACATGTGGAAAACCTAAGGTTTTTAAAATCTTTTTTGTTTTTTTTTAACTCCAGAACAAACCTAGAATTGTTGAATCTTGTTGCCAAAATTTGACGGGTATTGTAAAGTACTTTGAGTAAGCGTAGAGAAGATAAGCCACCCACTGTTCAGGCGGATTGTCACAAAGTGAGGGCTCGATTCCTGCTTTAGCCGGTGGAACATGCAAATGTTCCTACTCTATTGGTCCACCGTGCGTTGTGTTGTCCGTTGTATAATGTTATGTGTTCAGTGTGTGCAACCGCTGGTTGAAGATGGTGTAATTTTCTCTCTCTCTCTGTCTCTAAAAATATCTTGCCCCAACCTAATTGAAATCCTGGCTACGCCTATGAACCATCATCAACATGTCTTCTCATAAAAGGGACTAGAATAACATTGGGAATACGTGAAATATATTATTTAGTAAAGCCGGATATCTTCACTGATTCTGTTTTGGACACTTCGAAGGATACAGCTTAAAATTTCAAAACAAACACAACACGAAATCAATCCACCCGATTGTTTTGGTTCTTTTCAATTATTATTAGCATGTTAGGGAACGTCCATTAATTACGTCACAAAAAAATTTACTTTTTTTTACCCCCCCCCCCCCCCCTTGTCACGTTTTTTGTATGGACCTTCAAATTTTTTTGTTTGGATCGTCACGTTTTCTCAAACCCCCCCTCCCCTCTTACTGCGTGACATAATTAATGTACCTTCCCTTATTGAAAAAAAAACGAAACATTTCAGTTCTAATTAATATTACTTAATCTAATCTAAACTAATACAAACGCACCCAGTACGAGAAAGTCTCCTGGAAATAATTGAGTTAGATGACGCCCAATTATTTGTTTTGTCAATATTGAGGCTTGCAGCATATCAAGAACATGATACAAAGCGGCTTGCCCAACTGTGTTGCGTTAACCGCAAAAGATGATTCTGTAAAATGAGTTAGATTCAAATGAATAGGTTTGGACCACAACGCCTTTTTTAAATCTACATCTATTTATTTCGCCATATAGTGTTCTTTCAACTCTATATATATATATACATATTCAACTCTATGTATACAGTTAGTCCAGCGATATTACAGATTTTTCAAGCCATCAAAAAGCATTATACCTATGTCGAATTTCGCAAAATGCCTCTGCTGCGGCAATATCTTCATTTTTTGGCGTGGACCGGTTTTCGCCATGCATTTTTTTTTTATGTTTGTAAACAAAACGAAATCGCATGGTGCCAAATCTGGGGAATACGATGGATGGGGCAGCAATTCGTAGTGGGATTCGCTCAGTTTTGTTGTGATGATTGCTGATGAGTGCTGGTGCGTTGTCATGTTGAAAACGCACTTTTTCCTTCACCAAATGGGGTCAGTTTTTCTTAAATTCAGCATCTAATTGGTCCAATAAATCAGCATCATACTGTCCCGTGATTGTCCTTCCGTTCAACAAATAGTCGGTAAAAATGAAGCCTCTTGAATCCCAAAAAACGGTGCCCATGACTTTTCCGGTGGATGGAACCGTTTTCACCTTTCTTGGAGCAGGTTCGCCGGGGGAAGTCCACTGTTTTGACTATTCTTTCTTTTCAGGTACTAAGCGAGGGATCATGATTTGATTAAACATTTCCAAACAGTGCTCTGAAGTTGTTAAACGATTCCGTTTTTGCTCCTCTGCGAGCAAACGCGGCACCCAGCTCGTGGATAGCTTCCTTATACCTAATTTTTCTTTAATGATATTTTGTATGCTTTCAATTTGGGATGTCTACTATTTCAGCAATCTCTCTGATCTTCACCCGGCGATCTGCTTACACGATATCATGAATTTTGTTAACCATATCCTACGTAGCCACTTCAATCGAACAGTCTTGACCAAGACAACTAAAATGCACGTAGGGTAGGTAACGACTTAAGCACCCCGAGACCCTATTCCAAGCACGGGGTTAACGATAACCTACAACGCTCATTTTTTGCAGTATCGTGCTCCATCTAGTGAAGCACCATACTACAAAAAATGAGCGTTGTAGGTTAACGTTAACCCCGTGCTTGGAATAGGGTCATGGGGTGCTTAAGTCGTTACCTACCCTATATTGAAAGTTGTCTTTATGATATACAAACATATATGTAGGTAAACAAATTGTATAGAATGCAAAAAATATAGCTTATACGTGCAAAAGTGGAGGCCATATATGCTCAAATTCCATTGTTTTCTTAAACGAGTTGATTACATATCGTATACGATTGAATTTGTAATAATAAATTCGATTTAAAAGGCGATGTTAATCCGATTTTGTTTGTAACGCAGTACCATAAATAAATGACACATCGAATATAATTCGAAAATTTGCACTCTTTACGAATTAACGTAAACATAACACGATAAAGGCCACTGTTATACGACTTGCGGTTGTCTGGGTTGTGGTTGTCTGGGGACGCTCTTCATACTGAAATTTTATTAGGTCAAGTTGTAATTGAAATTGTCACAGAAGTCCTATATCAAGAAAGACCGATTTTCATGGTACAGCACTCCCCACCCTGTACCGTGAGAGTTAAAATCCGTGTACCGAAGTGAAATATCTGAAAATTGTTTTCGGTGAATTGAGGCTCTAGGAGGAATATACACAGAAGCAATGCAAAGGCTTTTGTTATTAATAACAGCCTGACATGCGACAACATGTGAAAATTCACACTATAGAAGGAGTAGCATCCCCAAAAATCTCTTTCTCCGTTGGAGTTGATCCCCAAAAGTACTCCTCCTCCACGCGAATCGTCACCATCAAGACAAATAACATTGAAATCATGAAACGGAATATCGATTTCGGAAGAGATCAATGTTTGACAAGAAGCGAATGCATCAAAACCATTATTGTGAGCCAAAAATTTGAGGAATAAAAATTCTACAATTCCACTGCAGAACCGTGATCCCCGACTTCATTTGAAAAATTATCCGTCAAAGATTATGAATTGGCAATTGCTTCAAAAAAATCTCTACAATGGGAAACAATGCTTTTAAGCGGGTCAGGAATTTCGAGAAACTTGATGATACCTTCGACAATGTCATCAAGTACGAACAGCCCAGTCGAAGAAGGGGCTCTGTTACAGTGATTTGTTTATAAGGTTTTGGACAGTTAAAATCATACACAATCGTATCGTGGGCTATGGACGATTCAGGCGGCACTTTTGATTCCCTTTAATGAATAAGTAGAATATGAGCAAACGCTACGCGTTGCTTAGTTTTTCCATAATCTATGTTACATATTGGGAAATACCTCATTAATAGCTTGGAATCGAATAAATCTACCTGAAAACTAGCCAGTCCAATGCCCTTTTCATCACACTGAACGAGCAAAATTCTTACGATTTCTTTCAAAAGAGCCAATGCCACAACCGTAACCAACTTCTTTCGCGAATTTCAGAATGGATTCTCGTTTAAGTACACCACTACAATGGTTGTTGAGAGAACATTCGCCATCTCAATAGAAATGATAACTAGTATGAATAGAATTATAGTTACGGAAAATTTACGTTGGTGGCTTCGGCCTTTTTTTACCACACTCTGTCAAATTTCAACGACCTATAATTTCGAAAGTATAAAGCATAAAGAAAATTTCAGGCCATTTATTTATTGTTTATTAAAGTCAACAGGTAAAATTTGCCCCAATGACCGGCATCTTAAAACTAAAATCATTAAATTAAACAAACTGACAAAAAACACGTCTAAAACTACACTCTACGTACATTAAAATCAAATACTAGGTAAAAACTATTAAAAATACGACTCATGCTGCGCATTGGCTCGTGGAGTCCATAGTTGGTTCTTGCTGCTGGAAGGCTCAGGAACGAATGTGCGCGTAGATTACGGCGGCGTATGTTGATGTCTAACATGCTGAGCAGTGAAGAACAATAAATGTTCCCTTGCAGGAGATCGCCAATAAAATAGGCTTTTGCCACGTTACGCCTGCCATCAAGTAGATGCAGGTTGATGAGCTGGCACGGACTGCTATAGCTGGGTAAATTGGACGGGTCTCTCCACCTGAGATGACGTAGGACAAATCGAATGAATTTCCGCTGGATGGCCTCAACACGCTGGATTCCATTCTGGTAATAGGGAGACCAGAAAACGGAACAATATTCCAGAATAGGGCGGACGATTGCGCAGTAAAGCGATTTCAAGCAGTAAACATCCTTAAATTTTTTTGTCAAAACGGAACAGGAAGCCTAACTGCGATGACGCCTTAGACACGACGTATGCTACGTGGTCTTTGAAAGTCACTTGGAATCGATGAAAATCCCCAAGTCCTTAACCGTCGTTTCGCGCTGCAGCTCAAACCCTGCCAAAGCATAACTGAATTGGTAGAGTTCACGTTTACGGCCAAATGAAATCAGCGAGCACTTGGACACATTCAATGTCATCCGGTTGATGCGACACCATTCAGCGAACGAACCCAGCTGTTGTTGCAGAAAAAGGCGTCTAGTGGATGCTTTATCGCGTAGAACAGCTTCAAATCATCAGCGTATGAAAGTTTTAGGCATTTGAGGATGAGATTGACATCGTTCATGTAAAGCAGGAACAAAAACGGCCGAAGGTGGTGCACGCCGGACAAAACTGAAAATGGTGACAAAACGTGATCACCGATTCTGACGGACATACTACGATTGGTCAGGTAGGATCGCAGCCAGATAAGCAAGTTGTTGCTCATGCCTAAGTTATCAAACATGGCTATTGCTATCTGGTGGTTCATTTTATCGAACGCAGCGGAAAGATCCGTGTAAATAGCATCTACTTCATTACCGTTTTCAAGCTGCTTGACCAAGAAAGAGGTGAAGCACCTCAAATTAGTGGATGTCGAACGTTTGGGAATAAATCCATGCTAATCCGGCGAAATATAGTGCGCGTAGCTCTGCACTAGCTTCCGAAGAATTATCATCTCAAACAATTTGGATGCTGCACTTAATGCAGCTATGCCCCGGTAATTTGAGACCAGTCTCTTGCAACCTTTCTTAAACACTGTTAAAACATATGACTGTTTCCAACAGCTCGGAAACATGCCAGTGGACAAAGAAAGATTGAACACCTTTGCTAACGGAGACGCAAGCAAATCCACACACCGTTTCAGTACAAGCGATGGAATACCGTCCGGACCAAATCCCGTTGAGAACTTCAATGCCTTGCCAGCTGCAATAACCATGTCATTGGTGATGGCGTAATGCATTCCGAAAGCAGGAAGACGGGGAACATTACTGGTGGCGAGCGCGATGTCCTGCGGGTCGAGCAGCTCGTCGGAGAAAACGTTGCTGAATTGGGAACGGAAAATATCGGCAATACCGGCGACGCAATCAGCTTCAAGCACACCATCCGTCATCGTAGAGGGCAAACCGACTTCCTTTCGCTGATCATTGACGTGACGCCAAAAACTTTTCGGGTTGGACTTAAAGTTGTTTTGTAGACGGTCTTGATAAGCGTTATAGAGATAACTACTTAACTTTCTACTTTCTCTTAACAACTTTGTTCTAGCAAAAAAAATGCTGTCTACTCCTAAAGCCTCATGGGGATGAGAAATTATTTCCTTCTCAAAACAACATCATAGAGATCGTTTAATTGCTTGTACTCAGCGTTCGCTTTCACTTAACACGATTTTGTAGAATCGGTGCGATATTTGCTGTGTCGTCTAAGAGCTGCCTGCTTCACTCTTTTGAGGCGCTTGAGAGCGGACCAAGCTGGTTTAGGTGATTGATGTTCCATCCTCACTGAAACAAACTGATCGATGGCATATAGCAGTACACTAGACATTGTCGATGCAGCGAGGTTGACGTCAGAAGCATCGAGGATCTCGTCCCAGTCAACAAGTCCCAAAAAATCGTTCATTTCGCTGAAATCAGCCTTACTAAAATCGTAGAAAACACTTTCAGAGGAATCACGGAAGCAACACAATGGATTTACTGCAAATTTTAGACCTAAAGGTGGATGTGCTGGTGCTTCAATAACTGTGCAATCCTCACACAGATCGTCACTAACAAAGCACAGATCAAGCATGGGATTATTATCGTTTTGAACGTGAAGTTCTGGTGATGTCATGCCAATCGTATATCGAGGAACGATAGGAAAGTAGTGCCCAAGAGAATTTTGCTGCCAGTAAATCGTACCCAAGTTAAAATCGCCGAGAATGATCACTTTGTCTCTTGGATTCAACTGCGAAACGACCCAGTTCAGCAAGTCAAGATGCTTTTCGATCAGAATCGCGTCATTTACTCGGTCGGGAGGAAAGTAAATCACGCAAACGTAGAGCGATGCATCGTCGGTATCCAATGCAGCCCATATTTGCTCTGCCGATGAGCTATTGGGAGGATCGACCGAACGGGATTTGAATCGCGAATGAACAGCTAGCAGAACTCCGCCACCGAAACTCTTGTTGCTGTTAGAAGGTGACCGATCTTGTCGATAAAAGGAGTATGGTCAAAGAGTTGATTCGTCGTAGTCTTCCCGTTAAGCCAGGTCTTGGTGAGAGCGTAAATGTCATAGCAACCATCACTAAGGGCCAATTGATACTCGGCTAGAGAACTATTTATCCCACCAACATTTTGGTAGTACACCAGGACACTCGAAGTAGCAGCTTGTCTTGGTCCTCGGGGGGCAGTCATGGGAGCTGCAGCTCCCGGCGTAACGGTTTGTCTTGTTATCTCAGATGGATGAGCGCCTGATTGATCGGCTGCAGAGCGAAGCTGATGGTAGTTGCTAGAATGAGTGGTTTCGATCAGACTCTGGACATTCGTAGAAATAAAGGAATACTCGCCGGGTAGAGGTTGCTGGAAGACCCTCTCACCACATACGACCACAGGTCCAGGACGACTATGTAGAACGACGGCAGCGTTTGGTAGGACTGGGTCAAAGGGCTCAAGGGCTTCCAAAGGGCTTCTTACTGCGCGTCCTGGTGTCCGGAGCGGCCGACAGTCTGATCTGGGTGTCTCGTAGCGATTGATCGAAGCTTCATCATTACTGTCCATTTGTTTATCTAGTTGGGGTGCACTCGAGCTATGATTGGCAGCATCAAAGACCGTATCTCTAGCACAGGTGCGTCTGAATTGCGACGGCTCAACTGAGCTAGGCGTGTGAGACGGTGAGCTCGGTTGATAAGTGTAATTGCGCGAACATGACGTTTGGTTCGAAGCATCAAGAAACATCAAGAAACGAATCGTTTTCAAAAGCAGCGTACTTGCCTGCGGTAGGGGTTCAGAAGATCCCGCACTGATAATTTATTTTCGTAAAATAGCTTTCACGCGTTTCGTAAACATGGATTTTGTACATAGAACAAATGTCTCGTATAATATATGAAACATTCATAATGCTTTTAATCTGGTGAAATGCTATCATTACACCTTCTTGTACAATGCACGAAATGAATTTCGTAAAGACCAGCCAATCGCTGTTTCTCTTTTTTTACCGCACTCATACATGAAGGTGTTGCGGCTGGTATGGGCGGGAAAAAATTATCTATCCCAAAATAACAATCAAAGCGCTGTCGTCGGCTATAACTTCATGCTCATTAATCATGATTGTTCTCACGAGACAGCGTGGCCTAGTGAGATCAACCTCGGATTTAGAATCAGCATTTTCTAAATATTCAGGTTCGAGCCCCCATGTCTGAAACAATAAGAAAAACGCTGGACAATTCCACGTGGTTGCGCTTTTTTGTCACTTACATTTCGAGTCGATAAAGTAGGTCTGTCAGTCCTTCAGGCAACCACCAGAGAGACGTTTCTTTTTAATTTGTGACAAAATATTCGTAGTTCTTTGCATTGTTTCCGTACAATATACGAATGTTCTTTCTGTGTAAACAAAAGCTTCGTGCTTTTGACAGTTGCGCGTGCAATTAATTACAAATGAATCTTCATAAAAGGAACATATCTGTTTCGTTGCTGAAAACAACGAATGGATTAGTGAGTATTACTTTCGATTTTGTAATATAAACTAAAATTAACTTTCAGTGCGTCTCCCAACTCAAACGCAGGGCCGGAACGGCTGTTGTTCGCTGGTGGGATGGGCTCGACTGCAATGAGAGGGATAGGGACTTCCTTTGGACTTCTGGCAAGTGTGCGCCATCCCAAGTAGCACCACTTGTTCCAATAGAGAAACAAATTCTCCATTGAAACAAATAAGAGTTGATGTTTTGTGGTAATGTACCTCAAAATCATACTCAATAGCAACGCAAAAAGCGCAAGAGGTGGAGCCTATTTGCAACATGTCATTGTTTGTAATGAGTGGCGATAAAATTTCACGCAACTTTGAAATGTTTACATCACGTTGCACAAAAGGGATCCAGCATTAACCATGTACATAACATAGCATCGATACAAATCTGCTACAATCTGCTATTTTTTCTTTTGCTCAAAAGTGTTCAGGAATTTAATTTTAAGCATGGACATTCTTTTCAACTCCTCGATACTTATGAAAATTATTTCCATAGTATGCAAAATAATTAAAATAGATGCCTCTGGAATCGTGTTACAATTAGTGAATTTTGGATTCCCTTTTAAATTTTCGGTGAAGTGTTGTGTTGTACTTCTTGAAAAATAAAACGCTTCAGTAAAGCTTTGAAAATAAAGCATTTTTTTTTTCAAATTGGGGAAGAAAAATTGTGTGATATTAAAAATTGATCTGTAAAAGTAGAGTTCTGATACACTTAATAAATGAATTAACTTAGTTAGCTAATTTTAAATAGGTATTATGTTGAAAAAAATCCCTAAAAATCAATTTTACATAATAAATAGCATATAGTGACTATGAACAAACAAACTACACTACCAGCTCATTGAATTATGAGCAAATTAATTTTCTTAGGCACCTATTTTGGTTTTTATGTTCAGCAAGTTAAAACATGGATAGGGCTTCAAATGGTGAGTTGACAACTTGGCAGGATGGTGCGACCGACCTCCGGTCCTCACAAGTTCCTACCTCACGCCTCCACGAGTCATATGATCACAAAAGACTGCCAGCTGAAACATGGAGACGCTGGTTGGCGTAGCCTGGGCAATGTTGTCAATCCGACAATAGCGAAGTGAGGGGGTGCGACCGGTAAATCATATCATAATTTTCCATTCTCATATCTTTCAGGTCTTCCAGGTCATCAGGTATTATAAAATAATTTAAAATTTAAAATTCATTTTTTTTTCTTATGTCATACATTGTCTAAGTTTTCTGGGAGTTTGTCTACAATTGCAACAAAACAGCAGTCAGCACAGATGTAATTTTCAGTTTATATTATAATATCCCTTGACTATATATATTATCACATAGGACATTGTTTATTCATAAACATTATCAATCTTCTTATCATCATCATTATCATTTTGATCATTACTGGTGTTTTCAGGATTTATATTTTAACATATTTTTTTTTAATAATTTCACCTAATATGTTATATATACTTTTAATTATTATGTCTTATATGTCCAATTATCATCATGATTTAGAAGTATCTAGTGCCTTGAATAAAAGAAGCTGCAACGGAATCTATGGTAGGGTTTTGCACTTATTACCTAATGTATTTTTCAATTCCAGTTTGTAAATAGACCTTTTCCAAATCTGTGCTGTTTGCCATTCGGATTGTGTCTGATGTTACAGTTCTATTTTTGTCAGTACCGTATCATAACTCACAATACCATTATATTTGATGATATTGTTTTATTGTTTTTATTTCATAGATGATTTAAAAATTCCTTTTTGTTGTTTTACGTCCATTTGTCTTTAACTCCCTGTCAATAAAATCTTCTCTGTTTTCCTTACACAGGAGCAATAATTATTAATCCAGCAAAAATAAAAGCGTATTGCTGTAGTAAAAATCAACACCAAGCAGCAAATAGTGACCATGGCAACAGTAGATTAAAATGTATAAATGTAATTTTTGTAAAATTTAACAAACTTTTTTAGGATACCTCAAATCAAGACTTTGGGAAATTGCTGCTATCGCTGAAAACGAACGGAAACATTCTTAAGCGCGAAAACACAGAACTCTCCACTTTAACACTTTACAACATTTCTTATATTTCAGGATCCACCCAAAGAGATCATAAATAATAGATACCGAATGATTGCAGTATTTTTCATTTACATAAATATATACACTATTAAATAAATATTTCATGGGAATGGGAGGGACCATCAGGGCACCCGATTGAAGCACTCTGGATGGGGAGAGTGGAAATGCCAACTCCCCATTGCTAACAGTTTGTCAATAGAGGGCGGGCGCTTCTCCTCGCCCATTGGGGCATTCTCATGTTAGATAGCTTGCTCTTTTGACCAATTATTCAATCTTGTTGTTGGAAGGAGATTCTTTATATCCCTGTGGATACGTATAGGTGATGTTGCCTATCGATCCACCCAACCCCTTTTTGGCCCTTCATACAATGGCATGATTAGAATAATCAGTGGTTATTAAAGCTTGATCAAGTCTAACAGCGAGGAGAGCTCACTGCTGTCGGACTTAGTTTCCGTGCTACAATGGGTGGTAGTACATATCATATCATCATCATCAGCAAGTTAAAACATGGATAATTTCTACTTATTTGTTCATGAGTTCAAATATTTTTTAATGTTGTTTTTTGTTACTTCAAAATTATTTCTTAGAGCAACAAGTTTATTGCTGGCTCTTAATTTATTGGTCTCGGTACAGTTAAACAGCTACTCATCGATATCCTGAATAGAGGTGAGGTCCATAAGATTGACAAAGTTTTGTTTCTAACCACGCAGAAGAAGACAACATAATTATAAAAAATGTATCGTAAAGCAAAAATTACTCACAGAAATCGACCTTCAACAATAACATTTTTCATATTTTTTACTAACTCGCTCAAAAAAAGCAGACATTTTCTATAATTCTAATCAAGAATATTTGAAAAGTATGGTCTACAAAAATATGTGCAAAAGTCGTTAAAAGTAGTTTTTTTTAAATTTGGCAAAGGTATGTTACGGTTTAAATCGCTTCACAAAATAATGTTCTGTAAGCATTTCTACAATTGTTTGTTATCATGTGTAAATTTTGTATGAGTATTTTATTTGTTATATGATCAATTAAGCTTTTATAAACGTATCCCAGCTAAGTTGGAAAAAGTGCTTTATTATTTTACTTGGTCCTATATTCTAATAAATCCCACGTGTACATAACAACATGTAATTATCGTGAACAAAACATCCTACATTGGACGGTAAACCAAGTATTGCATAACACATCTTGAGATCTAACGCATTACTATCCTGTTAAACTATCCAATACCTAAATCCTAATCAAATGAGTGTTAAATAAATTAATGAGAACTCTATGGTAAACCAACCCTTGGTGAATATTTTGTTCGTTATTTAAATGGCAAAAATTAGGAGAAAATTTGAAGACAAATTATAAAATATTTAGTAACTGAGTTCTTACAGCTTAATTTACTGCAGCTAGTTAAAAAAAATCATATAAATAACATAAATCAAATATTGATGAAACTTTTAAGTAAAAAAAAGTATATATATCTGAAAATAAAGATTTACCATTTTAATTATCCTTAGATTATCGTATTCAAACTTTATCTCAAATCCGTTAGTTAAGGCGTGAGCAATTATTGAGAAAATTGTAATATTGAAAATTAAATAAGAGTTTTCTGGATATTCATTCTTAAGTTGCGATCAATCATTAGAACTTTTTTTTATTAAGGGATAGTTTAGGGCTTTTAAGCACAACTAACAATTTGTCCCATCTTCCTAGGCGGACCATAAAAATATCGGATATAGATGGATGTCGTATTCCTTTACCATAGTATAAGTATATAATGATTGATTTTGGTGTATATAAATTATTGACATACTGTTAAAAGTGCAACACCTTATCTTATTAGCAAACTTGCCCCAGTGATTTCATTTGGCCAAAAAATCATTGCAGGTGACCGCACATTGACCTGTAAAAGCAAAGAAAAAAATGGGATTCCATAACATGGTAAACATTCATCAATTTTACGCTTTGATATATCATATTGTGGCTCTTGAACTAAGGTATAATGCCAAATGTTAAGTTACTTAAATTGATAAAGTTGCGATTGAAAATGAGTCTAGCCTCTTTGGTACGATGGGTTTGACGATTTGCGATTAGGACCTTATCTCAAAAACGCAACGCAGATAAATAATTCAAAACAATATTTATATATTTCTTCTCCTTCTTAGCATTTCAAGTAAAGTTTATTCACAATTGACTTATTACTTGTTCTCAACTAAGTGTTCTAAATGCACAAATAAATGTAGATTGTGGAACCATGTTCGCATTAGTGCGGCAAGTACAATCATACTCTATGTGCAGGTTTCCGAGAAATGTTAACTTACAAAAAATTACTAGACTCAATCGGGATTTGAGCCCCGCAACCTCCAGGATTGTGTTGCTGCTTAGCTGCGCCTCTACTGACTGCGTCAAAATAGTTACATATATGTAACTATAAATTAGAAGAAAAATTAGTAATCTCCATTTAATTCCAACTACCTTTGCTTATCTTCGACAGATACGCGTATTTCGTCTACAATGTGCAGACTTCTTCAGTGTCGCGTACTAATAACTCGACTCGAGCAGTCGAGTTATTAGTACGAGACACTGAAGAAGTCTGCACATTGTAGACGAAATACGCGTATCTGTCGAAGATAAGCAAAGGCAGTTGGAATTAAATGGAGATTACTAATTTTTCTTCTAATTTATAGTTACAAGTATTCCACTAAACAGCTCAAACCCTCTAGGATTCATAATGCATATATGTGTTGAAAAAATATCCCAAATAACAAAAATAAAAAAAAGTCTTAGTTGGAATATTGCATTATGCATTTGCTTTGGCTAAAATTCTCCTTAATAAACATTAATTTCACTAATATACATATGATTTTATAAACTTTAATAAAAAAGTTTTCTTGTTAATCAATGTTAACACAAATTTGATCGGCAGTGTAAGATAAATTCGGGTAAAAGTAATTTTATTATGCTGTTGCAATGATGATAAATTGAACGTTTCAATGGTGCAAAAACCTCGCATTTTTTTAAAGTTGAAAACATGTACATGTTATGTTGCAAATATGAGTACAGTGACAATTTTAATTCTTATTAATGTGTGACGCGATCGCAATCTGTCATCAACATATTAACATGTAGATGTATAATCGATGCGTTTCGTGTTTCATCAATGTTAAAAATAAGTATCAAAATCACAACACTGACTTGCAAGTTGCTTTACGACGGTCTACCGTTGTCAACGCTGGTGTTGATTATTTTGTTTGTGTTGATCTGTGCTGCAAAAAGTACATAGAAATGCTGCTGCTCTTCAAATTGGATACTCCCTAATACAGAACAAACGTATTCATATTATACTCTAGTGGAACGTGAATGTACAACCATGATGATGGTTGATAATTTCGAGAGCAGTAAACAGCCGATGCCATCAATCAGGATCAAATGATTTTGCAACGACCAAAAATAAAATGTCAATAAATTGGGGCAAGATCGCGTTTATGGCATTGAACTAGCGCGAAGGATGCGACATTAAGTGAAGAACTTTGATTTGCTTGCTTGAATCAAACTTATGCTAGTTTGTAGGAGTAATTTATATTGTTGTTTCGAAATGATGAACTGTGGTGCTAGTGTTGTATAATCACGTTCAATCAAAAGTTTGCTATACGTCGTATGCTGGGGGGAAATATTTAATGTATGAAATGTTAAAATAACGCAATATTTAATCCGTACTTGCAATAAAAAGTATATATTTATCACTTTTTGTTATTGCATCAGGAAGAGTTCACTTCAGGCATTATTCTTGTTCTAAAAATTTTATAATTCCAATAAATTAAAATGAATAATATTGAAGGCAAAAGTTTAAACGCTGCTACATAATAAACAGGCATATCCGAAGCATGAAACATATAAATGAAATCAAAACAAAATAATTTACCGTAGACTATTTGTTACCAAATCATGGCTGCACAAACTCATTTTATGAATATTAATATCAATTTTGTGTAAAAAAAAACAAACAACACTGTTTATTCAAATGCTCCAAATTATCTTCAGCATATAGTCATGACAAAACTGTTTTAGTGGCGCCTTCATGTGTTGGGCCGGAATATAAAATTATGTCGCGTTAAGTTCAAAATAGAATTTATATTCATATTAGGTAAAAACACATTTTTAAAACAAGATCGCGAACTTGCTATGTTGCACTGAACCTCCTGGATACTAGAAGAATATCTTCCCTACTTTGATAAAAAAGCAATGATAATATCTATGTGTCCCATCTATAAATTTTTGCAATATAATCAACAAATGATATCTATTTGTAACCACACATACTTCCTATGAGTACATATAATCACTATGTGTGGCCACACATACTTTTCATTTGTCACATAAACTTCATTTGTGTTTCTCAGAGGGTGCTGTTTATGTGTGAACACATCAGTATTATGTGAAATTTTCTAAGGATTTTTGCCAATAAATATGTGTGGATTATTTCCGGTGTACATTGAAACTCTCTTGTAGCATACGGACTTTGTTTTACTTTGACCCAAGGTTCAATTCACGTACGAAAAACAAACTATTTAGAGATCAACATTGTCATGCACACTCAAGTTGCAAAATAGCTGCAAGAAAAAATACATACACCATTACAGCAACAACTTGTGCTAGCAGGTTACAAAAGAGTATTTTCAACGTATTGGCTTTTCAAACTTTATTGAAACAATGTTGCATCTTCATAACTTAGTTGCATTATAATTCCAGACAACAAAAAGATGCAATTGACATGGGTGTTCTATTTGAGAAACAAATTGTCTCCGCCTCAGTTTAACACATGTTCCAAAGTTAATATTCCTGTCAAATGCAACATTAAGACAAGTTAAAGTTATGTATGTGACATAAAGAAAACTCTGGTGGAACGGTTTATGTGCTCGGCAATTGTGAAGAGCCTTGTTTGCGACACATGAAAAAGCAGATTTGATTGAAGATGTTTCATGTGTTGCTTGGGATCACTACTTCTCGACGTTTCATGCAATTTTAAGACCTTAGGCAGCAAAAAAAATCGATTTTGGAAATTACATGTACTTCATGTACCTTGGTAAATTTTCCATGGGTTGAAAAAGTTAAACTTTGACCCCTTTGGAGGTCCACTTAATGAAGTCCTATTGAGGTCAAATTTTGCTTGGGGACTTCTTTTTAGGAAACAAAACTTTTGAGAATTACTCTTTTATTGATATTCAGAAAGTCGCTTTTGGTCAGTGTGCATATACTCATTGCTACAGTGGTAGTGGTCATGGGTGTGAAGTAGTTCGCCCCCCCGCGGTGCACTCTGGAAACGTTAAGCTCCCCTTAACGGCTAAACGAACTACAGCGCCATACGGCGTGGGATCCGGCAGGAGGTCGTAAGCGGTCGTGACATGAGGAACAGGGCGATCCTGAGGTAATGCCGCACTCCCAGACGTTCCAACCCCGGTCCTGGCCCTGGCTTTCTCGATCGGAGGAGGGACCATACGACGCGAGGTTCGGCAGGTACCGTAAGTGGTCGGGTAGGGAGATCGCGGACGATCTGGATTGACCACCAGACGTCCCAAGCTCTGCTTGGATCCAGGAGTATCTCGATCGAATCAGCCTCAGGTCGGCGAAGCTAACTACTAAAGACGTATGTAGTTAGACATAGTGGGTGCGTAAAGCACACTAGCCCCTTCCCTGAAGTAATACCGAAAATTGGTTCCGGGGAGGGCCGGGGCTCGAGGCACGGGTGGGTTTTTAGTGCGTCGAGGAGTTAGCGCCCTCATCCCCACACCCTGATTTCTTCAGGAGTCTGTTTGCAGGTTTTCCATCCCGTTAAAAAAAACAGGGGTAGTGGTCAAAGGGAAGTCGACGGTGGATGCCATCCTGTCCGTCACCAAGACGGCTGAGGTGGCAATCCATCGCAAGATGCGAGGAGTACGATACAGTGCAGTGGTCACCCTTTACGTGAGAAACGCATTCAATAGCTCCAGTTGGGTGGCTATCGCTGACTCGCTCCAGGTTCCTAGGTACCTGTACAAGATTCTCGGAAGCTACTTCCAGAATTGCGTACTGGTATACAATACAGAGGCAGGCCAGAAACGTGGCCAGATCATCGCAGGCGTCCCACAAGGTTTGATCCTGGGTCCGGTGCTATGGAACACGATGTACGACGAGGTACTGCGGCTTGAGTTCCCGAGCGAGGTGAAGATAGTCGGGTTCGCAAACGACATCACCCTGGAGATATGTGGTGAATCCATCGAAGAGGTCGAGTTAACGGCCTCACACTACATTGGCATTGTGGAGTGATGGATGAGCTCCAGGCAATTGGAGCTAGCCCATCATAAGACTGAGGTCACGGTGGTCAATAATAAGAAATCGGAGCAACATGCAACGATCAGTGCTGGTAACTGCACAGAAGAATCGAAGAGGTATCTTGGGGTTATGATCGACGATAAGCTGTCCTTTGTCAGTCACGTCGTGGTCACGTCAAGTGGTTAGTGCATACCGAACGGTATCACGCGACGCGGTCTGCTTCCTAGCGTGGATGATTCCAATAGGCATGGTCATAAAAGAGGACGAAGAGTGCTTCGAACAACGTGGAACAAGAGGTATTCCGAATACCACTAGGGCCGCATCCATGGTTAAGTGGCAAAGGGAATGGCACAACTCCACCCGGAATTAACTGGGTGGGTCGGTAGGCGACACGTTGAAGTGAACTTCCACTTAACGCAGATATTGTCTGGTCACGGCTGTTTTAGACAATACCTGCATAAATATGGGCATGCACAGTCCTCCGCATACAGCGAGTGCACGGGATTCGAGGAAACTGCGGAACATGTGTTCTTCGCATGTCCTCGCTTCGACGGCGCGAGATGCGGCACGATTGCCGTAAGTGGTCACGACACGACTCCGGACAATTTGGGTCTGAGGATGTGCCAGGACCGGGACGTCTGGGACGGGGTATGCGTAGTAGCCTCCCAGATCGTCCTCGATCTTCAACAAAAATGGCAAAACGACCAAAGGAAGGTCGCAGGGACCACCTAACTACTATAGCCCTAAGGGAACGTCCATTAATTACGTCACGCTAAAATTGACTTTTTACAACCCCCCCCCCCCCTACCCCCTTTGTATGGACCTTCAAATTTTTTTGTATGGATCGTCACGTTTTCCCAAACCCTCCCTCCCCCCTTACTGCGTGACATAATTAATGGACCTTCCCTAAGTAGTTAGACATAGTGTGTGCTTAAAAAGCAAAATAGCCCCCTCCCCGAAGTATAACCGAAAGGTGTTTCCGCGGAGGAGAGGGTTAGGCTAGAGGCATGGAGGTGGGTTTTAGTGGGTCGGGGAGTTGGCACCCTCATCTCCACACCCTGAGTTCTTCAGGAGTCTGAATGCAGGTTTTCCATTCTGCTAATAAAAAAAATACAGTGGTAGTGGTAGCGGTAGTATGTGTGTTATTCGTGGTCGAGTTTCAATGAAGTTTTTTTTTGTTCTTGTAATTAATACCCAAGCAAAGCTTTCCTTCGATTTTTGGACTCGTAATGCGAAATACAACCTTAATAACGTGGAGTTTTAGAGCATAAGCATTGATAGTGTGGTTAAATAAATGATGAATAAAAAAATATGAAAACTTGGCTCTGTAAAGTTGATTCGATTGAGCCTGTACAAATAAATGATTAAGAAAAAAAAAATTGTGTGATTAGAGTGCAATTTAAAATTGGTTCTGCGCCATCATTGTGTTCTCCTGCTACATTTAACATTTAAAGCTTCTTTGACCATTCACTGGATGAACATAAACAAAGCGCTGACAATCTCACTAAATAAGCTCAGCATTCCAAAGAGATTGCTTTAAAGCTGAAATATTCTGGAAAGATTCGTCATGTTTTCTCCAAGGATAGGATTGTTTATGTGAAGCCGACCGATGACGTTCCAGCCCTGCCGATTTACTAAAGGGCGATACGGTCAAAATTTGGTCAATATCAACTTGACGTATTTCCTTCAATTTTGCATTTAAAAAACCTGAACACCCCTCATTTTGAAGGTGTGTGTGTGTAGAATGTTGCTCCTATTTTGATTTTGGAATTCACTCTTCAGTTGTCAAAATGCCGTCCAAGAAAGAAGAGCAGCGTATCAAAATTTTTCTCGCGCATCGCGAAAATCCGAGCTACTCGCACGCAAAGTTGGCAAAATCGCTAAAAGTTGCCAAATCAATCGTTACAAATGCAATTAAAGTGTTTGGGGAACGTTTGTCGACAGCCAGGAAGTCTGGATTGGGGGTTAATCGAAAACCGGAAGCCGTTGAGACGACAAAGAGAGTTGCCGGTAGTTTCAAGCGAAACCCTAACCTATCTCTCCGAGATGCCGCAAATAAGCTGGGTGTATCGTCTACAACCGTGCATCGAGCCAAAAAACGAACCGGACTATCAACTTACAAGAAGGTAGTGACTCCAAATCGCGATGATAAACAAAATACGACGGCCAAAGCGCGATCCCGGAGGCTGTACACGACGATGCTGACGAAGTTTGACTGCGTGGTAATGGACGACGAAACCTACGTCAAAGCCGACTACAAGCAGCTTCCGGGACAGGAGTTTTATACGGCAAAAGGAAGGGGAAAGGTAGCAGATATTTTCAAGCACACGAAACTGTCAAAGTTCGCAAAGAAATATCTGGTTTGGCAAGCCATCTGTACCTGTGGCTTGAAAAGCAGCATTTTCATAGCTTCCGGGACTGTCAACCAAGAAATTTACGTGAAAGATTGTTTGAATAAACGTCTGCTGCCTTTCCTGAAGAAACACGGTTGTTCCGTACTGTTTTGGCCGGATTTGGCATCTTGCCATTACGGTAAAAAGGCCATGGAGTGGTACGCCGCCAACCACGTGCAGGTGGTTCCCAAGGACAAGAACCCTCCCAACACGCCAGAGCTCCGCCCAATTGAGAAATACAGTACTGGGCTATTGTCAAGCGGAACCTAAAGAAGACCAAAAAAACTGCTAAGGACGAGCAGCAGTTCAAGGCAAACTGGCTTTCTGCGGCGAAGAAGGTGGACAAGGTGGCTGTACAAAATCTGATGGCAGGGGTCAAGCGTAAGGCCCGGCAATTAGGATTTGGAAAACCGGAAGCCTAACTGAATATTTTTCCTGAATTTTATACTAATTGAACTTGAAAAAGAAATTTAATTTGATTTTTTAAATAAACGATTTCACCGATTTACACGCGTTTTCCCTTGACCAAATTTTGACCGTATCACCCTTTATGTGGACCAATTATCGTAGTATGGATGGAGCAAACACCATGAAAACCTTGATACCTAATCCTTTCCTATTCCTATTCGTTTATTCGTTTATCAATTTTTCCATGAATCCTAGAGGGTTTGAGCTGTTAAGTGGAATACTTATAACAATAAATTAGGAGAAAAATTAGTAATCTCCATTTAATTCCAACTACCTTTGCTTATCTTCGACAGATACGCGTATTTCGTCTACAATGTGCAGACTTCTTCAGTGTCTCGTACTAATAACTCGACTGGAGACATGGATTTTTCCATGATCCCTTCCATTAATTATCCCTGAAATCTTCCCTCCTAAAAGTCAAACATCGTCTAAATCGACAATAAAATGAAACCGGTTATACCTTATTCGTACCTACAAAATTAGTTTATTACTTCATTAATTATTTTATGATTCCCCTTTGTCAACGATGAACCTACACACTTTCATTCTGATGGTAGTTCATTGATTGATTTCCTGATTACCAACTATACTTACTTTGTTCTAAATTTCAATCAAGTGTCTACTCCCGCTTTTTCTTAGCACGACATAATCTTTTCATCACTTAACAAATGGCATTGGTGATTGTCACCATGTGAGGAAATAGGCCGACGGAAAATTAAAACAAATTAAAAAAAAATCACTTAACAAATCTCGTAGCACTCTAAGTTGTCGCAGATCGTTTAGAGATTATAATCGTATTGACTATCCGCTACTACAAAGAACGTTGACAGATTTTGATTGGCCCCAATTACATAGTATTACCGATTCCGACCTGGCATTCGACCTCTTCAATAGACATATAATTGACCTATTCGAAAATTTCGTTCCTCTGAGATAAATGCGGTATAGTTCGAATGCTTTGCGGTTCAACGATGTAACACTAAAAGCTATGATCGATAAAAACATTGCATATCGCCTTTGGACCTCCACTAGAAATGAATTAGACCATAATAATTTGCCATAATAATTTGCAAAGGAAAACGATTTGATGCTCCACGTTATGACATTCAACCACTTGTTTTTACACCGGGACGCACCGAATTTAGTGTAATGGAAGCTCTCGATCCCCCAACCGTAGTCGTGCCATTCCAGCCAGCGACCTGCAGCCGTCCCGGCCCTACGTGTGGGTGTGGGGAGAGGGTCTTCCAAAACGCTACTGCAGGCAAGTACGATTTTGCTGTTAGCCCGACAACACCTGATTCGCTTTCCGATTCCAGCATATTTCTACCGGTTTTAGATGCACCTTCACACGCATGGTTTTTAAGCCAAACACCGGGACGCACGGAACTCAGCACTATGGAAGCCAAGTATGGAAGGCAAGTACAACTTTCCCACAAGCTCGACAAGACCTGATTCGCTCTCCGATTCCAGCTTATTTCAAGGAAGTTTGAAAACAGCACCTCAAGAAACAACTAGTGTTAGCCGAATACCGGGACGCACCGAGAATAGTATTGTGGAAGCCCTCGATCCCCTCACCGTAGTCGAGCCATTCCCGCCAGCGATCTGCAATAAAATAGTGAACAGCGGTATCGACGATAAGTTGAGTGTATTCTATCAGAACGTACGAGGTTTACGGACAAAAATTGATGACGTTTTTCTCGCTACCTCTGAATCACAGTATGATGTCATCGTATTTACTGAGACATGGTTAAATGAGCAAATATTTTCATCGCAATTATTTGGCAATGCCTATACCGTCTTCAGAAACGACCGCAGCCAAACAAACAGCCAAAAGTCTCGTGGCGGTGGTGTACTGATTGCTGTATCAGCCGATCTGAATTGCTGCATTGATCCAACTCCTGTCAATGTTTCACTCGAGCAACTTTGGGTAAAGTTGAAATTACCTAACTGTTCCGTTAGCATCGGAGTTATATATCTTCCACCTAACCGAAAAGCTGATTTAAGCAGCATAGCAAACCATATTGATTCTATTGGAGCAGTTATCTCGAACGTTGGGGCCAACGATCACTTTCTCCTTCTTGGTGATTACAATCAGTCTGGCCTAATTTGGGACTCTTCGAGGAACGGTCATCCTACTGTAGATGCCTTGCAGTCGCACATCTCTGTTGCTTGTGCTGCGTTACTTGATGGCTTCAGTTTTTATAACTTAACTCAAATCAACACAATCAGCAACCGAAACGGTCGCTATTTGGATTTAGCTTTGGCATGTGAGATGACACTCGAGCGATGCACGTTATCTGCTGCTGCGGAACCTTTATCACTTCTCGACGCCGATCATCCTCCATTTATAGTCGAAGTCAACGTATCTCGAGGTATCGATTTTGAAGATGTTTTTGATGAACCGAGTTTTGATTTCTGCAGAGCAGATTTTGAAGGAATGCTAGAAGCACTTTTTGTACGGACTGGTCCAATTTGGAATCCATGGAAAATGTTGATGACGCTGTTGGTTGTTTCACTCGCATAATGCATACCATTATCGCTGATTATGTCCCTATGCGGAGACCTAATCAAAAACCGGCTTGGGGAATACACACCTGCGACATTTAAAGCGTATGAGATCGAGAGCACTTCGAAATTACTGTAGAGTTCGTTGCCCACTCGCTAAGCAGGCTTTCAATCGAGCAAGTAGCAGATATCGGACTTACAACTGCTTCTTGTACAAACGTTATACTCTACGTATGCAAGAGAAACTTAGAAAAAATCCTAAAAGTTTCTGGAAATTCGTGAACTCCAAACGTAAGGATAATGGATTACCAGTTGAGATGTTTCTACGTAACGATCTCGCCAGTACTGCATCCGATAAGTGCAATCTGTTTGCTGAACACTTCAAGTCTGCTTTCAATGACACCACGTCATCTCCTGCTCAAGTCGAAAATGCATGTATAGAAACACCGCGCGATGTCTGCTCACTAGGAAATGTCCAGGTCACTCCTCAGAACGTTGTAGCTGCCATCAACAAACTGAAATATTCCTCCTCACCTAGCCATGATGGTATCCCTTCATGCATTTTGAAGAGATGTTGTGATGCTCTGACTCATCCTTTGACACTGTTGTTCAACACCTCTATGCAGCAGCAAAGATTTCCCTCTAGCTGGAAATTCTCCATCATGTTCCCTGTGCATAAAAAAGGTGATAAACGAAACATCGAGAATTATCGTGGAATAACGTCGCTGTGCACCTGCTCCAAGGTATTTGAAATCATCATTAATGGTATGCTGTTTGCTTCCTGTAAGAACCACATTTCTTTAGATCAACATGGTTTTTATCCCAAGAGATCAACATCTACGAATCTCGTCCAATTTACTTCTTTCTGCAATGGATCATGGAACACAAGTGGACGTTGTATATACCGACCTGAAATCTGCTTTTGATCGTGTTGATCATGAGATTTTGCTCAAACGACTGGATAGATTAGGTATCGCATCATCATTGACCAGCTGGTTCAGATCATATCTAGCAGATCGGAAACTGATTGTTAAGATTGGAAATAAATCCTCTGAACCGTTTACTAATTTATCAGGTGTGCCACAAGGAAGCAACCTGGGGCCTCTACTGTTTAACATTTTCATCAATGAACTCTCTTCAGTGCTGCCACCAGCTTGCCGATTATTTTATGCTGACGACGTAAAAAATTATATGGTTGTGACAAACGTTCAAGACTGCCTTACACTACAACATTATGTGAACTGTTTTGCTGAATGGTGTTCTAGAAACATGCTTACACTAAGCATTCACAAGTGCAACGTCATCTCGTTCCACAGAAAACATGAGCCTATTGTTTTTGATTACATCATCGACGGTCAGCCTTTAGAACATGTTCGTCAGGTACGGGATTTGGGAGTTATCCTTGACCCAGCTCTTACATTTCGATCACACTATGACGATATTATCTCCAGATCAAACCGACAGCTGGGATTCATCTTCAAAATAGCAAATGAATTTCGTGACCCCCTATGCTTTCGATCCCTTTATTGTGCTCTTGTGCGGTCGATCCTGGAATCCAATGCTGTGGTTTGGTGTCCCTATCAATCGATCTGGATTGCTAGGATTGAATCAATCCAACGGAAATTCGTCAGATATGCTCTGCGGGATCTCCCATGGCAAAATCCGCTCAATTTACCGCACTACGAGGACCGATGCAGATTGCTAGGCATAGAAACCTTGGAAAAAAGGAGAAGTACTGCGCAATCTGTTTTTGTAGCCAAAATTCTTTTTGGCGATATGGACTCACCACCCACATCCTTGAGCAGCTGAATATATACGCCCCAGAACGAATACTTCGCCAACGTGATTTCTTGATGCTTGAATCTCGCAATGCTTTGTATGGTCAGCACGATCCCATCCGCTTTATGTCAGCTACGTTCAACCAGGTGTACTTGCTGTTCGACTTCAATGCATCTGTTGAAACATTTAAGCGAAGACTTTCGGAATTTTTGGCGGATGTTCGACGAGGACTTGACGAGACCTGACTTATGTGCTGAGGATAATTACTTTTATTACTAGACCACGAATTAGAATTTTCATGTTATTAATTTATTTTGTGTTATGTATACTTTTAAGAAGTTTTGTGTTCTCCATGTATATGTAATTAGAAGATATGGGGTTTTTGCGCCTTGCTCACAGGCTTTTCCCCATCAATATTTAATATTCATTAAGACGGATAGTCAGATGAAGTATAATAATAATAAATAAATAAATAAATAATCAGTTCAAAAGGCTACGTAAACAATAACCAGCTTGATAAATAAAGCTAAATCCGACTTCATCGGAAACGACTAAGAGCCTGTTTTCTCCAAAAAAGAGTTGTAGAGGAAACTAAAACATATGAATGTTGCCACTAAGTCTAATCGCAGTGTTAAAATTCATGATACTTGTGAAGAAGTAAATGCTTTTTTGGAGCAAATTTTACAATAGATCCAGAATTACCTTCGATCCTGCCAGAGAATTCTGAAGGTTTTCGTTTTTCACCATGTAATGATTTAAAAATTTCAAATGCAATTTTATCTGTTTTATCTAATGGAATTGGTATGGATGGTGTTTCCGTAAAGTTTATCAAGTGGATCTTACTTTCCATAACAACACCAATTTCTTATCTGTTCAATTTATTGAACCGCCAGATTTCCTCGAGCATGAAAGACTGCAAAAGTCATTCCGATTCGAAAAAAGCCTACAGGCACTAGTTTGGATAATCTTCGTCCAATCAGTATCCCATGTTCATTGTCCAAAGCCATCGAAAAGATTCTTAAAAGTCAGATTCAAGAATATGTTCACCGTTTCAATCTCCTCAGTCTATATCAATCTGGTTTCCGATCTAGGCATAGCACAACATCATCTCTCCTCAAGGTACATGATGATATCCACAAATGTATTGATAAAAAGAGTGGCTTTTTTACTTTGATAGATTTTTCAAAAGCCTTCGGCAGGGTTTCAAATGACTACCGAATAAACTATCCCATCAATTTGAATTCTGTCGTTAAGCTGTTTCTCTAATCTACTCGTACTTAAGTGTTCGTATGCAAGTGGTTGATATCGAAGGTATTTTTTTGCTCTAATTAGCATATTGTCAGGTGTACCCCAAGAGTCTGTCTGGGTCAAGGGGTAAGTCGCTAAGAACAGTGTGCCAGGCACACCGTTGGTGAACATTTTACACCATAACGGAACATGTGTGACACTCTGCGGCACACTCTTGACATTTGTATCTTTTGAAGATATAATCTAGCAGTCCTGGAAAATTGACCTTGTATGTTTTTGTGGTGTTGTTTTGATTTGTTTGTTTTGCTACACAAGACAAAAGTTTTTGAAATAATCTTTTATAAGTGAACTTTAGAGTTTCCTGTTTGTTGAGGCTAAATCTTGAGTGGAACAATGGATGAGGTGATTAAATTAAGAAGACGTCGAAAAAATTTCAAAAAGGAAAACCTCTGCAGCCTGCCACTGTCACAGCTAACCACCGAGACGATCCGAGAGATTGAAGAGGTCATGTGGATCATGGCTGAGACAAGTGATGTGCTTCCTGGATCCTGCCAATGTCATGCGCAAAAAAGGGATTAAGTATGTTCTCAATCCCACAACCGTCACATCCGCCACTGCCTGCCTGCCTTGTTGAAGATACACCGTGAACAACTACCGTAGCAGCCACACAACACCCTATTCCAACATTACCGAATCGATGCACACCGATCGAGATCATCGATCGTGCAACGATCACATCTTCGTTTGTATACTCTACATTCTATTCCTACCCGAGCAGGACCGAATAACTTGATAACTGGCGTTGGTATTTAGCAGCTCAGATTAAGAGGTAAAATACCTGAGGATAATACCCTAAAATTGTTCCATCAATGTTATACGAATACCAAATTGAGGTAAGACAATACCAAAATAGTACCTCTCAGGTATTCCCAGGTATCCAAAATAACAAGTTTTGCTATTCGAGAGTTATTCTGCTTGCAATTCTTAGGTATTTTGTTTAGGTATTTTACCTCTTAATCTGAGCTCTTTTATTTGGTGGACCAGTTATCAAGATCAAAATAAGGTATTCATCTGCTGTTGTCTTCTGCTCGGGTATGTACATAGCCTTATTGGAAACAAAAAATCAGTTCCGAATTACAATTCAAACGAAACGGTCAATCTCAGTCTCGCCTTTGTGTTGCTTTTCGTGTGTGATATATCACAATTCCCCTGGTGGATAGCGACTTTGTTGCTTTCGGTGGTGCAGTGGTGTTGGGGTTTTAGGTAGTGGCTATTTGGCTTCAAGTGCGTCGTTTGAACCCTAGTTAAAGGGCTGAAGAGCTGGGACAGCCTAACTTTGAAGAATTAAGTGCTTGTTTCCTGGACACAGAGGGTTTGTGGCAACCCAAGCCCCTGGTCAGTACTCCCGCGCGCGTTTTGTAGCGGACTTCGTGCTCTTCGGTGACTGCTAAAGCCTTGTTGCTCCTGATTCACATATGGGCCCATTTGCGTATTCCCTAAGATTTTTACAGGTGCCATACCAGCCATACCACCGTTCTCGCATGCTCCTTTCTGTCGCCAGTATTACTGTCGCGCTGGTCGGTCCTGCCTTTCTTTACCCGACGTAGTTTGGCAGTGTGATACAAGTAGTTGATCCTGAATCCCCACCTTATCACCTTCTGCATGGACTCATCGTTCATCGTGAGAACCAGTTCGACATCGTTCCCATTGGGGATAGTCCTCTGGAGAACTCTCCTAGAGTCCGTACTCAGGTCGTTCTGGGTCTCTATGAATGCCATTATCCTCTCATCGGATTTCGTGGCGCTTTTTGGCAGGTAGGCTACCATGATTTCCGATCTAGGAATATCCTTTTCATCAACCGCTAAGAGCTCACCCTCGCACACTTGTATGCTGAGAGTTATGTTCTTTAACCAGTCCGCTGGCAGTTGATTACCAGGAAGGCTGTTTTATTGTGCAGCCTCTGAAGATCGGTTTTACTGCTGTACCCCGCTTCTCAACTACTTTATTGATTATGGTGTATTGGACCAAAATCAATTGTTGTGTTGTTAGAGTTATCGTTGGGTAGCCTGTGGAGTTATTCCTATCCGTACTTGGCTCATAACTTCCGTGTAAAACGATTTTTGAGTAGTGCAGTGCGATTCCTCTTCCTTTTTGCTCTGGACTTTCGGTTTCCTTGGTTGAGTACGCTCACCTCCGCTTCCTGGGGCCTTTGTCCCCCTTTCTTTGTGGATCGGATCAGGGTGTCTAGCCTTTTTGAGTTTATCCAGGACATTTTTATTACCGGACCCTTGGTTGTCTCTGTGTAGCCGGCTGTTCACCGAATTAATGTGGAAGGCTTGCTGAAAGCCTTGTGTAGCCTGCCCGTCGGCGTGAATGTCTCCTTCGTTTTCTTGGGTGTGGTTTACCTTCCCCCCCTAGATAGATCAACTCTGGGCCTTTTCGCTGATTCTGGCTGCGAAGGCTCACTTGGTTTTTGAGCAAGGCGATAGGCCTCCTCCTTGCCGTAGCCTCCAACAGCTTTTTAAACGCATTTTTCTGGCTCCACTCAGCTTAACCCGGTCTGGGTTCTGAGGTTCACATGTTTTAGCCGCAGCTGATTTGATAGTGACGTTTACTCCATCGTCCTCGCCACTATCTTCCATCTCGGAGTTTTTTGGTGTGATTGATGGACAGGTGGACACTGGAAAGTGATTTTGTGTCTAACTGGGCTTCGATTTGCTCCAGAGAGTCTCCCTGGTCTGTGTCCATCTTTTCCGGCTGAGAGAGGCAGTCGGTACCTTTTGTTAATTAAGTATTGTTGTTGCTAATATGAAATCCCACGAGTAGCACGGGAAGTAAAGGTCGACTGCGCCAGAGCCCTGCATTAGCGCAGGGATCCGATACTGTGGGGTTTGCCCTAGTTCTCCACAGGTTCCGTTCACGACTGAGTAATTGTTTCACCACCCCAGCCATGCATCCATAGGCACGGGTCGCATTACACTGTAGATTCGGGGTTAGACCGTATTAGGCATTCGTGTGGTTACGGTCATCACCACATATATCCTCCTCCTTTACCCGGGCTTGGAACCGGCACCGATGCTTCACATTGATCTTAGACATACACGTTGTGTATATCTTTTATCCGAGAATCATCGCTGAATTAGCATCTTGAGCTCCATTAGTTATCTACCATCACTGAAAGTTGTTATCAAAAGTTTGGCAAAGCAAAACAAATCAATCATCGGGTTACCATGCGTAACCAAAACATAACGGTTGAACTGTCAAATTACCGTGGCACACATGGGCACATATTTGCACCACGATCGAAACATCAGGACTCATCACAATGCTTAGAGGCACACAAAAAAAAATGGGCACACGAGATATTGTGCTGAGCGCCTCACCCCTTGGTCTGGGTCCACTTTTATTTTCATTATTCATTAATGATCTTCCATAGAATAGTAAAAAAAATGAGGTTAACACTTGTCAGCGCGATCGTGTTGTCGCTATGAATGTCAAAAGTGGCGCTGTTCCATCTTACAAGCCGTTCCATCTTACAAGCCTTTCCTCTATATATTCTACTATAGTTTACTGGCTGGCTCGTATTTTTATTTTACATTATAACGTCAGATTTTTATTTTATGTTATGATATTAAATGATATGATATTATTGCATTTAAATTTATTTGCTAAAAATTGCTATAGTACCTGTGAGACTCACTACAAAAAGTTTTTGTGATTCAAGGAAACGGACAGCACTTCGAAATTTTGGGTTTACTATTCTTCATATGCTATATAATTTCAGATCATCCATGGATATTCCAAGTATTGTAAAATATGTTTGAATCAATTTTTTCTCTCATAGCTACTAGTTAAGACAATACTTTCAGGTTTACAAATGGAATTGTTACTATCATTCTTACATTTACTTACTATATTAAATATCATAATAATAATAATTCACTATATTTTATATATTACTACATGACATTGAATATATATTGGGCAAGGAGGGAGCATCAGGGTATCATTAAAGCTGGTATTGGACAATGGAGTGGTATGACAACCGGCGTCTAGGAGGGGATAAACAGTATCATTTTCTTATCCTACCGATTCGATTGTGATGTTGCGAATTCTACTCCAACAGTTTCAGCGAGAGTGACGTGCCCTTCTTAACAAGCCATCCCGTAGAAAGCTTAATGAGTATTGGGAATTGGGTTATTCGGTATGTTGGATCGTATCGTTGGAAGGAGAATCTTATGTTCCCGCAGGTTTCGCGTAAGTGTCTCTGCACGGTCGCCACCGTTTTGGCCCTTCATACAGCGTTACTGTGAATGCAACCGGTAACTAATTTGATCTTGCTATTAAGTGGAGCTGCATACATGACAAGGTCGTGAAGGGATGGTGGCTACCTTACATACAAACATACATTATTCATTAATGATCTTCCATCAGTACTTCAGGTCTGCAAAGATATGAAGAGAAAGTTTTGATAGTTCCGCTAGTGTGCGGCATCTTTCATTCTAGCCAAAAACATTGTTGTTCACTCTTGGTGCCTCATGGTGATGAGCGAACATCTCCTTCTACATCATAATCGTTACTCCTCGCACGGAGAATATATAACATAACAATTAATGTATGTAAAACCATAAATGGTGGTAACCATTAATTATACTGGTGGGGACCAGTATCGCATCGCTTCACGGTGTTTCTCTCCGAGGTCTCTACGTTGGAGACGACGAGAAAAACTTTAGTGATCGTCAGTCGGTGCGAATCAAAACAAACCCAAAAAAAGGAGAGAGTTCCTCTCCCATGTGCACATCAGTAAACAGAGTGCACACAATAGATCGCTAGAATAACTCTAGACAAAATAGTCAATAGGTCGAAAGTAACATTTGTAAACAATGACCTCTTGCGTATTTTTCTGGGATGTGCTTGCTCCCACAACCAAAATAGCACCAGAAACAGATAGAAGGAGTTATTACCATCCCATCGGTAGTAGATATAGATGTTAGCAATCTGGCATTTCTAGGAAATTAACGTTTTAAGTCGTTGTTTACAATTGTTCCTTTCGACCTTTTGACGATTTTGTCTAGAACTATACAAGCCACAGTGGTACATGAGCGTCTTCCAACCGGACATTTTTGCCTGTTGAAGTGGCGGACTTAGTCCGTTGCTTCGACCTACCCCGCAGTGGGATGTTAGGCAAAAATGACGTTGGTTCGAATACCACTGTACACATGCCCTTTTCGCTCAATTTTTCTAAAAAACATCTGTTACATTTCCAATCCTGCCGCACACTAGCGGAACTATCAAAACTTTCTCTTCATATCTTTCATTCTAGCCAAAAACATTGTTGTTCACTCTTGGTGCCTCATGGTGATGAGCGAACATCTCCTTCTACATCATAATCGTTACTCCTCGCACGGAGAATATATAACATAACAATTAATGTATGTAAAACAATTAATGTTATCAGTAATTTGTTTTCCTTTGCATTTATAAAATTCAGAGATCGAAATTCTCACTCAACTGGATGAAAACCATGCTCTCTATCAAGCAGGTTGTCGATGAGAAGCGAACCGTTCACATTTTCATCTCTCCTTTTTCGCCGATAATTCATTATCCTCTCTCTTACATATGCGAAAATATCTCTCTCCAAAATTCAACGAAAATATTTTCTCATATCACATTTTTCACTGAAAACATGCTACCAAGATATACGAGGAGCAAAGCCCGAAAATAAGACCAATCCGGTGCACACTGGTACCGCCATGCACCATCATCGAATTATAATGTCAGAATAAAACAAGCATGAAGGCTGGTGCATTTTCAGGTGTTAAAAGCAAGTGAAAAATAATTATCGGCATCTAGGATTCACTGAAAAGAAACGATTTATCAGCTACTCATGCTCTCCAAAGTTATAAATCGCCGTTGCTTTTCTCGCGAAAACTGCTGTGAGCGAATAATAGTCTCTCGCTTCTCACATTCTCATCTGTTTCTCCAAGCGGGTGAAAAGAAGGTTTCTCTTCTCAAATAGGCAAAAATTTCGGTCTCTGATAAAATTATTTGAATTGCGTCGATTGTGGTGAACCACGATAATACCGATTGTAGTAAATTATAAGAGAATACTCTTTTTTTTTCCTCTGTTCGGGACATAAACCACTGCGACCAGTAATTTGATTTATTGTAGTATATCCCGTAGCCTTTGTTTAGTGCATGTCGAGTTACTTCATCACTATTGAGAAATGATGAAGTATTCGGTGTTGTTACAGTTATCATTGTTTGTTTTATTGGCAATGAATCAGGTTTAATTGAAAGTTTCCGCTGTTTAAACCTTTTGTGAGCGACAGCACTCTTCAAAGGCGCGCCCCTTTATCAGTCAAAACCGGATTCATTTCAAACAAAACAATCAATAACTCCGATAGTGACCATGCATCAAGAGAATACTCTTACTCTACAAGCTAAAAAAAAACTATCCACTATGTGTTGCCACATAGTGGGGCCCTTTTTAGCTGTAATCTAACTTCAACGATGCACTAGACGCAATGTCGGCATGGATATATATCCATCCGATGTCGCAATTATTGTGGAGCCGTATAGTGTCCCGTACGGCAACGGAATCTGGGTGGTGGACAGCGCAGGTATGGTGGCAATACATGTCATGGGTAGATTCCCCATCCAAGAAGTAGTTGAGGTTTCGTGATCGCCAAAATCAACGGTATCCTCGTATGTAGCTGGTACACACCTCCGAGGTGGACAGAGGAACAATACAGTCGGATGCTGGATGCGCACACTAAAACTTTGGTCAAATGACAGTCGGTTATTCATCGGAGTGACCAAAGCAAAATGTTACGGTCTACTGGAGGTTCTGGCAAAGTTGGACGTTAGACTGTGCAACGAGGGCCTTGTCAATACATTCCGTAAAGATGGCCGGGAATCCATCATCGACGTCACGTTCTGTAGTCCGTCGGTGTTGGAAAACATGAACTGCAGGGTCAGCGAAGAGTACACCCATAGCGATCATCAGGTGATCGGTCGGCAAACCTCCTCGGTGTCGAGGAGGTCGAGATCTTGCCAGTGGAAGTGGAAAACAAAGGAACTCGACAAGGACGTTCTCGTTGAAGCACTTCGAGCAGAAATTGGAACTCCGTATCTGGAAGTTTTGGAGCTGCGTCGATGTCGAGGAAATTGGTGCCCATGAACTGACGATATCCTGTGTGTTGGTGGAACGAGACACTAAGTAACCTCCGTGTTGCGTGCCTCCGAGCAAGGAGACGCTACCAGAGGTCAAAAACTGAAGCGGAGAGAGAAGAACGGAAGATTATGTTCCGTGCATCTAGAACAGCGTTCAAACGGCAGATCAAGAGTAGTAAATTGATCTGCTTCTAACAGCTGTGCCGAGAAACTGATGCCGACTCCTGGGGCAACACTGTGATCGGAAATACAACGAGACTTCATGGGCAGAAGGGTGCCAAATCTCGAAAGTTTATCAACTACTGAGAGAAAAAGGTTGGGTTGGACGATAAAAACTTCTATGTGTATAATGTCCAACGGTTGTTGAATGGGGGTCTCGGCAACGGTACTTTCTGACTTTCTGTTTGCGGTTTCAGAAATAGAGTCGCCGGAAAATCGCGTCTTTATTTTCTTGGATGCCTCTGTGTGCGGTTTCCTGGGTGTCGGAAATTATTGTATTTTGTTCTACTGCCGTTTTCAAGTCGATTATGATATTTTTGGTAATGATAACTTTAATTTTTTTGCTACAGCTAGTTTTTTGTATACTACTTGCAGTGATTGAGTAATGTTCTGGAGACACAGAATACAATTTACTTTATTTGGGTTCAAGAAATCGTGAGGTATATGGATTAATGTGGGGACTCCAAAATTTATTCTTGTAATTATTCTGCGATAAATTTACGGGAAAATTTCTTCATATACCTCAGAATCATGTTCACTAATTCTCAAAACAATCTGGTTATGAAACATGTTCTATGCATTTTATAAATTCTGAAATATCAGTGTCAGCTGAGTGGACAGAACTGGTATCTGCATCTTCTTCTTCATTCATATTGATCTCGGCTGGTATTCTGGAAAGTGCATCAGTCACAGCATTTTGTTTTCCATTTCAAAATCGTATTCCGTTAGCTCCAATGTCCATTTTACTAATTTGGAATTGGGGGTTTTAAGCATGAGAGCGTACGTGAGCGGTTGGTGGTTAGTGTAAAGTGTGAACCTTTGACCAAATAGGTATGGTCGAAAGTATTTTACTGCCCACACTATAGCAAGGAGTTCTTACATACAAACTTTCTGTAATAATCTAAAATCGTAAGTAAGGCTTTTAATTCCTTCTGGTTCTTAGGTACTGGTCATTTCTTGATGGCATCGATTTTATTTGGATTTGGCTTCACCCCTTGATCAGTTGCGATATGGCTAAGGAAACTTCTTTTAAATTAGCTTTCCGTAGAGCATCAATAATTTTTCTAAGATTTTCCAAGTGTTCTTGCAATGAAGTCGAGAAAATGATTATGCCTCCATATGCTCCATATAGACCAGACAACATTTTCCTATCAATCCACGCAAGACATGGTCCATAACACGTTGGAATTTTGCGGGCGCATTTTTCAACCCGAAGGGCATTCGCAAGAATTCGTAAAGGCCATGTTCTACTGAAAAGGCTGTTTTGGGCACATATCTAGGGTGTACTTCGATCTGAAGAAAACCAGACGTAAAGTGTAGAGAAGTATTGCAGGCAACGCCCTAATTTATCCAATATATCGGTTTGTTCGGCAGAGGGTATTTGTCATCTACAGTTTTTTATTCAACTTTTAAATTGGCACAATCCAAATTGGAAAGCACCAAGATGATCTGCTTGGTTCAGTTATCCCTTCAGCGAGCAAATCTGTTATTTGACAGTGTGGACAAACAGGTGTTGCGCAGTTTGACGTCCTGTTTGTGGACAAACGGGTAACGATAGCTTTTGCTATATATGGGAATATCATCTTTAGTTTCAAGTTTGTGCTTAATAACATTAGAAAAAGTGAGGTCAGAGCCCTCTCTATAGAATACCTCTTCGTATTCTTGTATGACATCAAGGAGTTTAACTTTCTCTTCACTGTTTAAGTGAGAGGTTCGAATTTCGCCAGATAGCTTTGTCCTTTAAAACGTGTTTTTTGGACATTTTTGAATTTTCTCGAAGTTGTGAATTTCAGTAAGGGGTCAAAGTTTAGGATAGTTGTTTAATTTTTGAGATTAGTTACTGAAAATATTGCTACGTTTTTCTTTGCAGTGTACAGTCGATATAGAAATCACCTTTGCCTATACTGCCGTTCTACGCATAACTGTCCCATGTTGCAAAAGTTGTAGTTGAGAAAAAAGCGTTTTATGTTTTGCATCACTATTGTGTAGTGCTGGTAGTATTCGTGGCAAAACCCACAAATTTATGATTGGCATTTGAAGATGTCGCTGATTTTCGATAGAATCTATGGTATTAAAAACAATAAGATTATTTTTGTATGTAAAATACGAGGTAAAATATTCACTGGGACTGACATGCGTAGAATCTTGCCTTGCAGCAGAAAATTCTAGGCATATCAGTCGCGCTGCATGGGAAGGTCCATTAATTATGTCACGCAGTAAGGGGGGAGGGGGGGTTTGGTAAAACGTGACGATCCATACAAAACAATTTGAAGGTCCATACAAAAAACGTGACAAGGGGGGAGGGGGGTTGTAAAAAGTCAATTTTTGCGTGACGTAATTAATGGACGTTCCCCATGATGTATTGATGGATCGTTGGCGATAGAATTTACGTTTTCAAATAGACATACCATGTGCATAATTGTTTATGCTCCTATCATGATTCTTATTATTTTTAACACCATATCATCGTTAGAAACACAGTTCCTTCGTATGCAAATGGTGGCTTATATAAACAATTTAATGTCAATGTTTTCATGTCAAAGTCATTGTTTAAGTTTGCATATAAGCCCCTTATCAATGCTGAGTGTCGAGTTGTTCCTACAAAGAATGTTGTAAACTTAAATCAATTGTTTTTCTAAGATCTCTTTAGAAAAGTCGTAGTGGGACTTTTATGCCTAGAATTTCAACATGGGACAATCTAACTTGATGTTTTTTTGATACAAACTCAGAACAAAGTATATATTTGTTTGTTTGTATCCAATAGTATAGTTAAAAAATTAACCATCTATTGAAAAAGCTGCAATTTGACCAAAAGCAACATGGTACAGTGCGTAAAACGGCAGTATAGTAATGAGAAGTGATTTATTGATGGTTTCATTACTCTTAAAATTTATCTGGGATTTTATTCGGGATGGATACGTTGCCTATGCTGAGCGTGTTGGATGTTGTGTCTATAATTGCACCCAGTGATCTTAAAGATTCGTAGTCTATGAGGCCGTCAAAGAACTCGTGAAAAAGGTAATATTGTTTTGGTACGGCATTGTAGTTGGAAAATTTGTCTGCTTCGATTTATTCGGCTACACTCAGGCAAAAACTTATGATTTTCATAAGATCTAACTTATGAAGAGGTTTTTTATTATTTTTTCATGTTTTCATCATGATTATTATGAATTTAACACGATCTGAACAAAATTCATAAGACCTTATATTCTATTTCATAAGCGCTCTTATGAAATCCATGTGTCACATCAATGTGAAAAAAACTCAAGTGCCGTGAAAAAGAAAAATGGCTACCGAAAGTGAATTGATGTCAGACCTACCGATTTATGTTTCCGTTTAAAGCTCGGTAAAAGGTAAGATATTGTTTAAAAATGAACATTATTTTGCCACAGCAGCTGTAGAGCGTTTAAATGTACTAAATCTTATACATATTGATACAATAGATGGTCCCCCTTCAGAGAGCATGAAATGCATGAAAAGCAATTAATTTTTATATAGAAATAAATTTATTTTCGATTAATAGAATATTCTAATCTCTTTTAATTGCACGATAATAGCAACATGTCTCACATGCATAATACCGATCCTGCAAAATGCACGTTTATGCTGTAAACAAACTAGCACTTTGGGAAAATGGGTTTCTGCATCGATCCGTTTTTTGAAAATCGGTGTTATGAATCATAAACATGGGCCAAAATAGAAATAAAACTTCATTAGAATGGCTTATAAAATTCCCAAAATAGAATAGAGGCTCCTTCATAAGATTATCTTATGAAAAATCAAAGACCATATTATGAAAAAAATCAACAACGTCACTGTTGTCAATTCATAAGTACATCTTATGATTTTCAAAGTTTTTCCTCATGTCGAAATTTCATAAGTGTATCTTATGACGGTCATACGATAAATTTTCTCAGTGTAGGTCGAAGGACCCATTGATATTTTTAATTTTAATCGGAGGTCCAATTTACCGTGCCAGGGGACTTGTACACAGGGGGACATAATTTTTGTTGGCCCCGGTGTCAACTAAGAATTTCAAGATATTATTATTTGTTTGAATTTCGAGATATGGATTGGAATTGTTTTGTGTAATTAGCTGTGAGGTGGATTGAAATTTTACTTCATCATCTTAGGTCTGTACTCGAAAAAAAATGCACCAGACAAAAGGGAACGAGCTAATACATGTGGATTATGTCAACTTAGGGTGTACCATAATTTTTTTTTTCTGTCCTAACTTTTTTGTTTCAATTTCCATCGTAAAATTTTGTTCTGACGAGTTGTAGAACTTTCAAAGGCGTATATTTTGATATATTAACTTTGCCGCTAGCTTTAACCAATCAAAAGTTATCGAAATTTTTCTTCTAAAACCATCCCAGATTAAAATATAATTTTCTTAAGATACAGAAATAACATATCTCTAGTTTTTACACAATATAAATTGTCCTTTTAAATGACGTCTTTGATATTTTTTTGTGTTCGCCTCAATCATACAAATCAACATTTAAAAAGGGCGTATTTAAAAAAAATGTCATTAACTATTGATTGGTTGAAGCTAGCGGCAAAATTTGTACACCAAAGTACGCGACTTTGAATGTTCTAAGACTCGTCGCTACACAATTTTACGGTGGGAATTGAAATAAAAAAGTTAGGGCAAAAAAAACCTTTTTTTTGGTACACCCTAAGTTGACAAGGAAAAATTGCTCTAAATCGGTCAATTTTCAAGCTACATAAGAATTTATATATGAAAACTCCATAAATTTTTTTTGCGCTACAACTTTGCCAAAGAGTGTAAACGTCTATTTCTGCAAATAAAAAAGTTAGTTTTTGTATTTCCGTGAAAATGGGGACCACCCTAATTTTAATCAACATCAAAAAATGGGCCTTGGTGATACAAACCATGTTGTAGAACATCACTTTGCTGTAAAGTTTCAAGTTTAGACGCTGGGAGCATGTTTCCTCGTAAATTCATGATCTGGACCATAGCCACATTGAGCCTGTTGATGTCAATAGCAAGTAAATAAATAAGCACGTGCTCGGGTTTTCGTATTTTTTTCGCCCGAAATATTGGTAAACAAACCTTGCAGCCTGACGCTTCATTTCCCCATGGTATAGAAGAAATGGCCTGGCAGTGTGAAACTAATCATCTCCTTCACTCGTTTGGTTTATAATGGAACTGGTAGTTTGCTATCACAGGCAAAAATAAATAGTTCTAAGCGTTGTATATTCGGAATAGGTCGGATTCACTAATTAAATGATAGATTTAGTAATTGCGTTATCTATTTATTTAAATTTGAGTAAAGGTATTGAGTGGAAATTTAAACAGTGAGCTATCCTCTTAGGTTAAAACTTTTGAATAAATACAATTTAAACTAAACTTTATTAATATTTTTTTTTTCGATTACATCAGTACACAGCCGGAGACTCGTTCAGGTTCTTTACTTATTGGCATCGATGCTACGGAACCGCGGTCACCACATTTTCTAGACGCCATATTTCGAATGTTTTCAACGTCCAAATCTGATACAGATCTAATAAAAGTTCCGCCATGTCTAGAAAGGTTGGTGCTAGAGTTACTAGCACTAGTAATTTCTCCGCTACTATCACGTTTACTGTAACTGATCTCGAGTACTGTATTACTTTTTTTGTCCAACAAGAGGCGCGTTCGTGCATCCAGCTTATCAGTGCCAACTTTTGTGTAAAGGTTCCGAGAGTTGGTATCAGTAGCAAGTGAATGCACCGGCGCTGATGCCGTTTCAGGAATCACGCATAAATCCGATGGGATCGGTATCACCGGTAGTTTGTATTGCACACTTGTGTTAGTAGTAGCAGTCAGAGATGGAATCGCTTCTTGTTGGATCACAAATTTATCAAGCACAGCCAGCTGTGGTTGCAACGCAATCATAAATGGCCGATAACCTAGACATTCGTTAAAGCTCCATCTCGTCGTGTCTTTCAATCCGTTCCTTAGTTGCCGACAAACAACCAAAGACTTTGATCGTATTGCAGCGTTTGTTATCCTGCAAACTGATGCCACATCTAGTAAGAGTACAGACAGCAACAGTGAAAACTCGTAACAGTTGGCCTCTGTGAAGATCTGCAGTAAATAACGCATTTTGATCTCCAATTTGTGTTGCTCCCTATTTGAATGACTATTTTTGGAAATATTCTCCATAGCTCTGTTAAAGCTATCCTCTATCTCCTGGTTTAGTGAGTTGCAACCGTCATCTCCCCAATTCGCTACTACATGATCAGAGCGAACACTGACATTGTCGTTCATGGGGGATAAGTTAGCTTCTTTAGTATCAATAAATGAATGTTCCTTTCCGTCGTTTGAAGTTCCATCTAGCTTCGCAATCGTCACAGCAACCATTGGATCGGTAAGTGTTTTTTGGTCAGTTCTTCTTCCATTTCTTCCTTCCTCGATAATTCTGTTGATAGATAAACTGTTATATCCTGAATCCTCTGTTCGTTGAGCTACATCAAAAATTGATTTGTTGGAAATATTCGAAGCAGGAGACTCTGGTTGATTTGAAGTTGGATTATTCTGAAGTAAACTAAGATCTAGACATGGCTTTGGCCAATCCAGTTCATCATGTAGGGTTCTAAGAGCCGCTACGAAGTCTTCTATTCTTGCCGCCCGATCCTTTTCACGCGTTAAGTATCCCACAAGATGGAAATCAAGTGTAGCACTCATACGGCCTAAGTCCTCAAGTTTTTTCAGTTGCAGGAAGCGACGCGCATGACGTTGCAGGATGACATCTATAAAAAAATCTTCGGCACTTGATGAATCTCTAAAATACAAGTCAAACCTAGTAAATTCTGAAATTTTTCGAATAATAATTGCTCACCTTTCCTTAGGAGTATTTGGCACACTTTTTTTTCTTTTTTGTACTGCGGTGGTATCAACATTGTTGTTACTGCTTGAATTGTTGAATATAATGTTTTTCTCCTTATTAACTATAGTTGCATTGTTGAATGTTTCATTTGATTTGGGGTTAACTGTTGTTGAAAAACTTCTACCCCGAGTCATGCTGCTTCCCAAAATTAGGCTTAAGTCTTCGGCATTCGGCGACACCGACGGACCGGCAGAATTCATCCCAAATTTGTTACCGAATACATAGGAGGCGCGGGGTGATTCTACATCATTTGGATCAATTGCTCGTAGGAAACGTACCAAATCTTTAGCAAGTGACCAGTTCTTTTGCTCTAAAGCCGTGTCTAATAATAATGTAGCATATTGACGGCTTACAGCTGATGGTTCAAGGTTTTGTAAGATAATCAAATAACTAGCAGCGGTTTGTAACTGTTTCGCCGCCATGCATTGTTGAAACAATTCCTTTGGTTTACCAGCACTCGAGAATAGATACGGCCATAAAGCAATCTCGGTTTTCCTTGCACATTGTACCACTGTTTCAAGATAAACAGGAAACTCTTGAATGAACTCTAACACACTCGGCAAAAGGGCATCTGGGATAGGATCTTTGCTAGTGGCTTCTTCTTCAAGTACTTCGTGAAGCAAAAGTTCTAGCGAATGAGGAAAATATGGAAGGTTCGTACAACATCGCGCTATTTCCCATGCATTATACCCAAGGTTTCTCCTGATCAACTGACGAAGAATTTGATGCAAATAAACTTGACTCTGAAAAAAAAAAATAGTACAATCAATTTGTTAGGGGCATTAAGAAATGGTTTGGGACTTACTGTTCTTTTCAACGCACAATAAGGGAGTGAGAAGTAAACTGTTGAATCACTCGTGTACAGTACTGTATCATTTTCAGCTCCAAGAATTATTGCATCTTCAAATAGAATCACAAGCGGATAGATTTTCAACGTGAACGACAGCATTATCCGCTTGCTCATGAATGTATGTCTGTGACTTCGAGTACCAGTTTCGCCGTTTCTAGGAAAAACTGGTAACCATACCCGCATTCCATGACCACCACAGTAAAGCCATAGAGATTCTTTTATATGAGTTTTGTTCGAATCGGAAACCCAGATGCATTCTACCGATGAAGCCAAGCATGTTGATGCCAACTGCGATGATGCATTTCCAATGTAATCAGTTTGTACCATCAGTACGCGACCTGATACGTTCAAGATCAAAGTTTCTGAAAGACTGTTATCAAAGCTGTTCTTAGCACCAGCTTCGTTTCTTAAGTTTGTCATTAGCACAGAGATAACACACGCGGGATGAATGCACACATTTTTTATGTCGTAAATGTGCATCTTCTCTAGGTCCACATGATGGTGATCGTGTGCAAGTAGTGAGAAAACAGTAACATGTCCGTCTGCAGTGAAGACTATCTGCAAAAAAATAAACACGATAAAAATATGAAAGAAAAATATTTCTTACCAAAAACATACCAATTGATCCTTGAACAAATTTATCAACATAACTGGAGCATTCATTTTTGTTATGCTAGCAAAACGGTTGTCTAACTTGTTATCTTTCGAGTAGATTCTAAGTTCATCATGGAATCCGATCAGTGAGTAACATCCTAAAATGAAATATGCATAGATTATAATTAATGCCCTTGCCGGAAAAAATGCTATCAAATTTATGTTATTACTAATTTTTAGGCAACATCGGCATAGTGATTAGCATGCCTAAAATTTCACCAAAAGTTCTACTTCTCACTCCGAAGATAAATTAGTTATAGGTAATTTGAAATTATACCGTTTGTGATGGATATGAGACTGAAAAAATGTGTACTCTTTTTACAGAGAAGAATATAAATATTGTAACTGAGGCAAACAGACGCCAAGGGGTGTAAAAACATTTTTTTTTTCAATAAAACAAGCTTTTTTTGTATTTTTTATCCCGATAAATATTATATGGAATATTAAAAACGGGTCTTTTTTATGTTTGCTGTAAAATTACTCATCGTGGTCAAATCTGCAATAAATGTGTATGTATATAATGTATGTATATAGTTTGGCTATCTTGTGGGATACGTTACATAATTTAGTCCATTTCGTCACTAACACCTCTTGGCATCTAACTCCTTTTATCGAAATTGATCATCCCACAGCCACACTGGCGTTTGCCGCCTATCTACAAAAACCAATATGGTAGCGGTGCACACGATTCCTTACTGATCCAGACGGATTGCGACAATCCTAGCGAGTTCCCATGCCGTAGGTGATGTATTTTCGTTCTTGATTACGACCAGACGTCCCGGATCTAGATTCTGCTAAATTGCTTGCCACTTGTTTCGAGGTTGAAGTGCGGCTATGTATTCGTCTCTCCATCTTGCACATAACACTGGATGCGTTGTCATCTATCCAGACAGCCTTCCTTGATGTGGCGAACATCTAGTTTCGGTAGCAGATTGAACGACTGGTTGATGATGAAGTGCCCTGGTGTAAGGGCTTCGCAAGAGTCCGTCGATGTAGAAAGCTGGCACAAGCGACGCGAATTCAAACACGCCTCGATTTGCGATGAGACAGTCGAAAAGCTCTCGTACGTCAGTGTTTCCTAGTACAGCTCGGAGAAGCATTTTCATGCTCTTCACCGCCGCCTCCTAAATTCCTTCCAAATATAGGGGCAGGCGGAGTGATGAACGTCTATTTCATCTTCTGATCCGACAGGTACTGGCTCACAGCCTGATGAAATCTTGGTGAATGCAGGTGTTCTCGGATGCTCAATCGGCGCACACGAAGTTAGTTCCGTGGTCAGACCACATTTCGATACAAAGTCCACGACGACCACAGAAGCGCTTGAGAGCAGCCAAGAATGCACTTGTTGACAGATCTGAAACTGCTTCTAGATGTACTGCCTTCGTTGCAAAACAAACAAATATTACCACGTAGCCCCTAGTGTACATAGCTGTTCTTAAATTGGAGGTTCGGAGAAGGAAGTCGCCAGCGTAGATCACACCACAATGCACGAACGGGCGAGCCGGAGTCGTCCGGACCGAAGGCAAGCTTCCCATTAGTTGTGTTGCAGTTTTTGCTCTCATTCGACAGCATCGCGAGCAGCCTGCCACAAAGCCACGTACTACTGTTTGGCAGCCAACGATCCAATATCTCTGGTTGAGTGTTACGATCATCAGAGTTGGCCCTACGTGCAAATGCTGAAGATGTACTTCTGACAGAAGTAGCTTGGTGTACCAGTGCTCCTTCGGTATAATAACTTTAATGCATCATTTGGAAGCTATGTAACATTCTGTTCTGCGAAAGGTGTGCCAAGAGAACTCCGCAAATTTATTCTGGGTTCCGGGACACTATGGCAATGAAGGTAATGAAAGGACAGACGAGCTTGCTAAACAAGGTTCAAATGCACAGTTTGTTGGCCCAGAACCATTCTATTTCATACTGCGCCATAAAAATGGAACTGAAATCTTGGGAAGAGCAAAGGGTGATGACAAATTGGTTGGTAACCACAAAGTGTGTTCAATCGAAAAGGTTTATAATTCCAAATGTTACAATCAGTGAAAAGCTTTTGGAGCTCAATAAGAGAGCTCTTTGTACCTATACTTGCCAAGTAACCGGACATTGCCCGATCAGACATCATTTGAAAAACATTGGCCAGGTTCAGAATAATATCTGTCGTTTCTGTAACATGGAACGTGAAACCTCGGAACATCTGCTCTGCAGTTGTGATGCTTTGTACAAGAGCAGACATAAATTTTGTGAACAGTGGCTATATGCAACCTGAAGAAATTTGGACTGCGAATCCTGGAAAGGTGGTGGGTTTTATAGAATCGATATTGCCTGACTGGGAGACGTGCCTTAGGCTGTTCACTTGACTAATGGTGATCAAGCTTTAAGATTCGAATATTGATATTAAACAGGGGAATACCACAAAAACTCAATTCAATGGACGCAGTGGTTCTACGCCTTACCAAAAAAAAAATCGCCCTAACAAAAAAAAACATTCTGTTGATACGAAAAGAAAAGAAGGTATTTTGCGCCCATTTGAGAAAGCGCCTCCAGACAAAGATAAAGATAACTGGATGGCGGATGTCATGCGGTTGGTTGTAATTGTCGAGACGGCGACCAACTCGTAGAGTGCCTTGAGCATCGATAAAGGGAAACAGATTCTTTAATTTACTATTGCCTGGAAACGAAATGGTTTTTGACCAAACAATCAATTTCCTTCTGAAAATAGTTGTGTTGAGCTTCTCGCGCCAGTTGCAAGCATGCGTCGTTGATGGAGGTGAGCAATACCTCCAGCCAGGTCATTATGCTGCAGACGGTTGATCCAGCACAAAATACGCTGAATGTGAGCCAGATCAGAGTAACAATTCAGTAGCAAAGTAAGTGTTTCATGGCCACCTCTCGGTAGTGGTGCGGTGGTAGCGGAGGGTACGGTGGTAGCGAAGAGACAGGTAGCAGTCATGCGCGTTGCTCTTGTTGCTCGATATCTTCGATCGGGTTTCGGAGTGCCAATTCTAAGATATTTTGCTTAGGAATTTTACCTCTTATACATTGCTCTTGAATACCAAGGCCAGTTATCAAGATAAAAATAAGGTATTCATGTGTTGTTTTCTTCAGCGCGGGTAGGCATTGTAATTATATATATATATATATATATATATATATATATATATATATATATATATATATATATATATATATATATATATATATATATATATATATATATATATATATATATATATATATATATATATATATATATATATATATATATATATATATAAATATATATATATATATATATATATATATATACATTTTTTGTAGCTTGTGCTAACGTAAGAACTGCACGTACACTCAAAAGACGCGACGCGAGACTTGACAAAACATTTATTGTTCTTACAAAACGTGGTTGTAAGAACAATAAGTGTTGTGTCCTGTCTCGCGTCGCTTCTATTGAATTGAGTGGACATTGTAATATAAACATTTTGAAAAATTACCTATTTATAGCTTAAAGCGAACCATGAAAATCGATTTGTTTCAGAAATTTTGCATCTGAATAAAAATAAACTGATGATATCCAACATGTAATGTTATTTTTTATTGCGCACAATCACCATCCCTAAAAAATAAGCTTAATTCGCTCTTTTGAATCTTGCTAATTGAGGAGCTTGCATTTGCAGTTGAGCGATTCCACGAACAAGTGGGAAATTTTTCCAGTTTTATTTTATGTATTTTTTGATTTGCATGAAACCTTGCATACAAGTTTTTGGGGAAGAAAAACGCCGTTTTGCATACTTGGTTCGCCATTTTGAATCTAGCCTTACTTATGAGAAGGGCCTATGAAAAATGCACATGATATCTTCAAAAAATTGTATCTCGGAAACGGTTTGTCCGATTGGTTTGGTGTCTTCGGCGAAGTTTTAGACAATTGTTGGTGCTATATGGAGAAAATATGCACGGTAAAAAAAGTTTGGTTTTTGTGTTTTGAACTAAAATATAGCTTTTCCCTTAAAAGTTACATGTCAATAATTTTTTAATTATTCTTATGTTATAGCTGACTTAAAATGCTATCTTGTGCACAGTGAGTTGTTCTGGAGAAAAATAGGTTACAATGAAAAAAAAAATTTTTAAATTTTCAAAAAAGCTATTAAGAAAAGTCAAAAAAGTTTGTCACCCTAATTTTATGAAAGTACATCAAATTTGCAAGCAAAAAGTACTTCGGTAACATTTTTCTAAGATGCACCGTTTAGAAGATATTACTGATTTAATATTGATTTTTTTGATAACTTAATAAGTTTTGGCCCTTCGTGTTTTTTTTAGTTTCAAAAGTATTTTTTTCGGAAAGATTGGAAAATTTTGAGTTAAAATGACACTGACAGCTTAAAGATTCGAGTGAAATTCTCTGCCTTAAAAGTATTTTGAAAAACAAGTTACAAAATCCCACTATCAGGAACAATGATTTCTTCAAGTGATTTTTGGTGCGTTGTGCTGAAAACGTGCTAGCAAGTATTAGATACAGGTAATTAGATACCAGTTAGCTGTACTACGTACAGTTGGTGATTGTAAACATGGTCTTTGTTGGAACTAGTCCACCATGGCCACGCTGGCCAAAACGAGGCTAGCTCCGTCGATGACCGTTTCTTAATAATAAACAAAAAGAACGCAGTCTTAGTCACCTTCCATCAAATTAGACGGCTGCCGACTGATACCTCAATCAACAACCGCCGCACTCTTTATTCATTCCAGGTATATACAATTTACAATCTTCTTCAATAACAATATACCTATGCCAGCAAATCTACCTCGCTCCAACTTTCCAAACTCGTACCTGAAGGTTCGACGATACCTGAGCGTTCAACTCCACCTATCTTCCAACAGTCTTTACCCAGTATTCTATGATTTCTACCCGTGAGCTGTATAATAATGTCTGACTCGGTTCTGAATTAATCCAGTATCTACCAAACAGTAAATGCAGAAAGGTTGCTAGTAGCATAGTGATTATAGTTATTTCAGCTCATAATCCTGTGTTTTTGAACGAGATCTAGTGTTGTTTGATAACATAATAATTGTAAAGGAAAGTGTAACACGTTTTGGTGCAAAGGTAAGTTTTAAATACACATTTTAATTATATGTTTTGTGATATTTTCGTACAAAACTAACAATTGGAAAATATTGTCTATGTTACAGATTACAAAATGAGTAAAATAAAATGTATTCGCCCATTCAAAGACATTCAGTGTTCGAAAGAGCTGCGATATCTCACGGATGGTATCATCCAAAAACTAAAATCAATTGGATTTTCCAAGGTATCCACACTCAACACCAAGGATTTTCGTATTTGTTCGTCTTGCCATCTACATATTGATTCAAGAGCTCACCTCACCCAAAACGAAGAACAAAGCGTAGCCGGCGGCTCAAGGATGCCAACTGTTCAGACCATACCTGATGTACCTGATTCGCAAAGCTATGAAAGTTTGGTCACGATACCATCAGCGTCAACGCTAAGCACAATTCAATCAAATGAAGACTTCACGATGCCTGTAGACGTCGAAATATTCAACCGAGGAATAGCAGCTATTCGTGTTTTGCCTATAGATTTAGGTAAGGTTAAAAATGTTCACTATCCTGAGAAAAAGTGCGCTGAAATCGTCGAAGGTGTACGAAGAAATCTTTTTAAATTAGACGCTAAAACAGAAAAAGCAAACGAGTTCGATGACGTCATAGAAAATATGAAAATGAAATTTTTAAATTCAGCCACAAGGCAAGAAAAACTATTAATTTTATCATTGTTACCAAAATCATGGTCAGTACAAAAAAATGTAGACAAATTTGAAACGAGTAGAAATATGGCATCAGATGCAAGAAAGGAAAGAGATAATGTATTTGATTCATCTCAAGGTTCAAGCTCTGGAAAAGCTGAAACAAAAGAACTGGTTTTGAATTTTTTTGAGGACGATGATATAAGCCGTGCAATGCCTGGCCAAAGAGATTTTGTTAGCGTAAAGACAGGAAATAAGAGATTAGCTGTTCAGAAAAGATTGTTAATGATGACATTGAGAGAAGCTTTTAATCGCTTTAATGAAATGTACGTCAATGTAAAAATAGGGTTTTCATCATTTGCAAGCCTCCGGCCAAGGCAATGTAAACTATTGACTATCACAGGAACACATAATGTTTGCGTTTGCACTACGCATGAAAATGTCAATTTAATTCTACATAGCTTAAAAAAATACAATGTCTTGAATGATCTAAAAACATTAACGAATAGATTACTTTGCGAAAATAAGACAACTCATTGCCATCTACGAAGATGTAAAAACTGCCCAGATACCTCAGTTTTAGAAGACAGTTTATTTAAACAACTGGAAGAAAACTTTGTTGAAAAGCTTTCATTCGAACAATGGGTTACCACTGACAGATGTGATTTAGAAACTATTGTAAAGCAAACCGATGAGTTTGTTCCATTTTTCAGCTCAAAATTAGAAAGTTTGATTCCGCATGATTTTGTAAAAACCGAACAATCCAATTTTTTGAAAACTACAAAACAAAACTTGCAAGATGGTGAATTTTTAGCTATTTGTGACTTTTCTGAAAATTACAGCTTCATTTTGCAGGATGAAGTTCAATCACACCATTGGAACGTGCAACAGGCCACAATCCATCCTTTCGTAATATATTATACTAAAAATATGCAAATTAAACATTTTAGCTTCATTATAATTGAGCATGAGCATGAGCATGATTGACCGCCCACGGATGCAATTCCGTTATTGCCAGATCAGCAGTATTTGCACAAAGAACCAACAGATGATGTTTGGGACTAACATGCATCTTCAATGTGTAAAAACTGGTGACCCATTACAAAGCAATACCGGCGCCGGCCGTGCCCGAATGCTGGTCAAGTGGGGAATTGGAAGGAACGTGTTGACATGATACTCGCTTTGAAGGAAGCCGAGAAATCCTCTGCACTTCCACGAGAAATCACTGGGATGTTGGATAGTTGGGGAAAGGTTAGCAGCAGGGTTCGTTTTGGTTAACGATACGCTGAAAATATGTAGCACTTTTCGCCAAAAGCAATGGGCCGCTCCAATGTTACTGAAAAGAGACAAGCATAACAAAAAACAAAACAAAACGAAATAGACAAAATGAAATTAAACAGGATATTAGATATTGTCTTCAAAATATGGTAGAAATAAATTATTTGTTGCTTTGCAAACTAGCTCTCCTCGATATCCTAGATGGCCAAGTGTTGCTGGACCGCAGCTGCTGCCGTCGGCACTCGTCCATATCAACCCGTCCGTCGCCGACGTATCGGAAACCTTCCGGTAGTAACATGATATGTGTGTCTAATACACTCTTCTTGCACTGATTAATTTACAAACTAATCCTGAACACCGAATCAAAATTAACTTTGGTACGGTTGTGGTATTTTTCTCTAAAATCTAGTTCTAGATACTGGCATATCTTCACCCACAATACCCGCGAACGACGACACTTTGGACCTGAGCTCGCTTGAGGGAGAATCACCAACACACAACAGCGCAATTGATTGCATGCCAATTTTTTAAATGAATCGCACGACACGCAATACACTTCTATTTTCAGCTTGCCGGAACCAATTGCACACGCACACTAGTAATCCGAGACGCAGAACAACGTGACGCCCGACGAGGTGCTACTGCCGCCGACGTCGCGCTACATAATACCGTTGTGTTGATGTTGCCGCTGATGCGATGCAAACTACTGCCAACACACACACACACAACCACATACCTCTATATCTTTACGGTTTGATGAATCGCATCCAGGGTGGGCGAATAAAAACAAAAATCGAATCCACCAATCTCACACCAACACCACTGCGCTTCTCTCAAAAAGTGCAAACGAAACCGACAGACGTAGAGAGAGCGCTATCACCTCAGCGCGAGAGGGAGAGGTTGAGCGAAAAAAAAAATTCAGCAAGACAACTTTTCTTCACTGCCAATGGAGGCTGAGAGCCAAGCAAAACACTATTTTTCACCACTTTTACAAACTTTTTAGCGACGGAAAATATCACTTCCACAACGTACGCGAATTATGCTAGCCTGGAGAACACTTTTCAGGCGCTTTCGAGCGCGATTTCACCCGCACAGTACGGACTTTTTCGCGAGCACAAGGGGTCTGCGTCTGATTCAGGAACGTCCATTAGTTATGTCACGCAAAAAGTGACATTTTATAACCCCCCCCCTCCCTTGTCACGTTTTTTGTGTGGACTTTTAATTTTTCCCAAACCTTTTTACTACTCGAATTAAAGCTTGGGTGTCCGCTGCTTTAAACACAAATAATACTCAACATTTTAGCTTCATTACAATTTCTGAAGAACTAAGACATGATTCAGTCGCTGTTAATTTGTTTATTGATAAAATGATAAACTTTTTACAAATTGATCAAAATAAAAACATAAAAAAAAATTATTTTATGTCAGATGGTGCTGCATCACAGTATAAAAACCGAAAAAACTTTTCTAGCCTTTGTAAATTTAAGTCAAAGTATGGTATTGACGCTGAATGGCATTTCTTCGCAACATCGCACGGAAAAGGTCCATGCGATGCTATTGGAGGTACGATAAAACGCATGGCTACCAGAGCAAGTTCAGCCAAAGAACGCGAACACCCGATAAAGACTGCAAGAGAGTTATTTAATTGGGCAAACAAACGAAAAGAAGAAGAACTTACAAAGTTGTCATTTTGTTATCCTACTACAGAAGAATACGAAAATATGTCTTTGCAGCTAAATAATCAATATAATAATGCAAAAACAATTCAAGGAACTCAAAAATTCCACTCATTTCTTCCTCTATCAGAAAATACAATAAAGGCAAAGCTTTATTCAAACTGTCCTGACAATGATGCCAAAATATTCGATATTGTTAAGAAAGTTGTGTAAACAATAATTTTATAAAAATACAGGAATAAAAATAAACTGATGATATCCAACATATAATGTTATTTTTTATTGCGCACAATCACCATCCCTGAAAAATAAGCTTAATTTGCTCTTTTGAATCTTGCTAATTGAGGAGCTTGCATTTGCAGTTCTCAAAAAGGTGTATCTCGAAATCGAGTTGTCTCATCGGTTTGATGTCTGGGGCAATGTTCGGCAATAGAGAGAAAATATGCACAGTATAAACACATCCAGTTTAAATGGATTAAACTGTTAGGCGATATGCAAGAGTTGAATGCACATTTTCAACACAATACACCAAAAATAACTGGAAGAAATCATTGTTCCTGATAGTGGGATTTTGTAACTTGTTTTTCAAAATACTTTTAAGGCAGAGAATTTCACTCGAATCTTTAAGCTGTCAGTGTCATTTTAACTCAAAATTTTCCAATCTTTCCGAAAAAAATACTTTTGAAACTGAAAAAACACGGAGTACATCCGAAAAGGGCCAAAACTTATTAAGTTATCAAAAAAATCAATATTAAATCAGTAATATCTTCTAAACGGTGCATCTTAGATAAATGTTACCGAAGTACTTTTTGCTTGCAAATTTGATGTACTTTCATAAAATTAGGGTGACAAACTTTTTTGACTTTTCTTAATAGCTTTTTTGAAAATTGTAATTTTTTTTTAAATTTTTTTTCATTGTAACCTATTTTTCTCCAGAACAACCTACTGTGCACTAAATAGCATTTTCAGTCAGCTATAACATAAAAATAATTAAAAAATTATTGACATGTAACTTTTAAGGGAAAATCTATATTTTAGTTCAAAACACAAAAACCAAACTTTTTTTTACCGTGCATATTTTTTCCATATAGCACCAACAATTGTTTAAAACTTCGCTGAAAACACCAAACCAATCGGACAAACCGTTTCCGAGATACAATTTTTTGAAGATATCATGTGCATTTTTCATAGGCCCTTCTCATAAGTAAGGCTAGATTCAAAATGGCGAACCAAGTGTGCAAAACGGCGTTTTTCTTCCCCAAAAACTTGTATGCAAGGTTTCATGCAAATCAAAAAAATATGAAAATTACTCGTTGCTGAAATGATATGGAACCGCTCATATGCTTTGCTTCTGTTATCATACATTAGTAAAATAAGCAATCCTACTAGGCTTCATTATCGAAAGTTTAAAGAATTAAATATTACACTGTGAGCACGACCTCTCCTCCATCACTAAAATCACTGACATGCCCTCGTGCAAGAACGAATCTGAACATTTCAGGAAACTCACCCATTATGATAAATTCATTCCACCATAAGAGTCCACCAGTCACCACGAAATCTTTCTCCTGGGTTTCATTTCCAAATAGCTTCCACTTGCGAGTGTTGAACGAGTAAAGCGCCACACCCGTTCGCCCTGCAACTGCTACATTGGTTCCCAAAAAATCGATAGCACTGTACTGAAATGACGAACCGATCATAAATTTTGTATATATGGTTTGATCTGATGAGGTTTATAAAACATAAATAGCAATTCCATGAAAATGTTCATTTATTTTGCCTACTTTTTTTTAATAAGCTATTAGAGTAGTCCGAAAAATCGGTCTTTCTTATTCGAAAATGCATATTTTGAACGGACGACGTGTCCGAAAACTTATATTAAAGATCAATTGCGCAAATGCAAGAATATAAAATATGTTTATTAGAAAAAAAATATTTTCAGTTGTTCGTCCATTAAAAGGAAGAACTATTTTCCATTATGAAAAAAGTTAAATCAGCATCAGCAAATAAACATAAACATCTAGCATTTAGGTGAAAGTCGCTAGAATTAAAAAATGACCACCAGCACCAGCAAAAATGGAATTTTTGAAAAAAAAAAAGCGTGTCTCAAAAACTGAACACGATACAAAGTTAATTTTTGGTTATGTTTCTTGAAATGATCTAACATTCAAGGGAATACCTAAAAAGTAGTTACCTTGGGTATGAGGCAATAAAAATAATAAACCTGAGTATTTTAACCAATTTAACGCAATTAAGATCCATTATTATTTTTATAAAACGCTTATTGTATAATCTTACATTTGCATCTCTGAAATTGGTTCAGTGATTCGAAAGTAATTGAATTTTTTTAATAACATTTAAACAAAATCGCTTTTTTCGGAGTACCTCAACAGGGAAATAATTACTGATTCATTTTATTTTATATACATATATGATCCCATCAAACTATGAAATTCAACAAGTTTTTTTTTTCATAAAATTGCTATTATATTGAATAATTACTCTGACTGGCCAGTTGGAGGCCGTGTAAGCCGTAGGCAGATTTAACACAACCCAGTGTTTACTTTCCGAGAGTACACTGTTTACTTGCACATATTTCTCTTCGTTGTTATCATCCACATTTCTCATGAAATCTAGATCTGAAATATTATTCAAAGTTTTCACAATTTATTCCACTGCAATTAACGGTATTCTTTATGTTTACCTTTTTTCGACAATCCGGGATAGTGCATGTTATTTGTGAAAGCATTGTTATCATCTTCATGTGTAAAAGTGTTTGAAGAATGATAAATATTCTGAAGAACATCTCCATGATTTATATACAGCTTATCATCGCCCTGCAGTAGTAAGTACGAGTTGTAGCTCTAAAAATTACAAAAGAGTATTGTTTGTGTTTCGTATAGTAAACTATATATGTAATTACCATGCACGGATTGATGGTAAGAATACTTTTAACAAAATCTAACTGTATGAGCATTGTCCTGGTTCCGGAACTGTTAGATCGTTTCAAAGTTGGCTTGTGTACACTTTCGCCAATTTCTCTACTACTACTAGTACTACTTCCGGTGGAGACATTAGGGCTCACCGATACCAACGACGAAGAAGAGGCAGACTTATCTATGTTAACGCTACTAGATTCGGATGGAATTAGTTCATTTAATTGACGCACCATAAACAATTGGTATCCTTCTGTTGACCAGTCCTATAAAGTAAATAAACATATAAGGTATTCCTGCTACAGATCATCGAATAAATCATACTGACCATACTTATAATATTAAAGGGATTATTTTTTGATAAATCAACGTGTAATCCGTAATCCCAACCCAGTGAACACATCAGCAGAGAACCAAAGGTACTCCAGAGCGAAATACCGCCATTGCCCCATGCCATCACAATGGCACATCCATCGGGAGTCCATTTTAGTTCACTGACGTGTCCAGGAGAGCCTGGAAAATCCTTGGCGCTTAAAACCAACCGATGAGATAATTCTAGACCGCCTGTTAAGTCGTCTATCACGTACATGTTGGCTTGCGAGTTACGTCTTCCGAATGCAATCAAACGATATTTATGATTGATCACAGCACAAGTGGCATCATCTACGCTCTGGCACCAAATACCTTGTACTTGCTGTAAATATAGAACACGAACGAAAAAATAAATTATTCAACATCATTGTGCTTCATATAATTTTTTTTTAAATCCTCAAAATCTGTTTCAGCAAAAACAAAGTAAACTTTAACAAACCAATAAAATAGAATTTAGATAATAACTTTGTATTTCATGTCTTATTTTCATCCACGTTACAGTATTATATCATTCATAGCCATATTATGTTAAGTCGTAGATGAAATAGGTCTATCTGTCGAAGTATAAGCTTTTTTCTAGTGGAATGCAAAGGAATTTACTCGCGTTTACTAGTTTGAAAAGGTGTTTCAGTTTTTCTTTTTTTCTTTTTTTTTAAGTGCTGTTTTTGAGAGAAATGGAATCGTTTGGATGCCAATTATGGTTCCTCTGCTGCTTTAGTTGGCACGATCAAGCCTTAGGTTGTTAAGGATGCGCCACGTTCACATTAATTTGTTTCATAATCGTCGGACAGTCCATACGGCCTTGAAATTCAGCGAAATTCAGCGATCATTAGAGCCACCGCCGTATTCCTTAGAACCGACAAAGTTCCAGATGAATCAAACAACGTCTATTGTCATAACTGGGTAGGCGGAGAGAGTGAAACGCCATGTCGACGATATAGGAAACATGTTTGTTGAACGTGAGTTGCGAATCTAAGATCGCACCCAGATCCGTCACGTTGTTCACTTGTCCAATTTCCGCTAACGATAGTTGATAGTTGAAGCAAATCTGATCTATCTTCCTTTAAAACGAGATCACCGAGAATTTTACCGGGTTGAAATTCATGCGTTTCATGCTATACCAATCAGCGGAAGGTTGTAGCTGTATTTGTTGAAAGCTGCAACCTTCGATTGAGGTGATTTGAAGAAATATCTCTTGATCATCTGTGTAGGACATAGAGTTTACAACACCGCTTGCACCTAATTGAAATAAAGCCGGAAGATAATCGGTCCCAAAAGGCTACCTTGGCATACTCCTGACGTGCCTGTGAATTCGGGTACCCGGCAATCTCTAATGATAACGTCTATCTGTCGGTCCTTTAGGTTGTAGAATGCTATCCTTAATTCCAAACCAGTTCATTTTAGCGATTGCTATATGCTTTACCGGATCGATAGTAGCTGACAGGTGTAGATTACATCGATTTGAGTGCGAAGCACCATATTTCCTCTTATATATTAGAGCTGTGTTGTTAAATTCACCAATTGCCTTTGGTGACTGAATTTGATGAGTTGCGCTGTCAGTTTTTGTATCATATCTTGCAACCGTGACACATGATTCATGAGTTTGGTACACAGTTTTTGTTGCACATATATTTGAGGGTGTGCGTGTACTGAAATAAATTTATTTTATTCGTACACACTCACACATGATATTGGGAACTAAAGACAAAATCAACATAAACTAAATTTGAAATCAACTTGGAGTAAATATCTCGTTAGGCTTTGCTCCAATCATATTTGAGTTTATCTTAGTTTTTTTTTTCTGAATTCTATACAGTACATTTAGATTTTGAAACATATTGAAATGTATTTTCATGAGCTAATATAGTTTCGTTTGGATTAAAAATTATTTTGCAAACTGTAGAACGAAGGAAAAATCTTGGAATAAATGGAATGTGTTCCACTATACATAACCTCTTAATTAAATTGGGCTAATACTTATAAAAATCTTAAGCCCTTGCTACATGTATAAAATATATACAGTTACCTATAGTAAATAATTTTATGATACATGATCATTTATATAAAATAACTCGTACTAATAATTATGTTTAAATTTGTTCAATTAATTTGTTAGATTTTGTTTTTTTATTCTGTATATATTAAATTATATTTTATATATTATATAAAATCACAAGTTTATTAGTTTCTCGGCCAATTGTAAATCCGAGCAAATTTTGAATTAGTGGTAGTATTGTATGAAGTCTAGAATCACGGTTCTCAGTGGCAATGAAATGAAGTGAAATTTTAACGCTGAAAAACCGCGAAAATTGGGTTAAAGGATTACAAGTATAAAGTTACGGTCGTTCGGAGTAGATTGGTGATGTTTTTCAGTCCGGTCGCAACGTAGTAGCAGTGGAAAAAGTGACTGCTAACCTTTCCCCAACATCCAACATTCCCTACTTGACCAGCATTCGGGCACGCAGCCAGCGCCGGTATTGCTTTATAATGGGTCACCAGTTTTTAAACATTGAAGATGTATGTTAGTCCCAAACATCATCTGTTGGTTCTTTGTGTAAATACAGCTGATCTACGAAGTTGCATGCGTGAGCGGTCAATCATACTCATGCTCATGCAAATAGTAAATGCGAGCAAATGTTTTTTTTTTTGGGAAACGATACCTATGGAGTTAATCCAAGAGTTACATTTTTGTTTAATGTAAACCAAGCAAACAGAACTGGCAATTGTTTTACCTCGATTTATTTGATTGGCTACAAATTTTGAGCCTAAGAAATGCCCACAGGCAAAGTAAAAAGAAATATAGTTTTTTTTGTTGTTGTTCATTTATAGATGTATAGATGATCAACATTACAGACCGATCCGAAAGTTCGTTAAAAATTTATATAAAATTTGCGAAACGAATATGAGCTGTGAGTTCACTTTGGAATGTTTAATGCCATTCCAGTAGAAATAATAATAACAAGGTGGCGAATTGGGCCTGCCTTGACCTACCCCGCATGGAGATGTGTGGCATAAATGTATACGTTTGCTTCGAAACACTACCTAACAAAAGCCCTACGCTCAATTTCATAACGATTTCTATTCAATTTTTAAAACCTGCCTAGCTCTATCGGACCTATCCACACTTTCTCTTCTCATCTTTGGTTCTAGCAGAAATTGCTGTCCACTCCTAGAGTTGCATGTTTATAAGAAGGATATTTCCAATTTTCAAACATTATAATTGATTACGTGCATGCAACAACACAAAACATGATTAGTTAAAAGAAATATTAAGGTTTCTCAGTTTATTTCCATAGTTACTACTACTTTTTTGCATAATTTGTCATGAAGACATTACACATTGATTTGACTTCGATTGCATCCTGTCAAGTAACATACCAAATCAGTGCTGCAACTGAAATTCCATCACCTTGAAGAAGAATACTTTAATTCAGCGGTTGGTACTGGTTCGTAGTCGGATCACGTCGCCGTCATGCTGTCCGTATTCTAATCTTTCTTGTGGTCTATATTTTCACAATTCACAATAACCATGACAGGTTTCATCGTAGTGATTTTGTGTTCATTCCTCCAATTCTAGTACACATCTTGTAACTCTTCGTTCGTATAAACACTGATATGAACCTGTAAAATATGATAGTTATGATTCTCACAACCGATTGAATAATGAATCAACAAAAACAACTAACCTTGATAGTTTTAAGTATAATCATTGGATCACAGCAAGAATAACAACGATAACAACAACGCATAGCATAAAACATCATTTTTACTGTGGACAGCACAATTCTCTCTACTCCACTTCACGTGTATTTTGCTAACCACCACCCAATGGTACATTTGTCGAAGAAAATCCATCTGGCCGCATACACTATCCGTCTCTCTTAACTTGCTCTTAGATTTTCTACAAAAACGGCTAACATCAACTATTTTGGGTAATATAATTAATAAAAACGTAACATAATTTAATAAATAAAAATTACTAACAACCGCAAAAACGCAGTTTCAAGCACATCACTTTTTTCTCCATCAGCTTGTTTTTGGTCTCATTAGAACTGTCAAAATACACATTTGCCTTCTTCCTTTTGCTCCACTTCACAACTCCACAGCTCACCGTGATCCACCTTACGGTGGATTGATGAGCTGCATGGTGGTTGCATGTGAGCTTTTATCGTGTTGCGTGACATCGCTGTGACATTTCCAGGCAAACTCATCAAAAAGCTACTGGTGAGAAAAACAACAGCACTTAGGTTAAACATAACAGATAAGATACGGTCGAACTTCCAGACGTGAAACCTAGACAAAATCGTCAAAAGGTCGAAAGTAACAATTGTAAACAATGATTTAAAACGTAAATTTCCTGGAAATGCAAAGTTGATAACATCTATATTTACTACCGATGGGAAGGTAATTACTCTCTTTATCTGTTTCTGGTACTATTTTATTTGTGGGAGCAAACAGATCCCAGAAAAATACGCTAGAAGTCATTGTTTACAAATGTTACTTTCGACCTTTTGACTATTTGATCTAGAAACCATATTGATCTTCACTACACTGAAAATAAATCAATAATTTTTATTATTAAAATTGGCACTTAAATCGGTCAATTTTTGCTTCGAATTGAAATCATGTGAGCCAGTATGATTTTCATTTGCCACACATAATTTTTATCACCCGTCACTTAATATACAGGTTTTCAATGAGACTGATATGATCCACACATAATTTTCAATGGAGCGAGAAATGTCATTCTAGTGTGTTTTCACTTTGGCCTATTCTATCCATCTTCGCACTTAAAACGAAATAAAAAATCGTGCGCGAAAAACAATCAGCTGCTTTATCATTCTAGAAGAAAAAAAAACCTGAGAAATGGAGAAGCAAAGTGAATTTTGCCGTGTGGTGGTTAAGGTACTTGGTGTTTATTGTAAATATTTCAAATCTGTCGAGCATTTTGCCATTCCTGCAGAAGAGCTGCTGAACACGATAGCTTCGAAAAGTGATGAAGTTTTTATGATAGTACAAATAAAACCTGTTTCTTCACACATTTCGTTTTATTACATGAAAAGTACAAAAATCCAATACTAAACATTTTATGAAAAAATAAAATCCATGCACTTTTACACATAAAACGTATTGAAAAACTCATTTGATTTTTGCTAAGACAAGTTAATGCCATTCATGTACACTATAATTAATACCTATACAACTCTTGCACTTAAAAACTATATATTTATGGCACATATGGTTAATTGACCACATTTAATAAAAAATAAGTGCCACACCAATACAGAGAAACAACTTTGCACTTTGCCCAAATCTATAGGTGATTGCACTTAAATATAAGGTGCATTATTTTTTGAGTGTAAGATAAAGATTGTACTCGAAAAAAATGCAACAGACAAAAATGATCACCAAAAAATCATTATAAGTTGGATATTTTTGAAACTCTCAAGGAATGAATAAACACATATTAACTATCTTTTTGCAAAGTTGGTTTTTTCAACCTCTTCTCCTAGGCTGAATGCCCACAACGGACTTAACGCCGACCATAAACAACACTTGCGCCATCTTTCTTACACACTATTTTTTCAAATCCTGGTCATTTTTGAAGACTGTTCGACCTCACACTACACACAGCGTCTTTGCTGTTGTGTAAACTGCAACTAGCATGCCTTCTACATCAGCATGTTTTTTTCTACTCTTCGAGAGCGGCTACCAAGCAAACAGCCTGATGCTATTATTGTAGCTAAAGTGGGCATCGTGAAACTTCACTGTCGGCGCGCTGTATCTATGCACCATTGTAATGATGCGGTGCGCAACGCGGCATTCATCCGTATTTCGTGTCCCCTATCAAAAATGGCACATCACTTCATATAGTTTACTGGTGTTCTATCGTTTTGCAGAAAGTATCCACCGAGTTGGCACGCCGCCTTCTCGTTGGTAATAAATTATGATCGACAAAGTAGTCCATTTGGTTTCATTCGTTTATCAGTGTCATGTCTCTCAGTAAAAATTGCCTGGTCAAACCCTGGACGCAACAAAGACGTTTCCTGTTTTCCGGAGCTTGACCTATGTAATCGCCCGGAATTTTTCTATAGCACAATGCCAGGTCCGGCCAAAAGAGATTGTCACCTTCGTGGAATCGGAGGAAGGACAGCAGGCATTTGTTATGTACGGCTTGGTGAATTTGCCGAACCCACAGATCGCCTGCCACACTATGTACTTCCTGGCAAATTTGACGACCATCTTCTTCCGAAACTTCTCCGGAACATCCAGGCAGGATTTGCTGACAAAAAACTCCAGGCCGGCAATCTGCTCGGCATCCGCTTTAATATGCGTCTCATCGTCCATTACGATGCATTTCGACTGCACCAACTACTCGCGGTAGTGCTTCCTGGCACGGATTTGGCCACCATGTTCTGTTTATCGGTTCCTTACCTTGAAGACATGAAATTCGGCCCGCTTCATTGTCTGCTGGAGAAAACAAATAAAACATCGACCTTTTAAGCCACCTCCCGAATCGAATGGTTTGGAATGCGCTTGAAATTAACAGGGTCGGTTTCGCTGCCAGATCACCGCTGGGTCATATGGGTCTCCTTGAATGATGTTACCGTAAGAGACACGGTCGAAATGTCGATTCACAACTGTTTCGCGAGCCACCTGTGGGAATGGCCTGGATTTTCCACGACGGCGCTCATATTTTTAGTCAAAGCACTTTTTACTTCTAAGCCATTTCGACAACCACTTTGACAGATTGTGAAGAAAGTTAAAATTACACTGTAAAATAGTTTACCTAAAATTTCATACATTTTTACCCATGCAATAAAAAGTTATACACACAAGAAAGTGTTGTATTTTTTCGTGTACAATCTTTATTACTTGTAAAGAGCTAGAAGTGATTTCATTCACCAGCTTGAACAACTTAGATACAGCTCTTGAAGAAGTAGTTTAACTTGGAATATGTTTGTGGATTTTTAGTTATCTCGGAGGATGCGCAGAAGTGGAGCCATTAATTCATCAATATGCCTTTCCAGAAAGGCGGAAGGAAAACCATAAGGTCCCGGATTTAAGGACTTTAAGCGGTAAGAAACTCGAGTGACCACAGTTGCTTGGTTGCTACATATCGATGACACCTAATGCTTGGCCAACAACCGGAACGTTTTTTGCTGTAAGTTCAATTTGATGAATTGTTAACTCCTCTGTCGTAAACGGGGGTCTTGCTCGCCATCCTGATGAACATGTATCAGCCAGAATAATCCGACCTCGTGTGTTGTCTCACTTCAGTGTTAGAAATTGTCACTCGGGAAGTAGTCGGCAGCGTGGTTTGTTTCTCCGTTGAAGCGACTGCTACCACAGTAGAGCGGCGCTGTAGCGAGAGAAAATTCTTCAAAACTCTCACTACTGCGGCCGATGGGTGGCTGGGTGGTTTCTCTCAGCCTTGGTTGGCTCCAGTCGTTGCGGTCGGCGGTTGTTGCTTCTCGTCGGGGAGCGGGCGGCTGCACGGCTTACGTTGAGATGTTGCGGCTGCTACCAGTGTGGGACGGCACTGTAGTAAGAGACAACTCTTAAAAACTCTTACCGCGGCCGATGGGTGCTGCTTGGTTCTGCTATAGATGTATGCGGCTGCTCTGCTGTAGAATGATGGGCGGCTATTATTTTGGCTTCCTTCCTTCAGTGCGATCGTTTTTTGAATGACGAAACCGCGAAACTACTCGGTCGTTTAATCGCGCGCTTCGCGCGCGATTTTTTCCCCACGCCTGCTGCGCGTTTCTGATTGGTTCGCGGGTTTCACGCGGCAAATAGTTATGACTTCCCACGGTTTTTCACTATTCTTGCTTGGGCTCTTCTGATTGGTTCACGTGTCCCTAAGTTTGCCTATTTTCACTTTCGCTCGTTTTGATGAATGTAAATGTTAAAACGTGCTTTAAATCTGAGTTTATTCTTTTATGCGGTCAATAAGGTGCATAAGGTCTATTTTATTTACTACTGATTTTTACTCAGAGCATATTTTAAGAAAGCTACAACGCTAAATTTCCATGTCTAAGGGCTGACAATCGCGTGATGAGAAAATATGATTTCTTCTTTTTTTTTCAATTCATATAATTCACGGGCATATCCATGCAAGAGAATTACCAGAAAATGCAATTACGATTTCTTTGCTTTTAAAGAACTACAACACGAATAAGGTTTCATTTATTTCAATTTTATTGATTTCATCGCATTTCTACTCTACATCCTCCTGTGTGAACACATTTTGCGAACAAAGAAAGCAGTTCTGGCGTTGTCATTAAACGTCTTTTAAAATGGCAAGGCGTATTCCTTACTGTTTCAGTTTTCTGAATTTTTTCAGTTAACGTTGGATAATTTTCTGATATGTATTTTACAGTTATCTATAAAACAAATTACTGGAATTCGAAAAATTTGACCGAAATCCGTTAAATCGGATTATCGAACGTATAGTTGTTGAGAATTCGGTGAAATTTTACAGATTTCTGTAAAAAAATGTAAAAATGTAAAAAAAGAGTGTACGTACTACTTGTTGAGAATGACGTAGTATTTTTTAAATGGAATAGTGCGATACTTGGTGAATCTCATTTATGCGGCTCTTTTCGCAGATTTAAAACAAAGCTGCGTTTTCGTTGGCCAATTGGACGTACGATAGTGTACGTTAGTACATTCCAGAAGGATTGATTTACGGCTGTCAGGTCAGGTCTGCAAAACTACGGTGCCATCTTTTCGGAAATCGTGACATAAAGAAACGAACTTTAAGACGCTGAAGTTTTGTGTCGAAATATGATCGATAGTGACAGAGGGTGATGTTTTTAGTGGTTGTATTGTCAGTTTCGCTTTTCTGCCCACAAATGCAGATTGCTTGTCAAACAAGGAACTTTTCTGGGGTTTTCAACTTTTTTTTTATTCACATTCTTCCGAGACACTCTTCAGGTCAACCGAAGTTAGAAATTCCTAGCCAGGAAATCGATCTAAAATTCCCAGGTAGAACGTTTTATCGTCTAGAAAGCCTAGGAAAGATATTCCAATGTATTAGATTTTCGAGCGAACAATCCAGTTCGTTTGAATATCGCCCCAGAAGGTGCCATGCGACGAGCTGCTTTAACAGCCGGCGTACGATTTTCACGAAATCCACCCATTTTGATTGCTTCGCGGATGATTTGGCCGTAAATTTGCATTTTGCAATTCTAGCAGACTCTTTTTGTTTATCGATCCCCGTTGACACGAATGCGGCGAACTGTAACAACGCACGATCGCGAATATCCATCTCCTTCGGTTCTTCAATACGTATTTCGGTGTCCACCGGCATGATGACATCACCACTAGCGTATTCAATTCTCCCTCACCTTCAGTTTCTGATAAACCGGTGGCTGTACCTCCGGCTACTGCACATCCGAAAGTTTTCTTCAGTTTACCGCTTTGCTCCTTTTTTTTGGCATTGCAGTTTTGGCTGACTCCGATTCTGCCGCTTGGGACAAGAAGCCATCAGGTGTCCCACTTCTTTGCAGATGAAGCATTTGTCCTTATTGCCTTCGTAATAAATATTTAAGTTCCGGTTGGCGAAGTGCAGCGATGGGGGGATTTCCTGCTTCACGTCCATGTACGCACCACGCACACCAGTGCAGGCGCGAACGCCCAGCTCCGCCGGAAACTTCTCCCGCACGATGCGTTTCACGTGTTTATATTTTGACAGCACCGTAACGATCTCCTGGTCGGGAACCTCCGGTGAGAGATCGTAAATTCGCACATAGCAGATGTGATCCTGGGCATGCAACATGTGTACTTTTACCTTTTTTCCATTCCCATAATGGAATACCAGCTCGTCAGAGTTGGCGGTCAGCGCGTGCAACATCGACCGCTCAGACTAAAACTTGACGAGAAGGGACTTTTCATCTGCAATCCTATATGCAGTTACACGTGGTGCTACACATTCAAGGCTTTGACGAAATTTGCCACTTCGCCTAAGGCTGGTTTATACGCTCCATTGCCGAAGGTAAATCGCACAGTATTTTTCAACTCGCACATTGCTGCTATAACAAAAGCAAACGGGTTGATGAAACAAGAACAATGCAAATTTATTACAATGCCGTAGAAAAGAAGGCTATCGCGCGAAAAGAACAAAACTCTCAACCGTCCCGAACGAAAGCAGAAACAGAACTGGTGAAGAGGACTTGCAAGACTTTGTGTATTCCAGTGACGCGTGCGTAGGGTCCGAGGATTTAATAATGCAACAAGAGGTAGGTTGCGTTTTCGGTAAGTGAACGGTTGGAAGTGCATTGCATTGACATACTGTAGCTGCTTTTTAGAAAGTCAAGTAATTTAATTTTTATAGTGTAAAATTCCATGTAAATTATTCAATTTGAAATTTGTATACATAGCAATTGGGTCTTTCATGATGTCCTTCTATATGAGAAGAGTGAGACCTTGTAAAAACCAGCGCAGTATATGCAGTTAAGTTCTTGGTCCATTCATATTGGATCAGTCTATAAAAGCAAATGAGTCCTTTACGAATAACATGCAGTGGAAGATGCGTTGGAAAGAAGTATTCCTTGATTTTATGATGCAACATAGAGAATTATATGCTTTTATGGTAAGTTATTTGAATTGTTATTTTTATGTGTGAGATCCTTCCTCATTTTATTGCCCACAACTATTTTATTAGGAACAGTAGAAATTTGAAATATCCCAGTACATTTATAAGTGCAAATAATAACAAAAACAAATGTGTTTATTGAATCTAAAGTTCAGTATAGTCGTGAAATTTCCTTTTTGTCTTAACTTTGTTTTTATAAATCACTTATGCTAAAATTTTCCACTGTTCCCTTAACAACTATATAACGGGGATTCCCAAGGGGGGTAGCCTAAGGCAGTCGAAGGATTTGTTGACTGGACAAGGGTTCGTGGAGTCGCCAGTCCCTTGTCATGCGAAGACACGCGGCCTTCTGGCCGTAGTCTTCCGAAGGTCCTCACTGAGATCGGCTGACCCTGCTACAAGAAGCCATCACGTAGGCTATTCTCTCAGAACAACCTGCTGAGAATAGTCCTGCAGCCATAGGTAATCCTTGCACTGATGGTGGGTTCTTATCACACATCACATCACATCACATCGATTGACGCGTAGGGTCATCTTTTGCGGTGTGCAGGAGAACGATGTGTGGTGGTGAAGAATGAATCACGAGCTCGCTCAACTCTATGGCGAACAAAGTATTCTGAAGGTGGCAAAAGCTGGAAAGATACGCTGGGTAGAGCATTTTCTCAAGAATACCGGATAATAACCCTGCAAAGATGGTGTTTGCTTCAAATCCAGCTGGTGGAAGAAGGCTAGGAACGCAGCAGTCCAGATAGGCAAAACAGGTACTCAACGATCTGGCGAGTGTGAAGCGGAGCCGAAGATGGAGAGATGCAGCTGCGTATCGAGTGTTGTGGTGTGAAATTGTTAATTCAGGGTTGTCTGTACAGATGCTAACCAATTGAATAAATAAAAATAATAATTCTCCTATACTAATCTGATCACAATCAATTTATACTAATCGAAATCAACGGATTAACGCGCGAGTGCAAAAATATTGATTATTCAATGTTTTGATTCGGTCCGGTACAATCTGGGCCTTGAAACTTCTAAATCTAACCCTTTTCTTGAACGTAGGATTGCGATTGCTTTCTTCGATCACAGCTTCGCGTTCTGCTTCCCGGACGTACAGGATAATGTAATGTAAAAAAAATGAACTTATCCTGACTTATGGCTTATGGCTTCTGTAATTCTGTACACTTTTAGCAGTGATATTTTCTAAAAAATACTCAAAAATACTTTAATGGCATCTTTTTCAATGAGTCCGGATTCTTTCGTGTTCACCCTTTATATTCTATGATGTTAAGAAATGTTCTTATTTTAATAGCAATTACTTACATTTGGATCAAACTTTGTATTTCCTGCAGTTAAAAACGCAGCTCGCCCATCGTTCAATGTAATTGCAAATCCACAAAGTAAAGGTGAATAATCAATCGATTCGATGTACGTGTTGTTTTCCAGTATTGGAACAGCTGAAATAATAATAGGTATCTTCATATTAAATCTCTTATCTATACACGGCAAGAATAGGGCTAAGTGGAGCAAGATGGTCACCAAGATTCATTAAATCTTGAATAAAATCTTACCAATTTCTGCTTGAAAGCAATAACGTTAAACATTATTCAACATACATTTATCTAATCGTGTTTTTTGTAATCAATTATAATCTTTGAAATTGAGAAAAAAAAAACCTTCTTATCAACATGCAACCCTAGGAGTGGACAGCAATTGCTAGAACCAAAGATGTGGAAAAATGTGCGCGCTTGATCGTACGCAAATACCGCCAAAGGCACAGAAGCGAAGTGAAATTTCTGTTTTTAAACTTCCTAATGGCTACACGTGACAGAAATCAATTTCCAATTAGAGGTTTTTGAAGGACACAACGCTCACTTTAAGTTACTTCTATTAAATTTCACAGCCTGCCGAAATCTATCGGATCTACCTTCTTCACTTCCTCTTCTCATCTTTAGTTCTAGCAGAAATTGCTGTGTACTCCTAAGTTTGCATGTTTATAAGAAGGATATTTCCAATTTCAAACATTATAATTATCAAACATGTAAAATCTGTTGGTGGAAAAACTTTTTCCATTAATATGCCCATCGCAAAATAGTTGTAGACAAGCAAACTATCTATATACTGGAATACTGTACACGCATTTCTGAAATGGCGTTATTTTGCATATCAATTTTATTTATTAAGGTGATTTTTAATTTAAAACATTAACAATTACCTAAGTCACTCTTTGTTCATATTTGTAGGTCTTGCCGATTCTGCTTTACATCGGTTTAAAAAAATACTACAAAAAAATTCAACACTTCTTAAATGCTTGTCTAAATGTATTTTCTTGCAATAAAGTATGCAAAGTGGTTATTATGACGTAGTCTTGACTTACACAAAGTTTTAATCGATTACGAAATAGTGTTGCCAGGTCCAACCGACGTTCTAACAGACAATCACATTGCATCTTTAAATTGATATTCAGAGCAATTTTTAAATACGTGTTCAGATAACCTAAATTTTTACGTGTGAATAAGGTGCCATTTTTTTTTGAATGCACGAAATCAAATAAACGTTGAAACTGTAAAGCTTTTAAATGCTGTATAGTCCTTCATATAAAAGAAGGCATACGGTTTGATATATAGCGTTAAAATACAAAGTAGTTAATGCTGACAGAATCTCTTACCATAGCTTACTTGCTGATTAATACTAAAAGGTATACGTTTCAGATCAAGGGCATAATCACGCTCCTCTATACCATTCCAATTGAGCCGGATCACACGGCCATTTTTAGTTGCTACCATAATTTGCGAAACATTAATGCAAGATATGCAAGATATCGGGACGTACAGCGATAACTGATGCGTCTACAAAGAATAAGATGACATTAATAAACATAATAATTATGTTTAATATTATTAACCATCCTCATCTAATACCTACCAATGAAAGTCGCAAAGACGGGATAGTTTCTTTAAGAAATAATTCTGCACTGTCTCTCCGGAGATTAGAAAAAGGTGAATCGTTCTGATTATAGACTCCTTTGGGCGAATCACTCACTATTAAAGTGTACATGAACAATGTCCCGGTTGTTGTGACAACCAACAACATGCTGGAGTCCGGTTTCCACTCAACTGCGGTATTCTGGCCATACTTTTCTACGCATTCGTAATTTCGAATCTTGGCCGCGATTGGAACACAAGGCTAAAATATTAAAACGACCATAAATAATTGACATATTTCTCTAAATCAGAGGTAACAGCTATCATATCAATAAATTTATAAAAACTTAACAAGGCCTTGCCCATGACAACAGTAAGCTTACCTTAGTATACCAAATGGCTAGTGTATCATCCGTTAAGATCGTAAACAGGATTTTAACGCGATCACAGGATATTTTGCGTATATTTTTATATGAGCAATTAATAACCCGTGGCCACCCAATTGAAAAATACATCTTGAATTGATTTCACTTTTTGATTTCAACTGTTGTTTTTCATCTATACTACTAAATTTTTGCAACAAGATCACAACCAGTCGAATGATTTACAGGAAGTAACATCTTCAGGTTTAATTTACTATCAAATGAACACTTTAAACAGCGATATTTATATGAAAATACAATATTTTATTCCACAAAACAAAGAAGTCAACGAAAACACCCATTTTTCTTTGATTTTGCTGAGTTGACATCATTAAACAGTCATCAATGATGACAGTAGGGATGCCAGTGATTATGGTATCATCGCAACTGAAAACCGGAATAACCCACTATGGAGATGATATTCCTGGTGCAGTTAAGAACCGGAATATAGCAGTCACGCCAATCGATTTTACTCCCGTTCTTTGAATTCAAACAGTACCGCATCTAGTGCGCTGTATAGCGCATCAGATGCGCCATACAGCGCACTAGATGCGCCATTGTTTGGACTTACACGCTAAGATAAGATTACCGAAAATACGGTTTTCATTTTACCGAATATTAGGTTTTGGTAGCAAAACCTAAAGTATCGGTATAATTTACCGAAACAAAACGTTTGATTTTACTTAATTTGTCAGTAAAGTGAATTTACAGATTTTATCGTTATATTTTACCTAAATTTGGTTAAAAATGCTCTCATTGAGCTGCTAGCACTTTCGGTAAAAATTACCGTACAAAAATAAGTAATTATTAATGTTTTTCCCGGTTTTCCAGCAATACCGAAATTTCGGTAATCCATGTTTACCGATAATTTCAGTATGTGCACTTTTGTGCGATTTTCGGTATATTTTACCGAATTTTCCGTTTTCTTGTCTTAGCGTGTATGGAACGGGAGCAAAATCGATTGGCGCGACTGCTATATTCCGGTTCTCAACTGCACTAGGAATAGTACCGCAGAGAGACGTTTGACTTCAATTACTTGAGTAAAAACATGGCTGCCTTCAAGATATCAAACAGCAATAACCTAACAGACGGCGCCACAGAAAACATTTTGTTTTGGTAAAGAAGATGGGTTGCCAGTCACACTGTCATATTCAATACAGCAATAAGTTGACTAGGTGGCGCTACTGTACACACAGGCAAATTCTAGACAAAATAGTCAATAGGTCGAAAGTAACATTTGTAAACAATGACCTCTTGCGTATTTTTCAGGGATGTGCTTGCTCCCACAACCAAAATAGCACCAGAAACAGATAGAAGGAGTTATTACCTTCCCATCAGTAGTAGATATAGATGTAAGCAATCTGGCATTTCCAGGAAATTTACGTTTTAAGTCATTGTTTACAATTGTTCCTTTCGACCTTTTGACGATTTTGTCTAGAATTAGGCTTTTTGACGTTTCATCACCTTTCCCTTTCTGGCACATGCCGAGGAATAATGGGTTATTTTCCTCCAAATGATTTTCCTTCTTACTTGCACTCCTCTGATCTAAATGGCACTGTAGTGTGCGTGCGTTAAACGTCACTAATAGTACGCCGAAGTAACAATCGGAATGCTTTGAGGATTTATCGAAATTTTATCATTGTTTTAACATTGCATCTCTTACAGCTTGAGGGTCTGTTACAGTTTTATGTGATTCTCATAAAATCAGGCTCTCAAGTATAACATAAAACTATTTTATGACTACCAAAACAAAACTCAGGCTTCATAGTATTAACGTAAGCCCTAAGGTAGTTCTGTATTCGTCCTAAAAACTATAGAATAAAACCAGAATACATCATGCAACTTAGTTTTAAGACGCACTTTTTAATAACCGTTATAAAATTTGAAATGCTTCATTAAAGCTTTGTTGCAGCTATCATTTTTATCATAGGCCTAAGATTCACAGAGTTAAAAATATGTCAATTTCACTTTGAATCACTTCTACGTCAAAATGAGTGCGTGGAAATTGTATAAAACGAGTGGAACGTTTAAACGAAAAGTGAAGGCGAATGTTCGGCTAATCAAAAATTCATCAAAGCAGATCAACGTTACCGAAAATACACAATGTGGTATGGATACGGCGCCTGTGTGTTTAATGGTTCCGGATTCCGAAAACCCAATGCTGGATAAAATCGAAAGCCCCAAGAATGACATTTGCGCAGACGTGAACGCATGTTATCAAATCGATCCAACTAGAACAAAAGTCATCCACTTAAACGCTCCGGAACATGATGAAGATGAAACATTAGCTAACATGGAACTTCTGGAGCATCTACAGTTGTGGGCTCTTTCATACAACATAAGACACAGTGCGATGAAGGAGCTCTTGAAAATACTGAACAAGCGGCTTTTCGATATACTTCCACAAGATCCACGAACTCTTCTTAAAACGACACAAGTAGTTTCGCTTTGTCAGGTAGGAGATGGTCAATACTGGCATCATGGCTTCAAAACATGCATAGAAAAGGTATTTAGTGAAATAAGGGAACCAATAAGCATCTCTGTAAAGATAAATATGGATGGTCTTCCTATCTACAAAAGTTCCAAGGACGAGTTTTGGCCCATCCTTTTCAATATCGATGAATATGCCTATATCAAACCAATGGTCATAGGGATTTACGGTGGAAAACATAAGCCTTTGGATTTAACTGCATTTCTTAATCCGTTTGTCGATGAAATGGAGGATGTTTGTAAGAACGGTGTATTGGTCAATGGCCACAAAATTACTATTACAATTCAATGCATTATGTGCGATTCACCAGCTAGAGCCTTTGTTAAGGGTACGAATTATTATGCTCAGAAAATGAAAACATCATTTTGACGTAGACTACGTCTTACGGCAAGGGTAGGGTGTCAAATGAAAATCTAAAATTTTGCGACCGTCACGAAAAACCGTACGTTTTGTACGCGAATAACTCAAATAATCCACGATAGATTTACATGATTTCTTCATCAATCGGTCGGAAATTTTACCGCGCTCCAATTCAATTGTCAAACATTTTTCTCAATCAATAGTAAACTATTGAAAATAACGCAAATATAAGGTGATGTCTTATAATGTCATTTTGCAGAGTAAATTTACCAAATTTCCTATCACAGATTTCAAATCGAAGCAAGGAACGTCTTGCATCATCTTCTTCTTCTTTGTGTTAGAGAGGGACTTTAACCAATCATGTCATTCGACTTTCCATGTACGTCTCGCACGCAGCTGAGAACGGCATAAAAAGCACACTTAGGAAAAATTTTGCTTCAGTCGTTTGGCAGCATTGAAGCTGTGCGGAGGGAGCGCTGGTAGCTGGTCGCAGTGAGCTAGACGCAGGGAGCTGGTCGCAGAGAGCTGGTCGCAGGAAGCTGGTCGCAGAGAGCAGGTCGCAGGGAGCTGGTCGCAGGGAGCTGCTTCGAGGCTCCACCAAACCGCAGCGTTCTCGAAGTTGCGGCGAAACAATCGCCACGAAGAGGTAAGATGGCGGCTTGCACAAATTCGACGCGATTGTGCGCCCTCTTAATCCGCCATTTTGCTTCATCGCGACGATCTCTGTTTGGGAGAGGCTTGCTACTTCCACCACCAGCTGCCTCTGCACCAGCTCCGCTGCCGTACTAATGAAGGCTCCACCAAACTGCAGCAATTTTTAGCCACCGCGGCAGCAAATCGCGGTGGAAAATCGCCGCTGTGAGATTACATGGCGGCTTATCGGAGCGCACAAACCAACGCGATGCGTATTTTAATCGCGTTGGTTTGTGCGCTCCATAAGCCGCCATGTAATCTCACAGCGGCGATTTTTCCACCGCGATTCCGCTGCCGCGGTGGCTAAAAATTGCTGCAGTTTGGTGGAGCCTTCATTTGTACGGCAGCGGAGCTGGTGCAGAGGCAGCTGGTGGTGGAAAGCAGCAAGGCTCTCTCAAACAGCGATCATCGCGATGAGGTAAAATGGCGGATTATGAGGGCGTACAATCGCGTCGGTTTTGTGCAAGCCGCCATCTTACCTCATCGTGGCGATTGTTTCGTCGCGACTTCGAAAACTCTGCTGTTTGGGGGAAAGCGTCCTTGGGGGCGAGTAGCAGTCAGCAGAAGGTGGAAATAATCTGTCCTTTTAAGGACAATTAATTCAAATAAAAGAGTTGATTATTCAAGAATGAACTAATCTTGAATTAAGTTCGGTGCCGTCGGTAAAAATTTTACCCAGCTGGTTGGCGCTATCCATTAATTGATAATCTGTCCTTTTGAGGACAACCAATTAAATCAAAAGAGTTGTTTAAAAAGAATCAAACTTTTATTTCGTTTGGTTTGTGCGCCTAATATAGTGCCAATTCGCAACTGCAAAAACGCCTGCATGGAGGGCGAGCTGTCGGGAAAATTTTGGCTGGTTGGCGCAACCCGCGATGAATCAATAAATGCTACCAGATACAAATCCATCTTTGCTACTGTCAATTTAAAATTCTCAGCTTGAGAGTTTGTTTGATTGGGATTTTCGTTTCAAATTGTCGATTGGCAGCCAGTGGTATTAGCAAAACTTGTTTTTCCTTCGTCGCATAACTACGTCTTACGGCAAGGGTAGGGTGTCAAATGAAAATCTAAAATTTTGCGACCGTCACGAAAAACCGTACGTTTTGTACGCGAATAACTCAAATAATCCACGATAGATTTACATGATTTCTTCATCAATCGGTCGGAAATTTTACCGCGCTCCAATTCAATTGTCAAACATTTTTCTCAATCAATAGTAAACTATTGAAAATAACGCAAATATAAGGTGATGTCTTATAATGTCATTTTGCAGAGTAAATTTACCAAATTTCCTATCACAGATTTCAAATCGAAGCAAGGAACGTCTTGCATCATCTTCTTCTTCTTTGTGTTAGAGAGGGACTTTAACCAATCATGTCATTCGACTTTCCATGTACGTCTCGCACGCAGCTGAGAACGGCATAAAAAGCACACTTAGGAAAAATTTTGCTTCAGTCGTTTGGCAGCATTGAAGCTGTGCGGAGGGAGCGCTGGTAGCTGGTCGCAGTGAGCTAGACGCAGGAGCTGGTCGCAGAGAGCTGGTCGCAGGAAGCTGGTCGCAGAGAGCAGGTCGCAGGAGCTGGTCGCAGGGAGCTGCTTCAAGGCTCCACCAAACCGCAGCGTTCTCGAAGTTGCGGCGAAACAATCGCCACGAAGAGGTAAGATGGCGGCTTGCACAAATTCGACGCGATTGTGCGCCCTCTTAATCCGCCATTTTGCTTCATCGCGACGATCTCTGTTTGGGAGAGGCTTGCTACTTTCACCACCAGCTGTCTCTGCACCAGCTCCGCTGCCGTACTAATGAAGGCTCCACCAAACTGCAGCAATTTTTAGCCACCGCGGCAGCGAATCGCGGTGGAAAAATCGCCGCTGTGAGATTACATGGCGGCTTATCGGAGCGCACAAACCAACGCGATGTATATTATGCATCGCGTTGGTTTGTGCGCTCCATAAGCCGCCATGTAATCTCACAGCGGCGATTTTTCCACCGCGATTCGCTGCCGCGGTGGCTAAAAATTGCTGCAGTTTGGTGGAGCCTTCATTTGTACGGCAGCGGAGCTGGTGCAGAGGCAGCTGGTGGTGGAAAGTAGCAAGGCTCTCAAACAGCGATCATCGCGATGAGGTAAAATGGCGGATTATGAGGGCGTACAATCGCGTCGGTTTTGTGCAAGCCGCCATCTTACCTCATCGTGGCGATTGTTTCGTCGCGACTTCGAAAACTCTGCTGTTTGGGGAAAGCGTCCTTGGGGGCGAGTAGCAGTCAGCAGAAGGTGGAAATAATCTGTCCTTTTAAGGACAATTAATTCAAATAAAAGAGTTGATTATTCAAGAATGAACTAATCTTGAATTAAGTTCGGTGCCGTCGGTAAAAATTTTACCCAGCTGGTTGGCGCTATCCATTAATTGATAATCTGTCCTTTTGAGGACAACCAATTAAATCAAAAGAGTTGTTTAAAAAGAATCAAACTTTTATTTCGTTTGGTTTGTGCGCCTAATATAGTGCCAATTCGCAACTGCAAAAACGCCTGCATGGAGGGCGAGCTGTCGGGAAAATTTTGGCTGGTTGGCGCAACCCGCGATGAATCAATAAATGCTACCAGATACAAATCCATCTTTGCTACTGTCAATTTAAAATTCTCAGCTTGGGAGTTTGTTTGATTGGGATTTTCGTTTCAAATTGTCGATTGGCAGCCAGTGGTATTAGCAAAACTTGTTTTCCCTTCGTCGCATAACTAAATCACACAAATTCCCTATCACGGACACCATTTTTGATGTCGAACATAATATTCCGAATCAACATTCTCTGTAAATTCCAATTAGTAGTGTTATAAACAGTTGTTCTGGCACAACAGTTGACGGTTGAATTAAGTTCGGTGCCAGAATATTGCGACCGTCACGAAAAACCGTACGTTTTGTACGCGAATAACTCAAATAATCCACGATAGATTTACATGATTTCTTCCTCAATCGGTCGGAAATTTTACCGGGCTCCATTTCAATTGTCAAACATTATTCTCTTACTATAGTAAACTATTGAAAATAACGCAAATATAACTTGATGTCTGATAATGTCATTTGGCAGAGTAAATTTACCAAATTTCCTATCACAGTTTTCAAATCGAAGCAAGGAACGTCTTGCATCGTCTTCTTCTTCTTTGTATTAGAGAGGGACTATAACCAATCATGTCATTCGTCTCTACATGTACGTCTCGCATGCAGCTGAGAACGGTATAAAACGCACACTTAGGAAAAATTTGCCTCATTCGTTTGGCAGCATTGAAGCTGTACGGAGCTGGTCGCTGGTCGCAGGCAGCAGGTCACAGGCAGCTGGTCACAGCTGCTTCATTCGTTCGGCAGCGGAGCTGGTCGCAGAGGCAGCTGGTTGTCGCGTAGCAGATGGTGGTGGTAAGTACCAAGGCTCTCCCAAACAGCGATCGTCGCGATGAGGTAAAATGGCGGATTATGAGGGCGCACAATCGCGTCGGTTTGTGCAAGCCGCCATCTTATTTCATCGTGGCGATTGTTTCGCCGCGACTTCGAAAACGCTGCTGTTTGGGGAAAGCGTCCTTGGGGGCGAGCAGCAGTTGGTGGAAATAATCTGTCCTTTTGAGGACAATAAATTAAAATAAAAGAGTTGTTTATTAAAGAACTAATCTTGAATTTAGTTCGGTGCTCGATGGAGGGCGAGCCGTCGGTAAAAATTTTACCCAGCTGGTTGGCGCATTCCATTAATTGATAATCTGTCCTTTCTAGGACAACCAAATTAATTAAAAGAGTTGTTTATACAAGAATTAAACTTTTATTTCGTTTGGTTTGTGCGTCTAATATTATGGTGCCGATTCGTTCGCCGCAACTGCAAAAACGCCTCCATGGAGGGCGAGCCACCGGGAAATTTTACACAGCTGGTTGGCGCAACTCACTAATAAATAATCTGTCCTTTTGAGGACAACCAATCCAGTTCAGAGAGTTGTTTGTATAATAATTAAATTAATATTTCGTTCGGTTTGTGCGCCGTTTAATCTAGTGCCGATTTGTTCGTCACGACTGCTAAAACGCTACTGTTTGGGGGAGAGCCTTCATGGATGGCGAGCAGGACAATTCTCCGCCGGTGAATTTTTTTTCCTAGCTGGTTGCATCACATGGTTTAACGTAGTCTACGTCAACCGGTCGTGTCTTGTACACAACCCCACTGATTTTTTTTTACACAATTATTTGTTTTATTTTAATTCAGGAGATGCAAATTTCAACGCACAGAATGGATGCCAGAAGTGTTGCACACAAGGAGAATATTCATATGTATCACACACTAATTATTATCCTCAGACCGGTTGTCCAAAACGAACTGATGCTGGTTTTTGAAATAAAACCTATGGAACTCATCACAAAAACGACTCACCGTTGCTGAGACTTCCAATAGACATGATCAAAGACTTCGCAATAGGAGATTTTCTTCATCTCATTGACCTCGGAATTATGAAGAAATTACTTCTTGGATGGCGGGATGGAAACATTGGTACTTACAGAACGAAGTGGCATGCTGTTGAGATATCTAAAAAAAATCTTACAATTTCGGATGCCTGTGGAGATACATCGATCAATTCGTGGTTTGGAATGCCTTTCTCATTGGAAAGGTTTGGAATTTCGCACATTTTTGCATTATGTGTCTATTGTTGTCTTGAAACCTGTACTTCCAGCTGATGTATATGAACATTTTTTAGTATTTTTTTGTGCGATAACTATTAGTTCATCACAGATGTATTCTTCAATGTTCGATTTAGCACATCTTCTGTTAACACATTTCATTGAAATACTTAAAAATCTTTACGGTGAAGATTATGTAACTAGCAATGCACTATGGTCCAGATCACGAATTTACGAGGAAACATGCTCCCAGCGCCTAAACTTGAAAATTTACAGCAAAGTGATGTTCTACAACATGGTTTGTATCATCAAGGCCCATTTTTTTATGTCAATTAAAACTAGGGTGGTCCCCATTTTCACGGAAATACAAAAACTAACTTTTTTATTTGCAAAAAGACTTGCTAAGCGCCTGAGTGAGCTGAACCAGGTCACTAAAAATGCCAATCTAAATCCTAAATCTAACCAACCGGTTTTGAAAAACGATTTTTTATACAATTGGAACATAATCAAGATCACAGTCAAGATAATTTTTCAGGCAAGTCTAGAAAATTCTCTAAAATTCAGTGGTCATGTTGAGCACAGAACCCAATAACAAATGGTTTTTATCAAATGACAATCAAATAGTAGCTTTGGAGTGTGTAACTGAACAGGATGGAATAGTTGCAATCACGGGTTCTAGCCTAAACCAACTTAAGTCATTTTTTGAAACGCCAATTCGATCAAATGTGCTCAACATATATCAATCTGATGGTAAAACCAATTGTGTAGCATCGTATAATGTGTCAAAAGTTAAATGTAAAATGATTCGTGTTCCATTTACTGATTCTGATTCTGTGTTCTTTCCGCTGTTGCATACTTTATAGCCTTTAGCCAAATAATAATAAAATCAAAAACATTATTTTATTTCAATTCAATCAAAAATTACAGTGGAATTCATCTACTACCTCCCCAGTCATCTAGGAACAGATTTATAAAATAATCAACACTGAAGAGTTTGTCCAGTTTCTTGTTGACGGGCATTATACCAACAATCAATATGTAACTAGCGATTTGAAATTGGTTCACTGTTGTAGAACCCCTTGGTCCGAATTACACCTTGAAGCCAGCACCTTGTTATACATATTTGCGCCTTTGTTTTGATTTGCTGTGTTATTTTGACAGAGTATTTGAGAGTGTGTTCATGTGAGTTCATTATAAGGGGTGCATTATTGAGCTTGGGACCGAGCTTGGGACGATGTTCTAGTACTGACTGAGCCAAGAAAAAAATCGTTTTTGTATGGGACCTACTGGTCTTAGAGTTAGTCTATGATTATACTGCAGGTTTTTTGGACGATTTTTATGCTTGGACGATGTTTTGGACAGCAAACGTTGCTTGCTGTTTTTCAATACCCGTTTGAAAAATCCATCGCATTTGATTGTAGTAAAACCAACAATCAATATGCAACTAGCGATTTGAAATTGGTTCACTGTTGTAGAACCCCTTGGTCCGAATTACACCTTGAAGTCAGCACCTTGTTGTACATATTTGCGCCTTTGTTTGATTTGCTGTGTGATTTTGACAGAATATTTGAGAGTGTGTTCGTGTGAGTTCATTATTTGGGGTGCATCATGAAGCTTGGGACCGATGTGCTAGTACTGACTGAGCCAAGAAAAAAATCTTTTTTGTATGGGACCTACTGGTCTTAGAGTTAGTCTATGGTAAAACCAACAATCAATATGTAACTAGCGATTTGAAATTGGTTCACTGTTGTAGAACCCCTTGGTCCGAATTACACCTTGAAGCCAGCACCTTGTTATACATATTTGCGCCTTTGTTTTGATTTGCTGTGTTATTTTGACAGAGTATTTGAGAGTGTGTTCATGTGAGTTCATTATAAGGGGTGCATTATTGAGCTTGGGACCGAGCTTGGGACGATGTTCTAGTACTGACTGAGCCAAGAAAAAAATCGTTTTTGTATGGGACCTACTGGTCTTAGAGTTAGTCTATGGTAAAACCGTTGTCGGCCAGTAGAACAACCTTTTAAAACAACTGTCGAATTTTTTTGTACGTCATGAACGGAATTTTCATCTGAGGATCAAATACTCCATTTGGCTCCCCTGATGCAGCATTATCTCTTGTCATCCCTGTCCAGGAACAAGTTGTAAGGAACTGTCGAGTTATAAAATGATCAATAAGATGATAACAACAGTCAATGCCATCCTCTTTTCCCATTGTACCGCAAATATGACTCATAGACTTGATATATTTGGCCATGACAGTGTCATCGTTTAAAATGCGCTCCAGTTCATTAAGCATCTCCACTGAATTAACAGGTTTATACAAATCTTCTAAAAGGGCAGTTGGGATGCTTCCACGAGAACACGATTCAAACTGCAGCAAACAAAAATGTCCTCCAATGATACCGGTTGATAGCAGTTTTTGTCGACACACTAGATCAAAACATGATCTCCACTTGGGCCTTCTCCAGGGTCTTGAACTTCTTGCGGCGATAAATATTCAACATTTTGGAATATTCCATCGGGCAACTGCAAAGCATTACGACTCAATCACAAAAGGTTAAAGATGGCTCCAGCAATACATTTATCTATTGACGTCATAGGAGTTCATAAAGTTTTTGTTTGCTCAGTTTTTGTATGTATTCATCATTTTTCATGTAATGAAAAGGTTTAACTTTAGCGTAAATAATTTTTCTCCCTTGACGACTATAGGTGAATATACTACCAATGCTGAGATTTACCCTATTTTTATTTACTTACCGCAGAATCTTGAACTTCTTCTTGTATGGATTGAGAAACATTTAGTAGCGTCCCAGCCTGAGCATTGTGATCTGCAGGTGTTAGGAACTCATTGAAGTTTTTCGGCACTGATTTTGGAACGATCAAATTTGATACGTTTTTTCGCGACTTTTTTGCAGTTATCATAACCCTTTCCTCTACCTCTGCGTCCGAAATTGCTTCCATTCTTTCTAATTCGATTTCTGCTTCCAATCTAGTGCGATATTCTCTCTTCCTTGTACACTCCATCCGTTGCCATTTGGAGGTGGGACGAGAATTTTCTTCTCGAAATAATTTAGCAGCTCCTGTTGCCTTCGGCCACCATAGGATGTTATCCTTTTCCCAGCCCAAAGGGACAACACTGAGGCATTGCTCACCATCTTCTAATGTTTGGACAATCTTGAAGGGCATCCTGTGAATAACAAACACTTATGTTAGATAATAAATAACAGCACACATTAATTTAATATACTTACTTGATTTGAGAGCAGCTTTTTCGTTTTATTTTGTTTACACCGATGGTTGCTGTGCTCGATCAACGTAACTGAAAGTAACCGGCCAAACACACTGATAACGGAAACGGACTGGCAAACGGCAAGTTTGACAGTTGTTGCAAATGACTTCGATATGTCCAATTAGAATCTAGTTGGAGCTAGCCTGTTTGCTCTCCGACAAATAGGCTTACTCAGATCGGGCTTTTCCGTAGCTGCTTTCGTTAAGCTTCTGTTATCATTGTGTTTGGGCGGAAATTCGTATAACCAACAAGCAGCTCAAAAAACGTCACGCTCTCAATAAAGGTTTGAAGATCCCTAGATAAAACTATAGTCACTAGATTCATAGTCTGGCGGATACAATGACGGGAGCCAATTTGAACTGTCACTTGGCGGAGCCAATCGAGCATGTCTCAAGAAATTCATGTTGAGGGCCTAAATTACATTTGTAAACAATGAATTTAAATATCGATTTCTTTTGAATCTTAAATCACTCTCGTGAAATGAAAGTAGCATTTGGTAGAAGAATGTTTGTTCTACCATATGGAGTAGCAGGATATGGTGGGATTTTCGTAGTTCGTGAGAAATCAACGTTTAAAGTCATTGTTTACAAATGGCTTTTAGGCCCTTAACGTAAATTACTCGAGATATGCTCGATTGGCTCCGCCAGCTGACAGTTCAAATTGGCTCCCGTCGTTGTATCCGCCAGACTATGAATCTAGTGACTATAGATAAAACCACTAGTTTTATTTTGTGATTTAGTATTCTAATATAGGGCAATGTGTCGCATTGAAGCATTTTTGAGGAGCGGCAAGTTATAAAGAAAAAAATGTCGTCGAGGTGGAAAATTTCACTCAATATGAAATATAAATACTTTATTTCCAGCAGATATAGAAATAATATACACCTACTTATTATTCAATATTGTTATTGTTCAGCGTTAGTCACCGGATTAACCTATGGAAGAATCCAGGTTGAAAAAAGAAGAAGACACCGAGTGGTGATAAATCTGACAGCTCCCATGATAAAGTATAGGACGAAACTTTTAAAATGATTCTAGAAAATTCAAATAAAATTCTAATTAAAAGCGGTTTGTTGTATGATGTAAGAAAAATCCAAAACTACTGAATAAAGACATTTTCAGGAAAATAATATATAAATCAAAATAATGCCCCTATTCAGCAGTTTAGGATTTTTCTTACATCATACAACAAACCGCTATTAATTAAAATTTCATTTGAATTTATTAGAAGCATTTTAAAACGTTTGTCCTATACTTTAACATGGGAGCTGTCAGATTTATCACCACTCGGTGTCTTCTTCTTTTTTCAACTTGGATTCTTCTATATGGATTTACTTTTATACTTTTTCAAAATAAACCGCTTATGCAAATTTCTTATAAAAATTAAATTACTATCGAATTCATATGGCGCATTAAATATATGCTTCTTTTTCGTATACTATTCACCATAAATTCCGCACGGCATGGTCTCAAGCATATACAGGTGGGTTAAATAAAGGAATAAAATTATTTTATTTTCAATATTTTCAACTGTTGACACTTATTAGGATTTCTCTAATTCGCATATACGATAGGAAAAAACAAAAATAATGACATTTCGTATTTTGTCAGCCATCAAATAACGTCAACAACAAACCTTGAAGTTTGTCAAAATAGTTTGCATATCAGGTTTTATCAACTTCATCTGGAGGGATTTATGCAGTTGTAACCTAGTTTTATTACAGCCATTAAGTTATTGTTATTAACTCCCAGCCAGTATACAATAAATCTAAAATAAAACCTTTGCTTCTAAGTTGGTTCGCATATTAAGTTTTAATGATTGCAATAAAACTGGGCCAACTGGCCATGACATGGCTGTAAAGCGGTCAGTTTAAAGTTTTTAAAGCAACGTAGTCGCAAGAACAAGTTTTATCAATTGGTTTTATCAACTGCTAAGAAACTGGAATAAAACATAAAATATTGCTTGGGCGTTCACACTACAGCTTATATTACATGATATAGAGTATCTTGATATCAAATGACATGTACATTTTTTTCCAGTGAAAACTAGATGTATAGTTGCTGATATCACGATACTCTATATCACGAGCTATATCACGTAATATAAGCTGTAGTGTGAACGTACTATTAGGCGCATTACAATGGCAAAGCACTGTGCAAAGTGCACCGAGGCAATTGAAGAATTCGGGCAACGTAAAAGTGAGGTTAAACGTCATAGATGGCGCTCTTTCAAAATGGTTTTTCGAACTGTCTAAGCAAAGTAATTGGTGATAAAAAGATAAGAAAATCAACGATTATGACGATACTGACCAATTCCATATAGTTGGAAACATAGCTTGAAAGTTATTATTAATTTAAGATTTAGATACTAAGATGCTTAACCTCACTTTAGCTTTACGTGGATTTCTCAATTACGGGTATCGATTATGTAGTCTACCGTGGCTACTGCGGGGCTACTTTTCACATGAATACCTGTTCAGGTGTTACACGTGCGCTGCTATCGTACTTCTCATCTCATCAAAAAAATTCTTTTGGATGTGTGACGGGTGCACGGAGCTGTTTGAGAATTCGCGCTTCCGTACGATCTTGAACAAAGCTGACGAGAATTCACCTCTTACACGGATAAAAATCCACATATATTTATTGGCAAAAATCCATGTTAAATTCCACATAATATTCATTCGATAACACACAAAACAGAACCCTCCGAGAAACACATATGAAGTTCATGTGGCAAATGAAAAGTATATGTGGCCACACATAGTGGTTATTTGTACACATAGGAAGTATGTGTGGCTACAAATAGATATCATTTGTTGATCAATTTGCAAAAAATCATGCGTGGGACACATAGATATTATAATTGCTTTTTTATTAGTGTAGTTCACTTACGACGGCAATAACCGAACTGAGGTGAGAAATAAAGCAACTAAACTCTAAGCCAGTCGCTCAATTGACTACTGCTGAGACTGCGCATTGGCCTACACTTGAGCATGTAGGAACTGTAAAACGTCTCCGTCGCGTTTTTTGATTCTGACTTGGCCTGAAAAATCAGCTTTAGATTTTCGCATGGGTAGCAAAAAGCCACAGGAAAATTATGTCACCATTCCCATATGCACCCAAGATCTGGCCAAAAAGTTTTGGTTGTATCTGTCGAGAATCCGACCCGACGTCAGCATTGAAGCAGTAGCTGCTCTAGTCAAAGCCAACCTTGAGATCGAAGATAACCCACCCGTGCTGAAACTTATTGCTTTTTTTTATATAATGTTAATTATATAAAAAACTTATTGCTTAAGGAAAGGAACCTAGCGCGCTTTCCTTTCTGTCCTTCAAAATCGGACTCGACCCGTCACTTAAGGATAAAGCTCTTGACCCTTCAACAAGGTATGAGGGTTTGGGTTTCCGTGAATTCTAGGATTACGGTTCCCAGGATTTTCGGGTCCCGACAAAAATCAGGAGAGTTGCGACACCTTTACTGGTACTCCAAGTTTCGCCATCGCCAGCAACCACCGCCAACTAAACTATGTTATCCCGGGACGCAACACATTTCGCACTTTGGAAGCCCCTTACCCACCCAACACAGTCGAGCCTTTCCTGCCCGCGCTCAACAGACGTCCCGGCCCTGTGTTAGGATAGGAGACGTGGTCTTCCACACTCCAAATGTTTCTAGCGAACTAGACGATAGACCAACCGATCCTTTGATGCTCGTCGTACCTCCTGGATGTATGCCTGCAAGCCTCACGGAAGCCTCTAATCCTCTCATCACAGTCGAGCTATTGCAGCCAGCGACCAACAGTCATCCCGGTCCTGTGTTTGAGAGGGGGTCTTCCAAGCCGTCCACACAGGCAAGTATAATTGTGATTCGAACAACTTTCTTCCGGTAATGTCTGTCGCTTTTAGCGATAAACCCACATGTGCACCCGGCGCCTTATCCAATTTTGAGTCGGAGTCACTGACGGAACTTTCAACACTTCTCTTTATATCTTTCATTCTAGCCAAAAACATTAATGTTCACTCTTGGTGCCTCATGGTGATGATCGAACATCTCCTTCTACATCAGCGGTAGCAGAAACCATTTGAAGTTGCGAAAATGGAGCCAACTGCCGATGAGCAGATTGTAAGCCGCAAAATTCAACGATAAATTGATAAATAGCATTAAATCTCCCTCTTATTTTTGTGAAATTGGAAAAACAGTTCCGACACAATATTAAAAAGGATGCAGCGTGGTGACAAGTGAAAATGCAGAATATATTTATTTCTATTTTTCTATTCTCTGAATAGAAGTGGAATCATTATGTATTTTTAGAGAAAATTGTGAAAAAAGCGGAAGAATCTACGATATAGATTTGAAAAAGAACACCGATCCTGAAATAGGTCGGCACGTTATGGTCACATGTTTTCAGTAAACGGCTGCACAACAATGTGGTAAATTACAGTGGGTCTTAAATTCCGTGCTATATTCGCACCATTTCTGCTGGCTCACTTCAGGCAGATATCCCACTTCTTTCAGTTCATCCCATAATACCAGGGGTGACTAACTCGGCCACGTTGTGTTTGTGTTGATCGTGTACGAATGTGTTTCTGCGGTGCCAGAAGGTGTTTTTGTGTTTTCACAAACTACAATCGAAAATGTATGCTTATTGGCAACCATGCACGGTTCAGACGTTTAATACATGCTCCATATGCATCGTCTGAATTACATTTGTGTAAGCGAGAGGGAAAACAAACAAACAATCGATTCGTATAAGTGGTGCCAGATATGAATTTATCTTTCATGTGGTGGCGAGTGTGTTTGAAGTGTGGTGGATTGTGTTTTTTAGGGTGGTAACACAAGGTGGTCTAGTGACTTACCCCCTGCATAATACCTTAATAAATTCTTGCGTCATTTCCCTGACTGTTGTCACCCAGTCGAAAAATATGAGAACAGTAAAAGATGCTGGATCCATCAGATAAATACCTGTAATAGAATAAGAACTTCATTTCTCGAGTAATTCATGTTAAGGGCCTAAAAGCCATTTGTAAACAATGACTTTAAATGTCGATTTCATTTGAATCTTAAATCACTCTTGTGAAATGAAAGCAGCATGTGGTAGAAGAATGTTAGTTCTACCATATGGAGTAGCTGGATACAGTAGGATTCTCGTGATTCGTGAGATATCAACGTTTAAAGTCATTGTTTACAAATGGCTTTTAGGCCCTGTTTCGTCCAGGGCTTGACCAGGCCCTACGTTGTGAATTTCCTTGTGAGACGACGATGACAAACGAAAACGAACGGACTACTTTGTCGATGATAATTTATTACCACCGAGAGGCAGCGTGCCAGCTCGGTGGGTACAGGACAGTACGTAAACACAACTGGAACACCACTAAACTATATACATCGTTGTGTCCCTTTATAGGGACACGAAGTACGGATAATTAGTGTCGTGCGCACCGCATCGCTACAATGGCGCATAGATACGGCGCGCCGACAGTGTTGTTCCACGCTGCCCACTTTAGCTACAATAATAGCATCAGGCTATCATTGCATGCCAGCCGCTAGCATTGGGTGGAAACAATACACGCTCCCGGGGGGACGCGTGTTTGGTGCTACTCAACAACAGCAAGCACGTCGTGTGCCGTTTGGGATCGAACATACCGGCGCCCGAAAACGAATGTTTTCCAATGAGGCTCGGCAGTAGCTTGCTGTTGGTTGTGCGGGCAGGATGGAACGAATTTGTTGGTGCTGGTTTTGACGCTGCGGTCCGATTGATAATTGCAAGGCTTGCAATGAATGACGCTCGGGTCCAAATGGTGACGCTCGGGTCCAAATAATGACGCTTGGGTCCAAAATGGGTGACGCTCAGGTCCAAAAGGGTGGATGCTACGATCCGGCTGGTGGATGCTACGATCCGGCAAATGGACGCTACGGTCCGGCAGGGGACGCTACGGTCCGGCAGGTGGACGCTACGGTCCGGCTGGTGGATGCTACGATCCGGCGGGTGGACGCTACGGTCCTAACGGGTGGACGCTCTGGTCCGGCAGGGTGATTTTACTAGCTGAGAGGCGACGACAAACGAGTGAAACAAACGGACTACTTTGACGATGATTTATTACCACCGAGAGGCAACGTGCCAGCTCGGTGGGTACTAGACTAGACGTACATACTACTATAACACCACTAAACTATATACATCGTTGTGTCCCTTTATAGGGGACACGAAGTACGGATAATTAGTGTCGTGCGCACCGCATCGCTACAATGGCGCATAGATACGGCGCGCCGACAGTGTTGTTCCACGCTGCCCACTTTAGCTACAATAATAGCATCAGGCTATCATTGCATGCTCCCGGGGGGACGCGTGTTTGGTGCTACTCAACAACAGCAAGCACGTCGTGTGCCGTTTGGGATCGAACAGGCCCTAATCATGAATTACTCGAGATTTAGATTAATTTAGAAAGTTCTTGGAAAAGTTCATCGATTTACATCAAAGTTAAAAACATTCGACACCCTGGCGAAATTTGTGTACGGATTGACTTTTTTTCAAGCCGGTGTCTGATTTTTCCAAGAAATGTAACAAAGATGTTTCACGACATCCAACGAAAAAAAGTATTCTGGGTCTTTTTCCCTCATCAAGGGAACGCCCATCAATTACGTCACGCAAAAAATGTATTTTTATAATACCCCCCCCCCCCCCCCCTTGTCACGCTTTTTGTATGGACCTTCCAATTTTTTTTGCATGGATCGTCACGTTTTCCCAAACCCCCCCTCCCCCGTACTGCGTGACATAATTAATGGACCTTCCCCAACGGGTAGGCAGTCTCGTAAAATCCTTCCGTTGTTCTATGCTAATTCGCCGGTCTCACCCACCAACGTCATTCATTTTCCTCATTCCGATGCTCTTGTACGCGTCGCACGATATAAATAGCACGAATTGCAGAGATAATATTGGCTGCCAAAGGTGTTTAATTTCATCTTTCCACAGAGCTTAAACCGTGCCCACGTGCTTTTTACTTTACCATTCCAAAAACAAACAAACGTCAACGTGCCGCACACAGCAAAAAAAGTTGATGAATATTACACAGAATCAGATGCACATAGGTCATTCCATCGGTCGTGTAATGTTAGGTTGTCTCGATGTAGACAATAAAATGATGCACTTCTTATCGATGTAATTTGGTTGATGTAAACGAGGCAACGTAACTCATCGAGACAACGTGAATCATTGCGACGTACTACATAGTCGCGACGCAAATGTAAATGTAATTTTCGGATGTTTTTAAATAATAATAAAAAAAAAGGTTTACAGCGGAAATTAAAACCCAAGGATGGTTTTATTCTTAAAAATAACACAGATATCTTATTAACAAACACCGAATAAATTCTTTCTTGCTCGTTGCAAAACAAAATAACCTTACCGAGCATCTAACCTTACATTATGAAGAATAACAAATAAAGTAAGCATTCTGAAAGAAATCGAATCCCGTTCCGCTATCGTCACCTGTAAATGCGATATAGTCCTGACCTTTCATGCCGCCACTTTGTGATCCAGACTGTGTAGCGGATTTTGGCGGACTAACAAGAAAGTCAAAATCTGACGTATTTCCATCGCTTCCACTTCCTTCTCCGTGCTCATCTCTTAGATTGCTTGCTCTCGGTGCGACGGGAGATAGATCGAACTCTAGATCGCTGCTACCTTCACGATCATCCATATCAAACGACGAAATGCTGCCCGTATCGAAGAAAGAATCACCGTCATCCTTGGGCTGACGCGAATCCAACGGACGGGAAGCACTACCGAACGAAAAGTTTTCGTCTTCAACTGTTTTCTGGTCTTGTTGTCCATCTTGTTGTTCAATGTCCATAGGATCTTCTAGCACCTGTTCTTCCAATGAGTTTCCGCCTGTTCAGCTGGTTACTGCTTTGGTATTGGCTATGTTTGGCGGTTCGATTTTTCGGGATTTTTCTATAGTTACAACCAGCGATTCCCGAACTTATTGTCAGCGCAAACCTCAACCCGATTGAAGTTACAAATAAAACCGTATACACTGATGTTTAACACACAAAAAGCCGACTTAATATTGATACCCGATCCAGATTGGAACTGAATCCAAAACGAATTCGCTAAAAAAAAAGAACAAGTTTGGCCGTGTTGCGAGATTTAATTTTACATTAAAACGAAATGCGATATAGCATCAAAATCGTGTAATATTTAACATTATTTGCGGAGTTCTTAATGTGCATTTGTTTTCGTGTAATATTTATGTTTTTAATATGTGATTATTACATTCATGCAACTAATAATGTTTTTCTGATGTAATTTGAAGACCGATGTAATATTCCACTAAGTGGATGTTATTGTGGATCGTATTTCCTTGATTACATCAATTTTTGATACGCTAGAATGAATTACGTTGATGTATATTACATTTTTTTTTGCTGTGCACTTACCGCTGATCATTGCGTGTGGAAATAGCGGCTGAGGCGGCGGCTTCGCTTTCAGTACAAACCGCGACGTTTCCGCATTCCGTTGCCGTTCCGTTTCCGTCCATATTGCGTTCAGGCATTTACTCCACGTACGGAGAATACATAAAATAACCATTAAAGTACACAGCAAAAAGAGTTGTTGAATATTACACAATTTCAGATGCACATAGGTCATTCCATCTGTTGTGTGATATTAGGTTGTCTCGACGTACACAATAAAATGATGCACTGCTTATCGATGTAATTTGGTTGATGTAAACGAAGCATCGTAGCTCATCGAGACAACGTGAATCATCGCGACGTACAACATAGTCGCGATGTAAAGGGAGAAATGTAAAACTTATAGTGTAATTGTAATTTTCGGATATTATTGAATGAAAAAAGGTTTACTGCGGAAATTAAAACACAAGGATGGTTTTATTATTAAATATTAGATGGGATATAAAAAACAATTCACGAAAAAACACTCCAAAACGAAAGGAAGAAAACATGAATACATTCATAAAAATGGAAATTATGAACAAAACGTTTCAGCCTAATTGTCTTGCCTCAATTAAACCACTAAAGTTATACTCACTAGTACAATGCAACGGTATTTCCTTTACTTTCTCCATTGCTCGAATTATCACCATTTTTCCGTCTGGTCCATATTCCGCATCGTCGGACATGTTGTAGTCTTCTTTTTTCTCGTTTCACCAGCACCTGAGTCAAATCAACACCGCCTTGTACCGATTGAATCTGCAGTGTCGGTAAGATTGCATCTGCTTCCGATCATAACATCGTTTCTTCGGTAGAGGGCACCAGTAGAGGTAACATAGGCGATTCACCACTCGACGAAATGTTGCTATCTTGGAGTTCCAGTTCAAACTTGAATGAAAAATAGTTGATGAATAAAATCGCCAGATACACCTGCGGATCCTATGTACCTATTGTACCTCTGGTACGGCGGCATCGTCAATATACACGCCACATTGTAGTCCTCGATGCTTTCCTTCTCCTTGGAAAAGTACCCCACCAAATCGAATCCTCTCGAGTCGAACTCCGTCATCACGTAGAACAGACACGGATCCGCGTGTCGTAGTACAGTGTCTTGTGGTCTAGAAACAACTTCACCAGCAAGCACAGATTTTGCGCGTAGCTTTTGTTTTTCCTGCCGTCGATCTCGAAGAAGCTTTTCGTTTGCTTTCAGTAGATTCGAGACATTTCCGACTCTTTCGGTATTTAAGACAAAATTCGGAAATGTAGAAGCAGGACATGGAACACATTTCCTGGGGATACGCTGCAAAGTACCACGGTTTAATCCTATGCTGACCCAGTTCAATCATCTGGACGTTCTTCATGTGTCACGACGTCGTCATGGTGGATTACCATACTACCGGATTGCCGCGGGGTTTGTGTTGTTGGAACTTCCTGTTATTATATTTGAGAAACCTCTTTCAATAAAATAAATACGTCCAAGTTGGCTTGTAGACTCTTTAAAACTGACATATATTTCACCTATTCGAATACATCTCGCATGCGTTACATCTACACTCAGCTCACTCAGCAGTGAGAACTCTGCGAGCGGGGTTATCCTATTTAGAAAAAACTATCATCGAATCAAAATACAAAGGTTCTGAACCTTTTACATTCAAACTTGGAATATTCAGATCAATACTCCTTTAATCGAAAGTTCATGCAAGAACAAATGAAAATTCATTACGAAATAATTCTGCTATTCACATAATTCAATAATATATAAAATCCTGTCTTCTTCTTTTCTTAGGATTTCTCTGACTACGCCTTTGTTGCATTCCTTCACGTAAAATTCGATCATCCCCAAGTGGGGCGGTCTTCTCTCGCATCTGAAGACTGGAGCTCCATACGACGTTTTCTGATTGGAGTTTCATCCAGGGTGCATTCTCCTCAAATAAGAAGGACTCGGCAGCGAAGCCATAAAAATCAGAATCCGAATCATCGGACACGTCATCAATTGGCCTTTTACGGTTGCTGTTGGTTGGTTGCGTATGTTGTTCAATGTCGGCGCTGAACTCATTTGAATGCCGTGTTGGACTCTCTCCTTTAAACACAAAACGCCGAGGAACTCGGTGGCGAGAGTCTTCGAGGTACTTAAGCTGGCGCTTATGTGCCGATATTATTCGGCCGCCTAACGAAATTCTTTATTTCTACAACAGCTTCTTCCTTCGTATTCTCATTGACAATGGCATTTATATGACTGGCGGGCATAACTGGTCGAGAGAAAGTGTTTCGCCATCCTTGGTAGAAAATATCTAGCCAGCCACGTCCCATAAGCGGCACGAAGTCCTTATCTCCTCGAAGCACTATCAAATAAAGCTCCTTTGTATATCCATTAAGCTGAACTGATACCCTTACTTGTCCCAAAATACTAAGCCTATTGCCATCGATCACATACAGTTTCTTTCGGCTGTCTTCGATGGAACACTTGCTAAAATTTCGCAGAAAAAGAGTCTCTGAAATCACACTTTCCGCAGATCCACAATCCACTTCCATGGTCAAACGCCTTTTCTGAACCATTACATCCACGTAGCATGGCTCATTGATTTTACTTTTGGCGGAAATCATCATACATGGTGACTCCTCAGCTTCGGAGTCAGAAGCCAAATCCTGTTTTAACCGCTTGAAAAGACCCGAAGATGATGGCCTAGGGGAACCGATAAACTTTACAAAAGGTTTAGTCTTCCTCGGACTTTTTCTTTTCAATCTAAAGCAAAATTTTTTTGTGTGCCCAGCCTTATGGCAGAAAGAGCACGTAAACACTTTTTCTGCATCGGTCTTATCACTTCTTTTATTTCCACTTCTATCTCTCATATAATAAGGACGGTCGCGATCAAAACTCCTGCTTCTGCTGCGAAAAGATTGCCTAGGCGGACTACAAACCTCCCGTCGACCCAACCTGGCTACCACACTGGCCCTACTCTCCTCGCCACGGGTAACAAAACGAGTTCTGTCCGATGACAATTCCTGAGTCACAATCAATTTTTCTGCTTTAGCCGCCGTAAGTTCTTCTTCATCAAACAGCCTACGTTGCACTTGCCTGTCATATACACCGATTACAAGTGCATCTCGAATTGCACGCTCCTTAAAATTTCCAAAGTCACACAGCTCAGCTAACTGCTTCACTGCAAGCACAAAATCTTCAGATTTCTCATTCTGACCTTGTCTGCGGGTCCAAAATTTATATGTGTGAATCACGTCAGAATCCTTTTTGTCGTATCTCTTTTTTAGTTCTTCTATAATTTGGTTATAAGTTAATTCCCTGACGTTCTGACCCGGAAATAATAACTTCACCTGATTGAAAACCTCAGTGCCACAGACGGCCAAAAAGGAAACCTTGTATCTATCCGCGGAGTAATTATTGTGCTCAAATAAAAACTCAAGCTGTTCTAAATACTGCGAAAATGGGATTGTACCGGGCACATATGGCTCAGTCGTCGTTGTCAAAGACATCCTGTTTGTCTGCAATGAACAATCCAAAAGCTCACTGCAAAATTATGAGCAGCCAAACGCGAAACAAAAGCGAGTTAAAGCACTATGCACTTTTATGCACTCGGTGCGGCAGCTGTACCAACAACAACAACCAACAACTTCAACAGCAAGCAATCTCTTCCTTCCAAGCGCGCGGCCAACAAAGGTTACTGACCTTCACCAACAGCAGTAGCAAAACAATGCACTTTTTCGTCCTCCGGTTCAAACTGTCCCACGCTGAGATGCAGTTCGAAATGCAATCTTCGCTGTTTACTTCGCTTACGAACTGTCATACACTAGACCACTGACGTGAGACGTGAGAAGAATCTCGGCGCTCTCAGCTGCCACAGTTGATCACAATAGGGAGGGGTGATTCAACAGCGTCTTTTGTATTTTAATGGCCGAAAAATCCACACCAAAAGCACACCTGCCGACGGTCGTGATGAAATAAATGCACGGGAGTTGAAATAAAATTCTACCTCGTCGCCACTATTATATTTGAGAAACCTCTTTCATTAAAATAAATACGTCCAAGTTGGCTTGTAGACTCTTTAAAACTAACATATATTTCACCTATTCGAATACATCTCGCATGCGTTACATCTACACTCAGCTCACTCAGCAGTGAGAACTCTGCGAGCGGGGTTATCCTATTACCTCGAAAGGGTCTTGCCACTACACCTGTGAGTCTTCATTCTCCATGGAGGTGGCTTTTCGTTTTCTGCAGCGCAACCGCCAGGACAGCTCCTCCGGCAGGACAGCTAGAATAGGGCTAGCAGGACGAGATCGCTCACCGATTGGTATCCGTTTCGGCGTGTTCACTCCCGTATTCTGACCAGTTGCCAAACCATCCTTCCTAGGAAACTGAACCTTTCTTGTGTGTAAATACTCTTCTGATACCCATTGTCTCGATGAATGGGTTTT